>WNWK01000737.1:2500-12570 GCA_009830355.1 Cherax destructor | reverse complement strand
AATAAAAATGAAAAATAAAAATAGACAAATAAGACTACGTTGCAACAGCTAATTTTTACAGATGGAATGGGACGTGTTGATGTTCTTGACACATAAGCTGATACACTTTTCTGAACTCCTTGCTGGTATTCACTTAATCGATGACGGTAGCAACAACCACTTGTTTGACGGATGTGAAAGATGTTTTCCAAAACTCGTATGTTGACAAAGAGTCAGGGACTCAGGTGGGGTCCGTGGGTGACTCGGGTGGCTGTGGTTGGCTATAGTGTTACTGCAGATGTGGGCAGTATAAAAGTTGATTCAGTCTCAAATCTCTTGGGAGACGGTTCCTTCAATCTCCCTCAGCGTTGTGCCAGGTGGCCCAAACTGGTACATACGGCTATAAAATGGAGAAAGACAAAATTACTCACCATTCTTATACACATTCTTATAATAGGCATAAGGCTTTCCAAAAGAAATGGTGAGACAAAATTATGCTAGTCAATACAAGGCAAGGGCAGAGCCACATTAAGTACTCCAAAATGATGAGTGAAGCTCAAAAACTAACGAGTGAAGCTTGTAACAAAATAATAACGAGTGAGGCTCGTAACATAAAATAATAATGTGGCTGTGAAGACTTACAGCGGAGACGGGAGTAGGCAGTCGAGTGATTATACCCTTGGCCGGAGTCTAGCATGTCACCTCTCTCCGAGTGGAAGAAGGGGGGGGGCGGTACAGCTGGAGCTAGATACTTACCCCACCTAAATGAGCAGACTACCACTTCTAGCACTTATACAGACATTCACACTTCCATCACTCCTATCTATGGACTTTTCCCTCACAAGAGAGAAATAAAAAAAGGAATAAGAAAAGCAAAAAGGGATTATGAGGCTAAGGTCGCAAGGAATTCGAAGACTAACCCAAAAGGGTTCTTTCAGGTATACAGAAGTAAGATTAGGGACAAGATAGGCCCACTTAAGAGTAACCCAGGACAGATCACGGACAGTGATGAGGATACATATGTGTGAAATTTTCAATGCTTACTTCCTCTCAGTTTTTACTCAGGAAGATACTAGAGGAATTCCAGAAATAATGAATTATGTTGAACAGGAAGATAATAGACTATGCTCGATTGGGGTAACTAGTGACAGGGTCCTCAGACAAATAGAGAAATTAAAACCTAACAAATCCCCAGGCCCTGATGAACTGTTTGCAAGAGTTTTAAAGGAATGTAAAGAGGAACTTAGCAAACCTTTTGCAAATCTTTTCAATATATCACTACAAACTGGCATAGTGCCTGACAAGTGGAAAAGGGCAAATGTAATACGTACCTATTTACAAGGCAGGTGACAGGTCCTTAGCTTCGAACTACAGTGGACCCTTGGTTTTCGTTCACCTCCAAACTCGTACAGTTATGTAAGTGTATTTTCGTAAGTGCTTTTGTAAGTGTGTTTTTGGGGGTCTGAAATAACTAATCTAATTTACGTTTGTCCTTATGGGAACAAATTCGTTCGGTATCAACGAAAACCGAGGGTCCACTGTATAGAACAATAAGCCTTACCTCCATAGTTGGTAAATTTGTGGAATCAATAATTGCCGAGGCAATTCGTAGCCATCTTGAAAGGCATAAATTAATTAATGAATCTCAGCACTGTTTTACTAAGGGGCGTTCCTGCCTTTCGAATTTACTAACTTTTTTCACTAAGGTGTTTGAGGAGGTAGATCATGGTAATGAATATGATATTGTGTATATGGACTTCAGTAAGGCTTTCGATAGAGTTCCACATCAGAGGCTATTGAGGAAACTTAAGGCACACAAATTAGTAGGAGAAATTTTTTCCTGGGTAGAGGCATGGTTGACAAATAGGCGGCAGAGAGTTTGCATAAATCGGGAGAAATCAGAATGGGGGCGCGTCTCAAGCGGTGTTCCACAGGGGTCAGTTTTGGGCCCCCTGTTGTTTACAATTTACATGAGCAACATAAGCAAGTTTGCTGATGACACCAAGATAGGCCGTCCAATTCATTCTGGTGAGGACATTGGAGCACTCCAGGATGATTTGAATAGACTGATTCAGTGGTCGGAGAAGTGGCAAATGCAGTTTAATATAGACAAATGCAAAGTTCTAAATGTTGGGCAGGAAAATAACCATGCCACATATAAACTGAATAATGTAGATCTTAATACTTGTGATTGCGAGAAGGATTTAGGAGTTCTGGTTAGCAGTAATCTGAAACCAAGACAACAGTGCATAAGTGTTTGCAACAAAGCTAACAGAATCCTTGGCTTCATATCAAGAATTATAAATAATAGAAGTCCTCAGGTTGTTCTTCAACTCTGTATATCTTTGGTTAGGCTTCATTTAGATTATGCTACACAGTTCTGGTCACCTTATTACAGAATGGATATAAATGCACTGGAAAACGTTCAGAGGAGGATGACAAAGTTGATCCCATGTATCAGAAATCTGCACTCTCTAGAAAGGCGTAGAATTATGGGGGATATGATTGAGGTGTTTAAATGGAAAACAGGAATAAATAAAGGGGATGTAAATAGCGTGCTAAAAATATCCAGCCAAGACAGGACTCGCAGCAATGGTTTCAAGTTGGAAAAGTTCAGATTCAGGAAGGATATAGGAAAGCACTGGTTTGGTAATAGAGTTGTGGATGAGTGGAACAAACTCCCGAGTACCATCATAGGGGCTGGGACGTTGTGTAGTTTTAAAAATAGGTTAGATAAATACATGAGTGGGTGTGAGTTGGACCTGACTAGCTTGTGCTACTAGGTCAGATGCCATACTAATTCCCAAAGTGGAAGTGACCTGACTACCTGGAGTTTTATTGGAGAGGGTTAACTCCAGGTGGTCGGGTTTAAGCTGGGGGGTGATGGACCTGCCTCGCATGGGTCAGTAGGCCTGCTGCAATATTTTACGATGTTTTCATACATTTATTAAACAAAAATACCAACCACTCCAACACAATATCTTCCCCTGCTTTCAACATTTCTCTCATGATTCCGTCAGTTCCTGCTGCTTTACCCCCTTTCATTTTACGTAATGTCTCACGCACCTCCCCCACACTCACATCCTGCTCTTCCTCACTCCTAAAAGATGTTATACCTCCCTGACCAGTGCATGGAATTACTGCCTTCCTTTCTTCATTGACATTTAACCCTTTCAGGGTCGGTGCCATACTAGTACGTTTTACAAGCAGGGGTTGGTGCCGTACTAGTACGCGTAAATTCTAGCAGCTTCAAATTAAGCAGGAAACGGCTGGTAGGCCTACATATCAAAGAATGGGTCTATGTGGTCAGTGTGCGCAGTATAAAAAAAATCCTGCACCACACACTGCATAATGAGAAAAAACGACTGTTTTTTTCGTTTAAAACAGCGACTTTGCAGTCTATTTTCGTATGGTATTTCTTGATGTATTCTCGTTTTCTTGGCCTCATGTGATAGAATGGAAGATATATTACAGAAATAGAGATGATTTTGATTGGTTTGACAATGACAAGTACCTTGAAATTGAGCTCAAAGTAGCGAAAATGTTCGATTTTCGCCGATGTTCAAGAGTAAACAAATCACACCATGCGTCCAATACCCATCAACTGGCGAGTCTAATATTCTTGCACAATTGCGTTGATATTATTTATACCATTTTTACAATGATGCAGTTGTATACATAACAGTAAATCTTCTATTTTTTGTGAGAATAAAAATTCAAAATGCAAAGCAAAAGTAATGTAAGAGGGGCCTGGAGACGTGACTAATGAACAGAGAAGATGTTATTTTAGTGCCAGGAATGTCTGCCTTGTTTATTCTGGACCCTATTTTGAAATTGGCATCGTTTGAAATTTGTGTGAAATTGGCTAAATTTTCATTTTCTGACCACTATTTTGGGTAGTTAAAATTGGTAAATAGGCAGTTTTTTGTACTCAATCAATAGAAGAAATGGAGTTCTAGTGAAGTAGCTATGATTTTAGTGGACTGGAACATTGGAATTGGCCAAAAATAGGGCTCAAAGTGAGTGAAATCGCCGATGCGTAAACATCTTCGAGATCGATAACTTCGTGAGAGCATAATTCCGCAAGTTTTCATTCAAATTTCAAACTTTTATTGTCGTTATGATAGGAAAACGATTCTCCATCATTTCATAAAAAAAAAAAAAAAATTTTTTTTTTTTTTTTTCAAAAAATTTTTTGGCCCTGAGAACGTGTTTCCGAGAAGGCCTGTCGACCCCCGAAGGGTTAAAAGTTCCTCAAAATATTCCCGCCATCTACCCAATACCTCTAGCTCCCCATCTACTAATTCCCCTACTCTGTTTTTAACTGACAAATCCATTCGTTCCCTAGGCTTTCTTAACTTGTTTATCTCACTCCAAAACTTTTTCTTATTTTCCGCAAAATTTATTGACAGTGCCTCTCCCACTCTTTCATCTGCTCTCCTTTTGTACTCTCTCACCACTCTTCACCTTTCTTTTACTTTCCTTATACTCTGCTCTTCTTAAAATACTTCTCATAAGCTACCTTTTTTTCTCTTTTATCATACCCTTTACTTCATCATCCCACCAATCACTCCTCTTTCCTCCTGCACCCACCCTCCTATAGCCACAAACTTCTGTGCCACATTCTAATACTGCATTTTTAAAACAATCCCAACCCTCTTCAACCCCCCCACTATTCATACTTGCATTTACCCACCTTTCTGCCAAAAGTTGCTTATATCTCACCCTAACTTCAATCACATACTATTATAGAAATATATACAAAGTATTTATAAGTCCCATTAATGTTTTAGACTTGCTGGAGTAAATATGAAACTCCTTGAAGCACGGTGTTATACAAGTGTCACTCCACTGCTGACAGTGCAGCAGTGAAGTGACACTTAATGATCGTACACTGCCTTGGCTTTATTTGTTTTTCACTGTTACACTTAAATATGTCTATCAGTTTGTCTAGCTCTGTCTCTGCTTATCTGTCTTTGTGTGTCTGTCTGCTTGTCTCTTTGTCTCAGAGACCCACTCATGAACCAACAGGTATTACACACGATGCAGAGGCGTCACGTCACGTCTTATTCCTGTACAAGTGAAAATGCGTATTACTTGCCAGTCATGCTTAATATGCCTTATATCTAAAAGCACAGTATCATACTTTGTCTGGAATTTTTGGGGTTATCCTAGGTATTTACACTATGTATAATTGTATTTGTGTGTACCTGTGAGACAGAGATAGAGACAGCCAAAGTCAGTCAGTCACTCAGCCAGCCTCTCGAACACGTATTACACATTCCAGAATTGTTTCTCTTTACTTAGGGCATAGGTTATAGGACATTCTGGCAAGATGATCAAAATTGAAAGGATGTTGCACATGGGTTATTATCGAGTTTTTTTATATTTCATCGATCTCTTGTGGCCACATCCATCTCAAAGCCACTAAACTCAGGGTCAACATCACTTTCCTTTTAAAAGGGGAGTGTTAATACGACATGACATCAGTGAATCCCTGGTGTTTGCCATGCTGTTTGCTCTAGCTGGCGCTCAATTGAACTGGGGCTTCCACAAGGTACTAAGTGGACCCAGATTTTTTAATACTGCGCACACCAAGTGTTAAGACCCATTCTTTACTGACTAGGCATCTCAGGCCAATCGGGCCAAATTTGGAGGCAGTAAAAATAAAACTTTTATCTACGTTTGGAGTGCTAGCAGTAACAACGTAGTTCTACGTTTGGACAGTTAAGGGGTTAAGTATTAATTCTAAACTGTACTGCTTCTCATAGTTATGCTTTTTTGTCAATGAACCTGATGATGCCATCGGTTAGCCATGGGCCATTTAATCAGTTTGTTGTCACCTTTTTGGGTTTTGATAGGCAATATCTATTATAGAGGCTTTGTATTGTGAAGGAATATGTGAACATTTAAGTTAATGCCTTGGTCATTATGCAGTTCTCTCTCACTGTTGCCGATTGCCACTGTAAAGTTATTCACTGATGCCTCATCATGGAATCTGAAAGTTATTTTACTAGATCAATGGGGGTAATTTTGATAACTTAGTGACTAGGAAGGTGGGGTCACTCACATAACCTAAAAAAAAATACTGAGGGTAATACCAATCCTTGCAAAACCCCACTTGTTACTTTTCCCAATTCTGACATATCTTCCCAGATGATCACATTCCTTCCCCTAAAGTACTCCATGATTCACTGGAGCATGCTACCTGTCCAGCCTGCATCCCAAGTTTTTTACCAGTCTTTTTTGGGTTACAATATCAGATGCCTTTTGGAATGCGGTCTAAAGAATTGCAATCCACCCATCCCTCTCTCTACCCTGTATCACTTCTGTTACTTTGGCATAGAATTTCAACAAGTTAGGACAAGATTTGCTATCTCTAAACCTCTTGCTGGTTTTCGTCTGTGTGCAAGGAGGCATATGTACATACTATTACACAAATAACCCGCAATTGAAGAAAGGAGTTTACGACGACGTTTCAGTCCGACTTGGACCATTTACAAAGTCACACTAACAGAAAGAAGGGAGGGAGGGAGGTTTATATATATAAGTGAGCCGAGAGGGGTGGGAACAAGAGAAAGGGGTGGGAGGAGTAATAGTGGTAGTAGGAGTGGAGTCAGTCAAATCCTAAGAAAGAGGAGCACTGCAAGGGAGCTAGTGGCTCACATAGGGTAGGGGCAAGAACACAGAGGGAAAAAAAGATAATAAGGAACAACATAAACAAGGCAAAAGAAAGAAAACACAGAGGAGAAAGAAGAAAGAGGAAGGGAGAAGGGAAAAAGAATCAGGTTAAGTGACGGGTGTTCTGAAGTTTGTAGCATTTGACAATGTAATGGGAAATGAAAGCATCATTACATTGTTAAATGCTCCAAACTTCAGAACACCCGTGACTTAACCTGATTCTTTTTCCCTTCTTCCTTCCTCTTTCTTCTTTCTCCTCTGTGTTTTCTTTCTTTTGCCTTGTTTATGTTGTTCCTTATCTTTTTTCCCCTCTGTGTTCTTGCCCCTACCCTATGTGAGCCACTAGCTCCCTTGCAGTGCTCCTCTTTCTTAGTACAGTGGTACCTCGGTTAACGATATTTTTTCATTCCAGAATGGTGTTCAAGTGCCATTACCAAACGAATTTATCCCCATACGGGATAATGTAAAATAGACTAGTCCTTTTAGACCCCAAAAAATACACTTACAAAAGCATTTAAAAAAATAAACTTACATAAAAGGGCGAGTTTGGGGACCATCGTTAACATAGGTACCACTGTATTTGACTGACTCCACTCCTACTACTACTACCACTATTACTCCTTCACCACTTTCTCTTGTACCCGCCCCTCTCGGCTGCCTATATAAACCTCCCTCCCTCCCTTCTTTCTGTTAGTGTGACTTTGTAAATGATCCAAGTCAGACCGAAACGTCGTCGTAAGCTCCTTTCTTCAATTGCGGGTTATTTGTGTATTGTTCCAGTCACGGTTTTGTGCCTTTTTTGTTATTTACATACTATTCTTTGTGCTGCATTCTAGAGAAGATGCAAGGAGTGAATAATGTAGCCTCACCCCATGCAAAACTGCTATAGGGCCTAGCCATAATTATGATAATGCAACAAAATGTAATAAATCTTTTGCCTTGCCTTCCATACCAGTGTTTGCCTCCTTCCTACCAATTCACCACCACCACTTTTCCCCATCTTTCTGTCCTACTGTAGTAGGATAGCTAAGCTGGTATTTTGGCATAACTTTCAATTTATCTTCCAAAGCAAAAACCTTATCAACAACAAAACCTAGTCCTTATATGGTGTTTCTGTTCAAAAATTTTATTATACAGTAGACCCTCATTTAGCACGATAGTTACGGTCCTGAAAACATCGTGTTAGGTAAAATCATGTTAGATAATTAGAAGAACTCATGGGAAAAATAGGGTTATGTTCCTGGGAGTCCCCAAAAAGCCAAACAAGTTTTTTTAGACCAACAGATCTTGCAAAAATTGAAGGCGAATATGTAATTGTAGTTCATTGTCATGATATATTACTGCTTAAGACTACAAATGCAATAGAAATAATAGCATTTCTTACCTTATATTGTGGGTAATGATGTTTGTGGATGATTGTAAAGAGAGTATAGAGTTATGCTGTGGCCCTACTGGGCTGAGGTGGATGGTAGAGGTTCTGGTACTGAAGTCGATGGTTGTACTAGAGTGTCTAACTTTAAGTCATTTAGTCAGTCAAGTGATTCAGTAAGTCAGTCAAGTGATTCAGTAAGTCAGTCAAGTGATTCAGTAAGTCAGTCAAGTGATTCAGTAAGTCAGTCAAGTGATTCATTAAGTCAGTCAAGTCATTCAGCCAAGTCAGTGAGTCATTCAGCCAAGTCAGTGAGTCATTCAGTCAAGTCAGTCAGACTTATGTTTACCTCTTTTTATGTGTACAAAGATTTATCAAAATGCAATGAAAATGATAAAATTTATGTAAATAAACACAACGAACTTCCCGATTATTGTTGTCCTGCACGCGCATGAATCAAACTGAACGCTGGGAGGGATGCGTGGGTGGGTGAGGGTGGCTGGGGATAGCAGTAGGACTCCCCCACTGACTCAATGGTTTAACCCACCGCAGGCTACCGCGCTCTCAAAATTTTTTCCCCTCCAGCGAATCGTGCAATATAAGGTTTACGTCGTGTTAGATAAAAATGTGCCACAATTCTTCAATCGTGTAATACCCAAAACACTCAACATAAAGTCGTGCTAAATGAGGGTCTACTGTATAATATTACTTTTTTATTTTACATGAATTTAATCTTGGAACATTGACAGATCATAAGTTTTTACCTCTTCCACAATGATAATTTTGCTTTACATTTGTCCTAAATATTAATTTTTTCATTCATGAGTTAGTTTTTAATTGTCTTTGTCTCCTTTTTCAGAAACCGGGATCAAATGATGTGATCATGCTTGACTGAGGTTCATATTTCTAGTTAGCACAGTATCATCATGTTCCTGAGTGTGTACAAAGGACAGTGTTGTTTTTTGGGAGGTCTCAGACTGATAATGATTACCTTATAATCTACAGAATCTTAGATTATAATATTTTTCAAATTGTAAATGAAATATCACGCATACACTTGTTATTTTAATTCTCTGCCTATAATTTACCCCTTTTTTATTTGATAATTTATTTGACATTTCACTGTGTATACATACTGAGGCAGTCCTAATGTATTTTTTTTATAAATCTTATTGATTAATGCAAGGATGTGGCAAATGTTAAATTTATTTGAGAGCTAAACCAACATGGAGAATTCTTCAGCAAATGTGTTGATCATGGCTACTCAGCTTTAGTTCTTCACAGGCATAATAGCTGATATCTTTTAAAATCTGGCTAGTATTCTACATGTCTACCCTACCTAGAACATTGGAAAATATGTATATAAAGAAGGTTATCAATGCATCACATATTGTAATCTTTAAATATGTATGCATTTGTTGAGTACCTCAGTTTTACAGATTATCTTGTATACAATTTTTAAATTTTTTATATACAGTGGACCCCCGAGTAACATAAAAACTTCATTCCAGAAGCCTGCTCAAGTGTCATTACCGAACGAATTTACTCCCTTAAGGAATAATGTCACGTAGGTTAGTCTATTTCAGACCCCCAAAAATACACTTCCACAAGCACTTACAATATTATACTTACATAATTGTATGATGTCCGGGGTGTTCGTTACTCGGGGGTCTACTGTATTTATATACAGTGGACCCTCGCTATTCGAACACTCCAAAACTCACCCTTTTATGTAAGTTTATTTGTAAGTGCTTTATAAGTGTATTTTTGGGGGTCTGAAATGGACTAATCTAATTTACATCATTCCTTATGGGAATAAATTTGTTTGGTAACAGCACTTGAACAGCATTCTGGAATGAGGGTGAGTTTTGGAGTGTTCGAATAGCGAGGGTCCACTGTATATACAGTGGTACCCCGAGTTTCGGCCACTTCCCAACTCTAACAATTATGTAAGTGTATTTTTGTTGAAAGAAAATACATACATATATACATACACATACATACTTACAGTGGTACCTCGGTATACGTTCTTAATCTGTTA
>WNWK01000736.1:391103-393048 GCA_009830355.1 Cherax destructor | reverse complement strand
ATTGTTTCGCTTAAAATATGCCCTCTGACGGATTATCGTAGTCTGGGGTACCACCAAAACTTCATTCCATTTTTAGGTTTCTGTAATCTTAAATATAATTATAATACATATGGTATCTGGTTCAGTAATTTTAAGAAATGTTGCTACAGTACAGTCCACTCGCATATTACTTACACATGCATGTACCCTCATATGTTACTTATATATGCTCAATAACACTCGTATATTACTTACACATGCTCATATACACTTGTATATTTCTTACACATGTGCATATTTCACAAAAAATGTGCATAATACATGTGTAGAATTGTTAATTATGTTTTTTAACAGAAACGATAGTAGCAAAAAATCGCCCAGAGTACTACTGGTATCACCGCCAGTTTCGCAGAGTCCCTACAATAGACGAATGCTATACTGATGACTATGTCTGTTATATTGAAGCAAATGAGCAGTTCAAGCGTGACAAGTAAGTGAACAAATGTATGTAAGCATTAGGGTGGGGGTTGAGGCAAGATGAAATTACAGTGAATCCTTGACTAATTGGGGAAAGGGGTGTACATATATTATTGCCTGTTGTCCATAGATTCTGAATTATGAAATTTACTTTCATGATCATAACATAAATGAGGTTGAACAAAGTTTGGAATCAGTGGACTTGTTCTGTTGGTTCAGAAGACTACTGGGCACTTAAGAATACTGTAACCTGTAAAACAGTACAGCACCATATACAGTATAATACAATACAATGCACTTTTTATTTCTTTATTCAGTACAAATAATGTAGTTTTCATGTAAGAAAACAATGGTAGAAACAAAAAGCAACTAATTTTGCAATGCATTTTGGGCGACTAATCATAAGACTTAAATGTTACTTAAGAGCTAGACATGACTATTAACTAGGACTTCTTATGCAGTTAATTACAATCATAAGTACAATAAGAAAGGTAACTTATGACAAATGGTCACTTACAAAAGAATTACAAATTATTTCAAACTGATTCAGTGATTTTCAGTTTTGTGGAGTGATTGAATAGAGATGAAGATACAGCAAGTTACTTAGTTACAATTAAAATGCAGTGGGACAAAATATGTTACCAATTATGTATGGGCGTGGAACGAAGGCTGGAAAAACAGTTACAGAATTGGATGAAATCTGGTTTTGTTTGACAAGTGTATTACTTTCTCAATTACATTAAGATGAGTTGCTTTTTAACAATGTAGGTATTGTAAATAAAAATGAAGCTGAAAGTACTGTAAACTGGTATTGGATATGTACAGTGGAGGACAATATATTAATTTTACAGTAATTTACAATAATTTTACTTGCATTTTGAGATAGAGAAATGAGGTGAAAACTGCTGTGATCAATAGTGGTGACTCAGAATACAGTAGCTTTTTATTCTGAATTAGAAGAGCTTCCACTAACATCTACAATAAACTTGAGAGCATAGTCTGTAATTTTGTAATTGCTTCTATGGATATGAGACAGTTTCTTAACACCATATTCCTCACATACCCTGCCACTGAGATGCTACACTCATCCTTCCTTATCAGTTCAAGTTTCTGTTGCTTCCCACTGAGATTCACATGTTTCCTCTGGGCACCCATACTTGCTTTAGAAGCTATTGCTAATTACACTTTACTTATTGAAGTCAAACAAACCACTGCAAATTCATTGAATATTGGAGAATGAAGTGTAGCATTTAAGATTGGGTTGAACAAATAGTATCTTGTTAGTGGGATGGAGTGTGAAGGACCTGCCTAGTATAGGCCAACAGGCCTGCTGCAGTGTTCCTCCTTTCTTATGTTCTTATGTTCTTAAGTGGGTGGCCTATGGCTCGGAAAATAATGAAAAACGACTGGTTCTGTATGAGGACACACTTGCACATAGCAGACTGGCACATACTCAGGACATTGATTCAGAAGACTACCAAATACTGTC
>WNWK01000736.1:378603-386103 GCA_009830355.1 Cherax destructor | reverse complement strand
CAAACCAGCCTTTGCTGGTCAAAATCACTCGCCTCACCACTGGTTGCAGGCATTGTCTTGACAAGATCTGCGTGCAACTTCCATGCCTTTTCACAAATTATCACCGTGGAAATACTATCACCTGCTATCTGTTTTTCATTGATCCACACCATAACAACCCAACCTCATCCACTATTTTCGATCTATTTTTCGTTAACATATCAACCCCTTTTGCAACATTAGCTTCCTTGATCTCATTTCTCTCCAGGAAACCAATAGTAGATGGGGTTTTCTTGTCATCCTGGAAGCTCACTCAGACGACCCACTCTATTTTTTCATAATCTCTTTCTTCATAGATGGTGTTTCACCTCTTTACCACTGGGGTACTAGGAAGCTTGGACCCATGGTGACTTATTTCAAGTGACAATCACTAAAACCACCAAAAAACACCAAATGTATTGTGAATGTTTGAAAGAGCACGCTGGGAATGTTCCTTCAAGGTAAACAACGCCACTGGCGCCCTCGCAGGCGCAGGGCAGGCCGGAGCAGGCGGACAGGTCAAATACGTTATGATACATGAGTCCATTTTCATACACGATATCGAAAAGCTTCGTTACACAATTTTTTCCCCTTATATGGGCCTTATGTTACTCGGGGTCCCTGTAATGGCATTTCAAATTTAATGAGGAAAATTGATTTGATATACGAGCAAATTGGTTGCTCGGTCATGGAATGAATTAAACTCGTAAGTCAAGTACCACTGTATGAGAATTTTGTACATATAGTCATTAGGAGTTTAAAAGGCAAGAGAATTTTATTCTGTTAGTTTATTTAAATTAAAAGGGGAATATAGGAAAGAGTAAAGGATGAGGATAACAAAAAAATTAAGTAACGGAAGATTGGATATCAGATTGGAGGGAGAGAGTATGGCGGAGGTGAATGTATACAGATATCTGGGGGACGTGTAGCAGATGGGTCTATGAAAGATAAGGCGAATCATAGAATTGACGAGGGAAAAAAAGGGGAGGGTGCACTGAGGAGTCTGTGGAGACAAAGATCATTATCCATGAAAGCAAAAGGGTAATGTATGGAATAAGTTATACCAACACCATATGGGTGTGAATCAGGGGTGAGTGTTGCAACAAGGAGAAGGCTGGAGGCAGTGGAGATGTCATGTCTGAGGGAATGTGTGGTGTGAATATAATGCAGAGAATCCATAGTTTGGAGATTAGGAGGAGGGGAATTTAAAACTATTATCCAGAGGGCTGAGGAGGGGTTACTGAGATGGTTTAAATGGAGGAGGACAGAACAAAAAGTACTTTGAAGTGTATAAATCTGTAGTGGAGGGAAGGGGTAGGGCGGCCTAGGAAAGGTTGGAGGGAGGGGGAAAAAGGTTTTGTGTACGGGGCTTGGACTTCCCAAGCGGCATGGCGTGAGATAGGGCGAATGGGCAAATGGTTTTTTGGACTTGACGGGTTGGAGTGTAGGAAAGGAACATTTAAGAAGGGTTTCAGGAAACCGGCAGGCTGGACTTGATTCCTGGAGATGGGAAGTACAGTGCCGGACCAAGGAGGGGGTTGCAGTTTTGTAGCTGTAGTGAAGCACGCCCCAAGACAGTGATGGAGTAAATTTTGGGATGAAAGCTTTTCTTTGGGGCCCCCCCGCCTTGGTGGGAAACGGCTGATGTGTTAATAAAAAATAAAATTAATTTATTCAGACACCCAAAAATATTAAAAAAAATACTTTTTTAAAGATTAACTATATTTTTTTATACACAAAAGAATGAGAAAGAAATATAAAGCCCAATTTTAATAAAAATGAACTTACATCCTTAATGAAGACCTTGTTGGCATATGGAAGAAGGCGAAGAGGGGTTACTTCCCTTTTTTGTCTTTTTTACTGCCACTAGGCCCAGCTGAGAGTCACTACCCCCTGTCACACAAAACTGTCACTACCTGCCTGCCTGCTACACTCACTGCTTACCTTTTATCCCTGCATGCCTGTCCCCTCCCGCATGCCTGCTACCCCGCATGCCTGTTACCCCCCTGCATCCGTTACACCCTCCCTGCCGCTACACTCCTGCCGTTATCCCCGCCTCCCCACTCACTGCCTGCCTGCTACACCCTCTGCCTCCCCACACTCCCCTCCCTGCCTGCCACACCCCTGCATGCCGCTACACCCTGCATGCCTCTACACTCCCTGCCTTCCTGTTACACCCCCTCATGCCTGCTACACCCCCTGCATGCCTAATTTTCACTGCATGCCTGTTTCCCCCTGCCTGCTTCACTCCCTGTCTCCGCCACCCCTGCCTCCCTGCTACCTCCCTGCCTCCCGCACCCCCTGCCCCCCTGCTACACTCCCTCCCTCCCGCACCCCTGCCTCCTGCTACCCCTCCCTGCCTGCTACATTCCCTTCCTTCCTGCTAATCCCTGCATTGCACACCCCCCTGCCTCCCTGCTTTTTCCCGCCTTCCTGAATCCCCTGCCTTCCTACTACACCCCTGCCTTCCTGTTACACTCCCTGCATGCCTGTTAACCCCCTGCATGCCTGCAAACACCCCTGATGCCTGCAAACACTCCTTGCCCTATGCCTGCTCTGCCTTGAATTCTGTCGTGTTTCTCACTTTTTTACCAAAGGAACTTTACTAGAACTTTCTTTGGGGATGGTTTTTTTTATTTCCCAGTTGCACTTAATAACCAAAAAAGAATGGATTGTAGCAAAATGTTTGGATGAATGAGCAGAAGCCCCCCTCGCCCAGAGACACAGCCAACGACTCAGGAAGCGTGAGCAGCTGGCGGGCAGGCGGGTGGACGCCTTTAAAACGGCTGATAACCGGAAGAAAATTTGCCAAAAAACAGCCGATAATCGAGTTGGCCATAAGCGGAACAGCCAAAACTGAGGTTCCAATGTACATTGTTTTTTTGAAGAGATTCAGCCAGACACAGGGATTGTCAGAGATTTTTGTCCCTAGTATTAAGTCTGTGGGTCCTGTTAACTGTCAATAAAGCTCTTCGGGTTTGGGGGATTTATATTAGAATTTATTGTTCTGTAAATGTAGGTTGCACAGTACATAGTATGAGTGAATGTTTTTTGGGTATTATTGGCTTTAGGTGATTTACCATTGTGGAATTTCCCCGGCACAAATAGCATAGGTGAGGTAAGGGGTAGGTCAGGAATAGTACTGGAACTTGGTGTAAGCCCAATTTGTGGGAAACTATAGTTATTCCTTTTGAAATGTATTTTTTTTAATATTTCCCATAAATAATGTAAATCCAATTAATTGCCCAGACACCAAAAATATTAACAAAAATGTTTTATAGAGAATAACTATAATTTTAGATTCAAACTAGGGCATACGAAAACCGGGTTCCACGGGTAGTGTGTTGTGGGCAAGGGACTTGGGCTTCCCGCAAGCGGGGGAGGTGTTAAGGAGTGAATTGAGACGAATGGTTTTTGGGACCTGACGAGCTGTTGGAGTGGAGCAGGGAATATTTTTAAGGGGTTCAGGGAAACCGGTTAGCCAGAATTGAGTCCTGGAAATGGGAAGTACAGTGCCTGCACAAAGGAGGGGTTTTGGGGTATTGGCAGTTTGGAGTGACTATCAAACTGACGTATCTGGGGACCTTGAAAGACAATGATTTGGAGTGATGGTGAAAGTGTTGAATGATAATGGTTTTTTCTTTGTGTTTGGGTTTTTTTTCTTTTGGGTCACCCTGCCTCGGTGGGGAAAAGGTGACGGTTAAAAAAGTAGTAGTGCTGGTTGTGGTACATAATAACATATCTTTGAGAGGATAAAATGTTTTAGATACTTTTTTTTTATGTTTGGGTATGGGGGTTGAATTTCTTGCTCCCAAAGGGGCAGATCCAGAAATTTTCCTTGTTATGTTTAGCAATAAGGGTATTTTATGTACAGGGGAAACCCCCGGGCAACGCAGGAGTATTGTACTTTTCGATTTAAACTGTTTTTTCAGCTAAATTTTGTCCCGCCGACTGTGCCCTGTGTTTCGACTGCATACCAGACCTTCCGCCGCCCCCTCCAGCGCACCCCCCGTGCAGCCGTAATATTATATACTAGGCATTTTAAAATGCCCTAGAGCGATAAAATACATATACAGTACACTATTTTTACCTTAAAATATTTGTAGTCTTAATGGTCTTAATATGGGGGGCAAGATGAATAGTAAGGTAGGTATGTTTCAAAGGGGGTAGGTATGTAACTATCTGGCTCCCCACCCACACATTATAAAATTTGGTTTTTTAAACCCCGGTCCGTGCCGAGTTCTACAGCTTTGAGTTTTGGGTCCAAACCGTAGTTCTACGTCATGAGCTCACCCCCACCAGATAAGCGTGAGGGTAAATTTTGGGCCAGATAAAGGGGAATACATCTATGTGGTAAGTGGGGCACCAAAAAAAACAAATCCTGCAGCACACATTGCAAATGAAAAAAAAAAAATGAAACCTTAATTTTTTTTAAACTGCGATTTTGCAGTGTTTTTTCGTATACTATTTATAGTTGATTTGGATTTTTTGGTCTCATTTGATAGAATGGAAGATTTTTTACAGATATAGAGATGATTTTGATTGGTTTTATTACGGGAAATGGCTTAAACTGAGCTCAAAGTAGGGGAAAATTTTCAATTTTTTTGTCGATGTTCAAGAGTAAACAAATGACCTAAATGACCTAATACAGGGGAACCCCGATTTACATGTTATCATCTTACGTTATTTTGATAACCGATATTTATAACGTAAGAAATTTGTTTGTGACTTACGATGTTTGCTTGTTTCCAAATTTCGACGGACCTGTCCGCGGCGCCCAGCAGCCGCACCCCGGGGGAGCGCCATGCTATTTTTACAAGCAGACAACCCCCACCCACACCCACCATTCATACCAGTATATTGTCATTATTCCACTGTTTTTAGTGCTTGAACTGCTAAATAAGTACCATGGGCCCAAAGGGAAAGATCCTAGTGCTAAGCCGTGGCAAAGAGGAACAGAAATATATGTACGATAGAAGGAAGAAGGAGATAATAGAAAATATGAAAGTGGAGGCGATCAGTGAGCTGGCCAGGCTGATGGTAAACCCTATTCTCCATCGCTACCATTGGGGATAAGAAATATTCAAGAAAAAAAAAAGGGTTTTGGCAAAAATTGTGATCAAAACACGACCACAAGTGCTGGAAAATGTGGAAAGGTTGTTTTTGGGTGTGGATCAACGAAACAGTTAGCGGAGATACTGTTTCGAGGGAATAATAGGGAAAAGCAAGGCAGTTGCATGATGATCTCCTTAAAAAAATGCCTGCAACGAGTGAAGTGAGCATTGGGGCCAGCAGAGGCGGGTTTTTACAAATTTAAGAATCGAAGGGGCATACATAGTGTTGGGAGGCATGGCGGGGGGAGCCAGTTGTGACAAAAGTGGGGCTGAAAAATATGTTCCTGAATTCCAGGAGTACCTAGAGGCTGAAAAATTTCCCCCCCCAACAAGTGTTTAATTGTGGTGAAACAGGCCTTTTTTGGAAGAAAAGGCCCAACAGGACCTACATTACTCAGGAGAAAAAGGCACAGCCAGGACATAAGCCTAGAAAGACAGGCTAACTTTGATGCTGTGTGCCAATGCCAGTGGTGATTGCAAAGTGAAGCCTTTATTGGGTATTTTTTTGAAAATCCCCGAGTGTTTGGCAGATGCGGTGTCAGCAAGTCTAACTTGTGTGATGTGGAAGTTAACAAAAGGTTGGGGCACAAAGGACATTTTCTTAGATTGGTTCAATGGAAGGGATTCCCCCCAAAAAAATAGCATACTACCCACCTTCTCCCCCCCCCCCTCCACACATCAAAACTCTTCAATAAATGTAAGTGACATGTTATTGTACAATATTTCATGTGTATTTATGTATTCTTTATTCAATTTTTTATTATTTAATGTCCAAAAGTTCTAAAAATATTTATTTAACTACTTTTGGGTCTTTTGGCGGATTAAATTTATTTCCATTATTTCTTATGGGGAAAATTGATTGTTTAACGATTGTTTCGTTTAAAATATGCCCTCTCTGACGGATTAATCGTAAATCGGGGTACCACTGTACGGGCCCGCTGGTGGGTCTAATATACGTTACAAATGTGATGATATTATTTGTACAATTATTACAGTATTGCATAACAGTAAATCTTCCATTTTTTGGGAATAAAATTTTTTATTAATAAAAAAAAAAAAAAGGAATTATTTTGACGAAAACGTAACTAATGAACAGAGGAAATGTTAGTTTTGTGCCAGAAATGCCTGCATTGTTTTTTCTGCACCCTATTTTGAATTTGGAATATTTTGAACTTGAGTTAAATTCAAATTACCAATTTCCCAAACACTTTTTTTTGTAGTTGAAACAGTTGACTGCGAATTTTTTTGTCATCGATAGAATCAAGAATACTAGTGAAAAGCTAAGAATTTGGACTGGGAAAAATGTAATTGGCCTAAAAAGGGAGTCAAAGTCGGAAAAAAACCCGATCAAATATCGCTGACACATCTAAATTCCAGACATAATTTCTCAATTTTCAATCAAATTTCGTACTTTTTGTTTTATTACCTTCAGAAAAAAATTCTCTACCATTTCATAAGAAAATAAGAATTTTTTTTTTTTAAATTCTTGGACACTGTTGCACCCCTTCCAAAAAAAGGGCCCTTTGGGCCCTGAAAGGGTTAAAAGCCCTAGAGCAATAAAAAGCATATACAGTACAGTCATTACTTACCTTAAAATATTTGTAGTCTTAATGTAGAGGAGAGGTGAGTAAACGAGATGAGTACATGAGAGTGTAGAGGTTCCGAAAATTTTTTAAACAAACCAGTTGTTGTTGTTAGTCCGGACATGAATGGTTTTTGTTACCCGGAAACCACTGGAAAACATCTCAAATTTTGTTAATGTATATGTTTATATTTACGTAGTGTGTTTATTATACATATAATATAATATTAATATGGCATCTTCAAGACTAATAACACACTCTTTGTGATTTTAATGTGTTCCTGCAACCAGCACAGGCGCAAGATGGAGTTTAAAGCAGTTAAGTTCAGTGTAGCATTAAGAGTGAGCATTTCATAAGCCACTCTGCCTATCTTCTGCAAAGTATGTAAATGGTGATGTACAACCCCTTCATTTGCATTATGGTTTCCTTATGATCTAATGCAGTTGCCCACAAACTCCGTTTTTCATACTAACACATCTGAAGGAGGAAAGAATGGGAAGACCCTAGCTAGAGCAAGAATGCCCGCGAGCGCCGCCTCCCCGCATCACATACATATTGAGATACAACATATTTTTTTCATTCTAGAGTGTATATCAGGTTTTTATGTTATTTATATTGTTTATTATGTCATATTAGTTGAATTGTGATAGATAAATAACCCGTAGAACTGATAATGACGTATATTGAAGTACTATTTTGTCATGTCTCCTGACAGCAGGAACAGATTAACTGGATTTACATTATTTCATGGGGAAAAATTGTTTTACTTAAGAATGTTTCACTTT
>WNWK01000736.1:305000-378503 GCA_009830355.1 Cherax destructor | reverse complement strand
AGTAGTGAAGGTGGTGGGTGGAGTAGTGAAGGTGGTGGGTGGAGAAAAGGTGGTGGGTGGAGAAAGGAAGGTGGTGGGTGGAGTAGTGAAGGTGGTGGGTGGAGAGTGGGGGTGGTGGGTGGAGTGGGGTGGGGGTTTGGTGGGTGGAGTAGTGAGGATGGTGGGTGGAGTAGTGAGGGTGGTGGGTGGGGGAGGGTGGTGGGTGAGGATGGTGGAGGGTGAAGTAGTGATGGTGGTGGGTGGAGTAGTGAAGGTGGTGGGTGGAGTAGTGAAGGTGGTGGGTGGAAGGAAGGTGGTGGGTGGAGAGTGAAGGTGGTGGGGGAGAGGAAGGTGGTGGGTGGAGTAGTGAAGGTGGTGGGTGGAGTAGTGAAGGTAATGGGTGAATTAGTGAAGGTGGTGGGTGAAGTAGTGATGGTGGTGGGTGTTGTAGTGATGGAGGTGGGTGGAGTAGTGATGATGGTGGGTGGAGGAGGGTGGAGTAGAGATGGTGGTGGGTGGAGTAGTGATGGTGGTGGGTGGAGTAGTGAGGGTGGTGGGTGGAGTAATGAGGGTGGTGGGTGGAGTAGTGAGGGTGGTGGGTGGAGTAGTGATAATGGTGTGTGGAGTAGTGATAATGGTGGGTGGAGTAGCGAGGGTGGTGGATGGAGTAGAGATGGTGGTGGGTGGAGTAGTGAGGGTGGTGGGTGGAGTAGTGATGGTGGGTGAAGTAGTGAGGGTGGCAGGTGTTGTAGTGATGGAGGTGGGTGGAATACTGATAGTTGTGGATGGAGTAGTGATGGAGGTGGGTGGAGTACCGAAAAAGCACGAAATGATACGAACTCCTCCAATCTCCTCTGCCTATCTTTTCCACCCTCCACCTCCGCCAGCATCTTCCGTTAGCCCAAGTCGTCTGATCTCCAAGCTAAATGCACTTTATAAAACCAGTTTATTTATTTACATTCTCTTTTATGTTTTATTATGTTTTTATACAATATTTCTTATTTATAAATACATTTTCTTATTTAAAAACCAGTAACAAAAAAAATTTGGGTGTTTTTTTTGAGGCTGGAACGGATTACAGTGGTCCCTTGACTAACGTAATTAATCCATTCCAGGAGCTATTACTTAACACGAAAAATACGTAATTCGAAACCTTATTTCCCATAAGAAATAATGTAAATACAATTAATCCGTTCCACCCAAAAATATTCACATACTAAATAATAAAAACAATATACAGTGGAACCCGGTTAACGAAAAAATTCTTTTAGAAACCTGCTCAATGCCATTACCCCAAAAAATTTCTTCCTTAAGAAAAAGTCATTTTTTGGGTTTGTCTATTTAAACCCCCAAAATAATTCCAAAACACTTACAATATTATACTTGCATAATTCACGATTTTGGGGGTTCGAACCGGGGGCCACTGTATATATATATATATTTTTTATATATATATATATATATATATATATATATATATATATATATATATTATATATGCTATATTATAAAATTTATTTTAGAATAATGTATTATTATTATATAAACAACAATACATTACAAGCATACAATATTTTATATAATTATATGTGTTAATATGTATATATATATATATATATATATATATATATATATATATATATATATATATATATATATATATATATATATATATATATATATATATATATATATATATATATATATATATATATATATATATATATATATATATATATATATATATATATATATATATATATATATATATATATATATATATATATATATATATATATATATATATATATATATATATATATATATTAATATATATTTTATATATATATATATATATATATATATATATATATATATATATATATATATATATATATATATATATATATATATATATATATATATATATATATATATATATATATATATATATATATATATATATATATATATATATATATATATATATATATATATATATATATATATATATATATATATATATATATATATATATATATATATATATATATATATATTTTATATATATATATATATATATATATATATATATATATATATATATATATATATATATATATATATATATATATATATATATATATATATATATATATATATATATATATATATATATATATATATATATATATATATATATATATATATATTTCTTCTTTCTTCTTTCTTTCTTTCTTTCTTTCTTTCTTTCTTTCAACACGTCGGCCGTTTCCCACCGAGGCAGGGTGGCCCAAAAAGGAAAAACGAAAGTTTCTCCTTTTACATTTAGTAATAAATACAGGAGAAGGGGTTACTAGCCCCTTGCTCCCGGCATTTTAGTCGCTCTTACGACATGCATGGCTTACGGAGGAAGAATTCTATTCCACTTCCCCATGGAGAATATATATATATATATATATATATATATATATATATATATACATTTATTTACCTTTATTGAAGAGTTGCAGGAATCTGGAAGATAGGGAGGATGACAGGGGCAGGGTGTTGGTGGTTGGAAGGGGAATCCCCCTCCAAAAGGACTTCATGTAACAAGTCCCTCTCTGGGGTTACTTCCCTTCTTGGTCTTTTAATGCCATTAGGACCAGCTTGAGAGTCACTAGATCCCTGCCTGGTGAAATAACTGTCCTCAGTCCTCTGTTTCTGGTGACTCTCTAATACTTTCCTGAAGTACAACATGGCTCTGTCACTAAAGTGGTTGCACAGAAGGCTCATTTCAGCTTGCTCAGGGTGGTGTTTTTCAACAAAACTTTGCACATCGTTCCACTTGGAACAAATTTCCTTAAGCACTGAAGAAGGCACCTCCTACTCTCTCTCTCTCCCTCCTCCTGTGAAGCAATAACCTCAGCTGTGGTCTGTTGCTGTTCCAGATGAAGCTCTTGCAGCTCTTCAGTTGTTAGCTCTACCCTGTGCTCCTCCACCAACTCTTCCACATCCTCACCACTCACCTCCAACCCGAGGGACTTGCCCAATTCCACAATATCTTCCACAACAGGCACAGGGTCGTCAGGGTCAGGGTCAGCCACAAATCCTTCAAAATCCCTCTTTTCAACACAATCCGGCCACAGTGGTCTCCAAGCAGAGTTCAAAGTCCTGGAAGTCACTTCCTCTCAAGCCTTACCTATAAGGGCTAGGCAATGCACGATATTGAAGTGATCTTTCCAGAACTCTCTTAGGGTCAATTCAGTGTCTGAGGTCACATCAAAGCACTTCTGAAACACTGCTTTGGTGTACAGTTTCTTGAAGTTTGCAATGACCTGCTGGTCCATGGGCTGGATGAGAGGAGTGGTGTTAGGAGGCAAGAACTTCACTCTGATGAAATTGAAGTTGTCAGGCAACAACTCTTGCAAGTTGTGAGGATGAGCAGGAGCATTGTCCAGTACCAGGAGGCACTTGAGTCCCAATTTCTTTTCCAGGAGGTATTTCTTCACACTAGGGCCAAACACTCCAGTCAACCATTCCTTGAAAATCTCCGTAGTGACCCATGCCTTGGTGTTAGCCTTCCATTGCACACACAATTTATTCTTGTAAACACTGTGTTTCTTGAAGGCTCTGGGATTTTCTGAGTGATGCACCAGTAAAGGCTTCACTTTAAAATCACCACTGGCATTGGCATACATCATGAGAGTTAGTCTGTCTTTCATAGGCTTGTGTCCTGGCTGTGCCTTTTCCTCCTGAGTAATGAAGGTCCTGTTGGGCATTTTCTTCCAAAACAGGCCTGTTTCATCACAATTAAACACTTGTTGGGGTTCGAATTTTTCAGTGTCTATGAACCCCTGGAATTCCTGCACAAATATTTCAGCTGCACGTTTGTCTGAGCTGGCTTCCTCACCATGCCTCACAACACTGTGTATGCCACTACGTTTCTTAAACCTCTCAAACCAGCCTTTGCTGGCTCTAAAATCACTCGCCTCACCACTGGTTGCAGGCATTGTCTTGACAAGATCTGCGTGCAACTTCCATGCCTTTTCACAAATTATCACCGTGGAAATACTATCACCTGCTATCTGTTTTTCATTGATCCACACCATCAACAACTTCTCAACCTCATCCACTATTTTCGATCTATTTTTCGTTAACATATCAACCCCTTTTGCAACATTAGCTTCCTTGATCTCATTTCTCTGCCAGGATAGAGCCAATAGTAGATGGGGTTTTCTTGTACATCCTGGCAAGCTCACTCAGACGTACGCCACTCTCATATTTTTCTATAATCTCTTTCTTCAGTATGATGGTGTTCCTCACTCTCTTTACCACTGGGGTGCCACTAGGAAGCTTCTTTGGACCCATGGTGACTTATTTCACAGTGACAATCACTAAACCACCAAAAAAGACACCAAATGTATTGTGAATGTTTGAAAGAGCACGCTGGGTAATGTTCTCTCAATGGTAAACAACGCTTCACTGGCGTCCTGCGCAGGCGCAGGGCAGGCACGGAGCAGGCGGACAGGTCTAATACGTTATGATACATGAGTCCATTTTCGATACACGATATCGAAAAAAGCTTACGTTACACAATTTTTCCGTTATATGGGCCTTATGTTACTCGGGGGTCCACTGTAATGGCATTTCAATTAATTTCAATGAGGAAAATTGATTTGATATACGAGCAAATTGAGTTACAAGCTCGGTCATGGAATGAATTAAACTCGTAAGTCAAGGTACCACTGTATGAGTAATTTTGTACATATAGTCACTTAGGAGTTTATAGTGTATACAAGAGAATTTAATATTCTGTTAGTTTATTTAAATTAAAGGTGAATATAGGAAAGAGTAAAGTGATGAGGATAACAAAAAAATTAAGTAACGGAAGATTGGATATCAGATTGGAGGGAGAGAGTATGGCGGAGGTGAATG
This sequence comes from Cherax destructor, assembly GCA_009830355.1. Classification (NCBI taxonomy): domain Eukaryota; kingdom Metazoa; phylum Arthropoda; class Malacostraca; order Decapoda; family Parastacidae; genus Cherax; species Cherax destructor. Next base: position 373,604 of record WNWK01000736.1, on the reverse strand, counting down.
TATACAGATATCTGGGAGTGGACGTGTCAGCAGATGGGTCTATGAAAGATAAGGCGAATCATAGAATTGACGAGGGAAAAAAGGTGAGTGGTGCACTGAGGAGTCTGTGGAGACAAAGATCATTATCCATGAAAGCAAAGAGGGTAATGTATGAGAATATAGTTATACCAACACTCTTATATGGGTGTGAATCATGGGTAGTGAGTGTTGCAACAAGGAGAAGGCTGGAGGCAGTGGAGATGTCATGTCTGAGGGTAATGTGTGGTGTGAATATAATGCAGAGAATCCATAGTTTGGAGATTAGGAGGAGGTGCGGAATTACTAAAACTATTATCCAGAGGGCTGAGGAGGGGTTACTGAGATGGTTTGGACATGTAGAGAGGACAGAACAAAATAGAATGACTTTGAGAGTGTATAAATCTGTAGTGGAGGGAAGGCGGGGTAGGGGTCGGCCTAGGAAAGGTTGGAGGGAGGGGGTAAAAGAGGTTTTGTGTACTGGGGGCTTGGACTTCCAGCAAGCGTGCATGAGCGTGTTAGATAGGAGCGAATGGAGACAAATGGTTTTTAGGACTTGACGTGCTGTTGGAGTGTAGGCAAGGTAACATTTAAGAAGGGTTTCAGGGAAACCGGCAGGCTGGACTTGATTCCTGGAGATGGGAAGTACAGTGCCGGCACTCTGAAGGAGGGGTGTTGCAGTTTTGTAGCTGTAGTGTAAGCACGCCTCTGTCAAGACAGTGATGGAGTGAATTATGATGAAAGTTTTTCTTTGTCGGGCCACCCTGCCTTGGTGGGAAACGGCTGATGTGTTAATAAAAAATAAAATTAATTTATTCCAGACACCCAAAAATATTAACAAAAAATACATTTTTTAAAGATTAACTATAGTTTTACATACACAAAAGAATGAGAAAGAAATATAAAGCACCAATTTTACTAATAAATGAACATTACATACCTTTAATGAAGACTCTTGTTGGCATATGGAAGAAGGCGAAGAGGGGTTACTTCCCTTCTTTGTCTTTTACTGCCACTAGGACCAGCTTGAGAGTCACTACACCCCTGTCACACAAAAAAACTGTCACTACCTGCCTGCCTGCTACACTCACTGCTTACCTGCTATACTCCCTGCATGCCTGCTACACTCCCTGCATGCCTGCTACACTCCCTGCATGCCTGTTACACTCCCTGCATGCCTGTTACACTCCCTCCCTGCCTGCTACACTCCTTGCCGCTATGCCTGCCTGTTACACTCACTGCCTGCCTGCTACACTCTCTGCCTCCCTGCTACACTCCCTCCCTGCCTGCCACACTCCCTGCATGCCTGCTACACTCCCTGCATGCCTGCTACACTCCCTGCCTTCCTGCTACACTCCCTGCATGCCTGCTACACTCCCTGCATGCCTGCTACACTCACTGCATGCCTGCTACACTCCCTGCCTGCTTCACTCCCTGTCTGCCTGCTTCACTCCCTGCCTCCCTGCTACACTCCCTGCCTCCCTGCTACACTCCCTGCCTCCCTGCTACACTCCCTGCCTCCCTGCTACACTCCCTGCCTTCCTGCTACACTCCCTGCCTGCTACATTCCCTTCCTTCCTGCTACACTCCCTGCATGCCTGCTACACTCCCTGCCTCCCTGCTACATTCCCTGCCTTCCTGCTACACTCCCTGCCTTCCTACTACACTCCCTGCCTTCCTGCTACACTCCCTGCATGCCTGCTACACCCCCTGCATGCCTGCTACACTCCCTGCATGCCTGCTACACTCCTTGCCTCTATGCCTGCCTGCCTTGAATTCTGTCGTGTTTCTCACTTTCTTTACCAAAGGAACTTTACTAGGAACTTTCTTTGGGGCCATGGTTACTTATTTCGCAGTTGCACTTAATAACCACCAAAAGCAATGGATTGTAGCAAAATGTTTGGATGAATGAGCAGAAGCTTCCTCACTCGCCCAGAGACACAGCCACACTGACTCAGGAACGCGTGAGCAGCTGGCGGGCAGGCGGGTGGACGCTTCTAAAACGGCTGATAACCGGAAGAAAATTTCGGCCAAAAAAAACAGCCGATAATCGAGTTGGCCGATAAGCGGAACAGCCAATAACTGAGGTTCCAATGTACATTGGATTTTTGAAGAGATTCAGCCAGACACAGGGATTGTCAGAGATTTTTGTCCCTAGTATTAAGTCTGTGGGTCCTGTTGCAACTGTCAATAAAGCTCTTCAGGTTGGGATTTATATTAGAATTTATTGTTCTGTAAATGTAGGTTGCACAGTACATAGTATGAGTGAATGTTTTTTGGGTTATTATTGGCTTTAGGTGATTTACCATTGTGGAATCCCAGGCACAAATAGCATAGGTGAGGTAAGGGTAGGTCAGTGAATAGTACAGTGGAACCTTGGTTTTCGTAAGCCCTAATTTGTATGTAAAACTATAGTTATTCTCTATGAAATGTATTTTTTGTTAATATTTCCCATAAATAATGTAAATCCAATTAATTCGTTCCAGACACCAAAAAATATTAACAAAAAATGTTTTATAGAGAATAACTATAATTTTAGATTCAAACTAGGGCATACGAAAACCGAGGTTCCACTGTATAGTGTAAGTTGTGGGCAAGGGACTTGGACTTCCAGCAAGCGTGCGTGAGTGTGTTAAGGAGTGAATTGAGACGAATGGTTTTTGGGACCTGACGAGCTGTTGGAGTGTGAGCAGGGTAATATTTTGTGAAGGGATTCAGGGAAACCGGTTAGCCAGAATTGAGTCCTGGAAATGGGAAGTACAGTGCCTGCACTTTAAAGGAGGGGTTTGGGATATTGGCAGTTTGGAGTGACTATCTAAACTGACGTATCTGGGCACCTTGCAAAGACAATGATTATGTATGAGTGATGGTGAAAGTGTTGAATGATAATGAAAGTTTTTTCTTTGTGTTTGGGTTTTTCTTTCTTTTGGGTCACCCTGCCTCGGTGGGAAAGGCTGACGTGTTAAAAAAAAGTAGTAGTGCTGGTTGTGGTACATAATAACATATCTTTGAGAGGATACCAACTGTTTTAGATACTTTTTTTGTTATGTGTTGGATATGGGTGTTGAATTTCAAGTTGCTGTCAAGGTGCAGATCCAGAAATTTTCCCTTGTTATGTTTAGCAATAAGGGTATTGTTATGTACAGTGGAACCCCGAGTTTCGAACGCAGTGAGTATTGTACTTTTCGAGTTTAGAACTGTTTTTTCAGCTAAATTTTGTCCCAAGTTTCGCACTGTGCCCTGTGTTTCGTACTGCATACCAGACCTTTCCGCCTGCCCGCTCCAGCGCACCTCCCCGTGCAGCCGTAATGATTATATACTAGGCATTTAAAGTGCCCTAGAGCGATAAAATACATATACAGTACACTCATTACTTACCTTAAAATATTTGTAGTCTTAATGGTCTTAATATAGGGTGCAAGATGAATAGTAAGGTAGGTATGTTTCAAAGTGTGGTAGGTATGTAACTCCCATCTGGCTACCCCACCCACACATTATATACTAGGCTTTTAACCCTTTCAGGGTCCGTGCCGTAGTTCTACAGCTTTGAGTTTTGGGTCCAAACCGTAGTTCTACGTCATGAGCTCAGCTCACTCAGATAAGCGTTGAGTGGTAAATTTGGGCCTAGATATGAGAGAATACATCTATGTGGTAAGTGTGCACCACATAAAACAAATCCTGCAGCACACATTGCATAATGAGAGAAAAAAAAATGAAACCTTAATTTTTTATTAAAACTGCGATTTTGCAGTGTTTTTTCGTATACTATTTATAGTTGTATTTGCGATTTCTTGGTCTCATTTGATAGAATGGAAGATATATTACAGATATAGAGATGATTTTGATTGGTTTTATTACTGGAAATGGCTTGAAACTGAGCTCAAAGTAGCGGAAATGTTCAATTTTTGTCGATGTTCAAGAGTAAACAAATGACCTCAAATGACCTAATACAGTGGAACCCCGACTTACGATGTTATCATCTTACGTTATTTTCGATAACCGATATTTATAACGTAAGAAATTTGTTTGTGACTTACGATGTTTGCTTCGTTTACCGACATTCATGCGGACCTGTCCGCTTGGCGCCCAGCTGAGCGCGCACTCCAGGGAGCGTCAGTGCTATTGTTTACAAGCGAGAGCGACCACCCACCCACACCCACGCATTCATACCAGTATATTGTCATTATTCCACTGTTTTTAGTGCTTGCAACTGCTAAATAAGCTACCATGGGTCCAAGGAAAGATCCTAGTGCTAAGCCTGTGGCAAAGAGGAACAGAAATATATGTACGATAGAAGTGAAGAAGGAGATAATAGAAAAATATGAAAGTGGAGTGCGTATCAGTGAGCTGGCCAGGCTGTATGGTAAACCCTATTCTACCATCGCTACCATTGTGGATAAGAAATATTCAAGTAAAATCAAGGAAGCTGTTGTTGCAAAAGGTGCATCTGTGATCACAAAACACAGACCACAAGTGCTGGAAAATGTGGAAAGGTTGTTGTTGGTGTGGATCAACGAGAAACAGTTAGCAGGAGATACTGTTTCGGAGGGAATAATATGTGAAAAAGCAAGGCAGTTGCATGATGATCTCCTTAAGAAAATGCCTGCAACGAGTGAAGTGAGCGAATTTAAAGCCAGCAGAGGCTGGTTTTACAAATTTAAGAATCGAAGTGGCATACATAGTGTTGTGAGGCATGGCGAGGGAGCCAGTTGTGACAAAAGTGCGGCTGAAAAATATGTTCCTGAATTCCAGGAGTACCTAGAGGCTGAACAATTCCTCCCCCAACAAGTGTTTAATTGTGGTGAAACAGGCCTGTTTTGGAAGAAAAGGCCCAACAGGACCTACATTACTCAGGAGTAAAAGGCACAGCCAGGACATAAGCCTATGAAAGACAGGCTAACTTTGATGCTGTGTGCCAATGCCAGTGGTGATTGCAAAGTGAAGCCTTTACTGGTGTATCTTTTTGAAAATCCCCGAGTGTTTGGCAGATGCGGTGTCAGCAAGTCTAACTTGTGTGTGATGTGGAAGTCTAACAAAAAGGCTTGGGTCACAAAGGACATTTTCTTAGATTGGTTCAATGGAAGGGGATTCCCCTTCCAAACACTAGCATACTACTCCACCTTCTCCCCTCCTCCCGTCCTCCACACATCAACAACTCTTCAATAAATGTAAGTGACATGTTATTGTACAATATTTGCATGTGTATTTATGTATTCTTTATTCAATTATTTATTATTTAATGTCCAAAAGTTCTAAAAAATATTTATTTAACTACTTTTGGAAGTCTTGGACGGATTAAATTTATTTCCATTATTTCTTATGGGGAAAATTGATTCGTTTAACGATTGTTTCGCTTTAAAATATGCCCTCTCTGACGGATTAATATCGTAAGTCGGGGTACCACTGTACGTGCCAGCTGGTGGGTCTAATATACGTTCACAAATGTGATGATATTATTTGTACAATTATTACAGTATTGCATAACAGTAAATCTTCCATTTTTTGGTTTGAATAAAAATTTATTATGTGAATAAAAAATCAAAATGGAATTCATTTGTAAAGACTGAAAACGTAACTAATGAACAGAGGAAATGTTAGTTTAGTGCCAGAAATGCCTGCATTGTTTATTCTGCACCCTATTTTGAATTTGGAATATTTTGAACTTTGAGTTAAATTGGCTAAATTACCAATTTCCAATCACTTTATTTTGTAGTTGAAACAGTTGACTGCGCAATTTCTTGTGCTCAGTCGATAGAATCGAAGTAATACTAGTGAAATAGCTAAGAATTTGGTTGACTGGAATAATGTAATTGGCCTAAAATGGGAGTCAAAGTCGGTAAAATCGCCGATGCGTAAATATCGCTGACACATCTAAATTCGCGAGAGCATAATTTCGTCAATTTTCAATCAAATTTCGTACTTTTTGTTTTATTACCTTCAGAAAAAGATTCTCTACCATTTCATAAGAAAAAATAAGAATTTTTTTTTTTTAAATTCTTGGACACTGTTGCACCCCTTCCAAAAATGGCCTTGGACCCTGAAAGGGTTAAAGTGCCCTAGAGCAATAAAATGCATATACAGTACAGTCATTACTTACCTTAAAATATTTGTAGTCTTAATGTAGAGTGAGAGGTGAGTAAACGAGATGAGTACATGAGAGTGTAGAGGTTCGCGAGTTTTGTAAACAAACCAGTTGTTGTTGTTAGTCCGGACATGAATGGTTTTTGTTCACTCCGGCAAGCCGACTGGAAAAACATCTCATATTTATGTTAATGTATATGTTTATATGTTACGTAGTGTGTTTATTATACATATAATATAATATTAATATGGCATCTTCAAGACTAATAACACACTCTTAGTGATTTTAATGTGTTCCTGCAACCAGCACAGGCGCAAGATGTGGAGTTTAAAGCAGTTAAGTTCAGTGTAGCATTAAGAGTGTAGCAATTAAGCATAAGCCACTCTGCCTATCTTCTGCAAAGTATGTAAATGGTGTATGTACACCAGTTCATTTGTACATTATGGTTTCCTTATGATCTAATGCAGTTTGCCTCACAAACTCCGTTTTCTCTTATACTAACACATCTGAAGGAGGAAAGAATGGGAAGACGTTTTCATAGCTAGAGCAAGAATGCCCGCGAGCGCCGTCCTCCCCCGCATCACATACATATTGAGATACAGTACATATTTTATTCATTCTAGAGTGTATATCAGGTTTTTATGTTATTTATATTGTTTATTATGTCATATTAGTTGAATTGTGATAGATAAATAACCCGTAGAACTGATAATGACGTCATATTGAAGTACTATTTTGTCATGTCTCCTGACAGCAGGAACAGATTAACTGGATTTACATTATTTCTTATGGGAAATATTGCTTCGACTTAAGAATGTTTCGACTTTAGAACTAGCTCCTGAAACGGATTAAGTTCGAAACTCGAGGTACCACTGTACAGTGGACCCCCGAGTTTCGTAAAAACTTCACTCCTGAAGTCTGCTCAAGTGCCATTACCGAACGAATTTTCTCCCTTAAGGAAAAATTTCACGTAGGTTAGTCTATTTCAGACCCCCAAAAATACTTTTCCACAAGCACTTACAATATTATACTTACATAAATGTACGATTTCCGGGGTTTACGAAACTCAGGGGTCCACTGTATAATGTTTAGTTGTACCTCAATTTCTCTACTCCCAAACATAATGTAGAAGGTTATGTCTATATTAAGTGTAAGTTTATTGACAGTCATACAGGTTGATATTTTTACGAGCTCTTCATTAACAATAGTGTTGGGTGAGGTAAGATTTGGGTGGGAGATGACAAAACTCGTGTCGTCAGCAAAGAAAATAGTAGGTCTAATTTATTGTGATACATTTGTGTAATTCAAATTTTATGCAATTTTATTTTCAGAAAAAGAACCCCTACTCTCACCTACTGAGACAGCAAACAGACTTAATGTTTTCTTCTCCACCATAGGAAAGAATCTAGCGAGTAAAATCCCAAGCTCGAACACCCGTCCAACAGACTACCTCACAAACACCTACCCTAATACACTATTCCTAGCTCCTACGAACCCAATTGAAGTCTCGCTCATAATCAACACCCTTAAAAACAAGGCAGGAGACTTAAACAGTTTACCAACTTTTATGTACAAAAAAGCTTCACAGGTACTGTCACCAATTATAGCAACACTATTCAATAAATCCATTGAAGCCTTTTCCTTTCCATCAATTCTCAAAATAGCTAGGGTCACCCCGATCCACAAAGGAGGTGATCAAACAGACTTGAATAATTATAGACCAATTTCTAATTTACCACTGCTTTCTAAAATCTTCGAAAAATTAATTCATAGACAAATCTATTCCTACCTCGTCTCACACAATGTACTCAACCCCTGTCAATTTGGATTCAGGATAAACAAGAGCACAAACGATGCTATTATGCACATGTTGGAGTTAATATACACCGCACTTGAGAAGAAAGAAGTCCCACTGGGAATCTTCATTGATCTACGCAAAGCTTTTGATACAGTCGACCATGATTTACTGCTCAAAATTAGCACACTATGGTATAAGGGGGCACCCACTCAACTACCTTAAGTCATACCTTAGCAACAGAAGCCAATACGTGTACACAAATGGAGCGAACTCTTCCACACAACAAATTACAGTCGGAGTCCCTCAAGGAAGTGTCCTGGGGCCACTCCTATTCCTCATTTACATAAATGACCTACCAAATGCATCACAACTACTCAAATCCATTTTATTTGCAGATGACACAACATATGTCTTCTCTCACCCAAATCCAGTTATACTGGCCAACACTGTTAATGCAGAATTACAGAAAATATCAACATGGATGACGACTAACAAGCTTACTCTCAATACTGACAAGACCTACTTCATACAGTTTGGAAGCAAAGCCACAAATGTTCCACTTAACATAACGCTTAATGGTTCACCCATCACAAGACTCAGAGGGAAAATTCCTAGGAATCCACCTTGACAGCAGCCTTAAATTCCAAACACATATACAACAAATTTACAAGACAGTAGGCATATTATCTAAGATACACTACTATGTACCTCAACCAGCTCTCCTTGCACTATACCACTCACTCATCTACCCTTATCTCACTTATGGAATCTGTGCATGGGGATCTACAACATTAAATCACCTTAGACCACTCATAACCCAGCAAAAGGCTGCAGTCAGAATGATAACAAATTCCCACTCTAGACAGCATACTCCACCAATATTCAAAAGCCTAAAACTACTCACCATAAAGAACATTCACACTTATAATTGTGCCTACTACATACAGTGGTACCTCGGTTAACAATATTTTTTCATTCCAGAATGCTGTTCAAGTGCCATTACCAAACGAATTTATCCCCATTAGGAATAATGTAAAATAGACTAGTCCTTTTAGACCCCCCCAAAAATACACTTACAAAAGCATTTAAAAAAATAAACTTACATAAAAGGGTGAATTTGGGGACCATCGTTAACCGAGGTACCACTGTACATAGAACTCTACATTCTAATATAAACCCTCCACTCAAAATTCTCCTCACCAACCTTAATAGGACCCATGACCATAACACAAGAAACAGATCACATTTTGATGTACCCCACGTCCATAGCAACCTATTTAAAAATTCAATGCACATAAAGGGTCCCAGATTCTGGAACTCATTACCAGAAAATACAAAAATAACCTTGTCTGAGAATCATTTTAAGACTTCTCAAAAACCACCTACTCACCATTACCTAAATACTCATACTCAAAAAATACTCATTGTTATTTCTCCTATAAGATAATTCCATTTTTATTATAATTATGTACGATAATATTACTTTCAAAAATGCTCAGTATTTTTTTCCTATAAGATAATCTCAATTTGTACTATTATAACATTGTAATATTACCACCTACTCACCATAAACTAAATACGCATTCTGTAAATTACTTTAAAAATTATTCAATGTCATTTTCCCAAAAATAATTTAAATTTTTACTATTAACTACCATCCTACTAAACACTTGCTGCAATGCAGTGTCACCATATTATAACTAGCCAAATGAAATATCATCATATTATGTACATAGTCCATAAGTTTTTAGATTAAGCTGCCCGTTATTCCCTGGCATGTCAGTGGCTCTCCTTGCACTTCTATGTAAATCTATGTAAATTATTATTATTATTATTATTATTATTATTATTAAAAATAATCTCTCTTAAAAAAAAATGACACTTGAATATGAGAAATCAACTGAGCACATTGTGAATAAAATCACACAGCTAGTTTGCAGTGTAGGGGCTGTGCACCAAAGCTTCCTTCCTCTCTTTCCCTCACCCCCCCCCCAAAAAAAAAAAGGTCACACTGAAATACAGTGGACCCCCGGTGTTCGTGATTTATTCGTTCCAGAATGCTGTTCAAGTGCCGTTACCAAATGAATTTGTTCCCATAAGGAATAATGTAAATTAAACTAGTCCTTTTAGACCCCCAAATATACTTACAAAAGCACTTACAAAAATACACTTACATAATTGTTCGAAGTTGGAGCACTGTACTTAGAAATAATTTATTTGCTGGAAACTGTTCAGTAGAAACATTGGATAATTTATATCTACAAGTTTGGATTCTCACAGACTTGGAAATTTGGCTGAATGCCATTATCAATTTGGTTGAAATCCAGTTTAAATTGGTACCAATTATTGTGTTTAATCAAAATAATTTTTTGCTGTGCTGAAAGAGCAAGAACATTGATAAATATGTTTATACAGTACAGTGGACCCTCGGTTAACGAAATTAATCCGGTCCAGGAGCTATTACTTAATCTGAAACTTTCGTTATCTGAAACCTTATTTCCCATAAGAAATAATGTAAATACAATTAATTCGTTCCACAAAAAATAATCACTCAAAAAAAAAAATAACATTTACTTACCTTTATTGAAGAGTTGCAAGCATCTGGAAGGTAGAGTTGCTGACAGGGGCAGGGTGTTAATGGTTGGAAGGAAATCCCCTCCAAAAGGACTTCAGGTAACAAGTCCCTCTCTGGGGTTACTTCCTTTCTTTTTCTTTTAATGCATGAATGCTACACTCCCTGCATGCCTGCTACACTCCCCGCATGCCTGCTACACTCCCTGCATGCCTGCTACACTCCCTGCATGCCTGCTACACTCCCTGCATGCCTGCTACACTCCCTGCATGCCTGCTACACTCCCTGCATGAATGCTACACTCCCTGCATGAATGCTACACTCCTGCATGAATGCTACACTCCCTGCATGAATGCTACACTCTCTGCATGAATGCTACACTCACTGCATGAATGCTACACTCCCTGCATGAATGCTACACTCTCTGCATGAATGCTACACTCTCTGCATGAATGCTACACTCTCTGCATGAATGCTACACTCCCTGCATGAATGCTACACTCCCTGCATGAATGCTACACTCCCTGCATGAATGCTACACTCCTGCATGAATGCTACACTCCCTGCATGAATGCTACACTCCCTGCATGAATGCTACACTCCTGCATGAATGCTACACCCTGCATGAATGCTACACTCCCTGCATGAATGCTACACTCCCTGCATGATTGCTACACTCCCTGCATGCCTGCTACACTCCCTGCATGCCTGCTACACTCCCTGCATGAATGCTACACTCCCTGCATGCCTGCTACACTCCCTGCATGCCTGCTACACTCCCTGCATGCCTGCTACACTCCCTGCATGAATGCTACACTCCTGCATGAATGCTACACTCCCTGCATGAATGCTACACTTCCTGCATGAATACTACACTCTCTGCATGAATGCTACACTCACTGCATGAATGCTACACTCCTGCATGAATGCTACACTCTCTGCATGAATGCTACACTCTCTGCATGAATGCTACACTCTCTGCATGAATGCTACACTCCTGCATGAATGCTACACCCCCTGCATGAATGCTACACTCCTGCATGAATGCTACACTCCCTGCATGAATGCTACACTCCTGCATGAATGCTACACTCCCTGCATGAATGCTACACTCCCTGCATGAATGCTACACTCTCTGCATGAATGCTACACTCCCTGCATGAATGCTACACTCCCTGCATGAATGCTACACTCCCTGCATGAATGCTACACTCCCTGCATGAATGCTACACTCCTTCCATGAATGCTACCACTGGGGTGCCACTAGGAAGCTTCTTTGGACCCATGGTGACTTATTTCACAGTGACAATCACTAAACCACCAAAAAAGACACCAAATATATTGTGAATCTTTGAAAGAGCGCGCTAGGTAATGTTCTCTCAATGGTAAACAACGCTTCACTGGTGTCCTGCGCTTGCGTGGAGCAGGCGGACACGTCTAATACCTTTCGGTAACCGAGGAATTTTTCGCTAACCGATTCCGAAAAAAGCTTACGTTTTCCGAAACTTTCGTTAACAGGACCTTTCGTTAACCGAGGGTCCACTGTACTGGTATTATATTAAACTTCAAGAGTACTGGATTTAAATATTAAAATTTCATGTTATTTTTCAAATTAGATTGAAATCAGATTTAATCTGTGTTTATGGCATGGAAAAAATAACGGCGAATATGACGCCTCACTATATCCCTCACTACAGTGGTACCTCAAGTTACGATATTTTTTCGTTCGAGAATGCTGTTCAAGTGCCATTACCAAACGAATTTATCCCCATAAGGAATAATGTAAAATAGACTAGTCCTTTTACACCCCCAAAAATATACCTACAAAAGCATTTAAAAAAATAAACTTACATAAAAGGGCGATTTTGGGGACCATCGTAACTCGAGGTACCACTGTATATTGTTCACTCTGGGGATACTTTTTGTGGGCAGTATTCTAGTTATGGCCATAGTAACATTATAATGATCAGGTATTTGAGTATGCAGATTTAGTAGAGTGCAGCTTTATTTATGATTAAAATTTACAATATTTAAATTTTACAGAATGGTCGATAATGAGGTGCTAAATATCTTGCGTCAGCGCCAAGAGGACTGCGTGTTATACGAGGGGCATGACCACATGCGCAAGTGTGCTAAACTCAGGGAAGAGTATGAAAAAGCTGCTGAGAATTGGTTCATCAAATGTAAGGATAGATGGAAATTTTTAATGAATTTGTTAAATATATTATGTCCCACATGGATTTAGATTGTCCATTTCCTACCAAGGTAGCGTGACCCAAAGAAGGAAACACATTCACCATCATTCATTCTTTCCAGATGTGTATTGAAATCACAATTCAGCTTACTCTCCTAGTACAACATTGCCACCCTTCCTAAGTGCAGGCACTGCCCTTCTCACCTCCAGGACTCAAGTCTGGCTAACTGGTTTTCCTTAATCCCATCTCTTCATAAACATTACCTTGATGACACTCCAACAACATGCCCATTAACCCTTTCAGGGTCACGAGGCCCTCTCCCAAACTCGTTCTCAGGGTCGCAAATTCTTCGGGGAAAAAAAAACAATTTTTCTTATGAAATAATAGAGAATCTTTTTCCGATCATAATGCCACCAAAATTATGAAATTTGATGGAAAACTAACAGAATTATGCTCTCGCGAAGTTAGCAGTATCGATGACATTTACGCATCAGCGATTTCGCCCAATTTGAGCCCTATTTTCGTCAAATTCCAATGTTTCAGTCTACTAAAATTATAGCTATTTTGCTAGAATTCCATTTGTTCTATCAATTGAGTATAAGAAACTGCCAATTTACCGATTTCAACTACCCAATAAGGTGGTCAGAAATTGGCAATTTGGCCAATTTCACACAAATTTCAAAAGATGCCAATTTCAAAATAGGGTCCAGAATAAACGAGACAGACATTCCTGGCACTCAAATAACATTTTATCTGTTCATTAGTCACGTCTCCAGGCCCCTCTTACATTACTTTTGCTTTCCATTGTGAATTTTTATTCTCACAAAAAATAGAAGATTTACTGTTATGTATACAACTGCATCATTGTAAAGATGGTATAAATAATATCAGAGCACTTGTGCAAGAATATTAGACTACCCAGTTGATGTGTATTGGACGCATGGCATGATTTGTTTACTCTTGAACATCGGCAAAAATCTAACATTTTCGCTACTTTGCGCTCAGTTTCAAGGTACTTGTCATCATGAAACCAGTCCAAATTATCTCTATTTCTGTAATATATCATCCATTCTATCAAATGAGTCTAAGAAAATGAGAATACAGTGGAACCCCGAGTAACGAGCAAAATTCATTCCAGAAGCCTGCTCAAGTGCCATTACCGAACGAATTTACTCCCTTAAGAAATAATGTCAAGTAGGTTAGTCCATTTCAGACCCCAAAAAATACACTTACAAAAGCACTTACAGTATTATACTTACATAATTGTACGATTTCCGGGGTGCTCATTACTCGGGGTTCCACTGTACAAGCATAAATACTATACAAAAATAGACTGCAAAGTCGCTGTTTTAAACCAAAAACACGGTCAGAGGTTTTTTCCTCATTATGCACTGTGTGGTGCAGGATTTTTTTATACTGCGCACACTGACCGCACAGACCCATTCTCTCGCATCTAGGCCTACCAGCCTGTTTCCACGTGATTCGAGGGCGCTAGAATTTAGGCGTAATAGTACGACAAAAACCCTGGCGCATAAGCCATACTAGTAGGCCAAAACCCTGAAAGGGTTAACCCTTTCGGGGTCGGTGCCGTACTAGTACGTTTTACGAGCAGGGGTTGGTGCCGTACTAGTACGCCCAAATTCTAGCGGCCTCAATTTAAGCATAAAACGTCTAATTGGCATACATATGAAAGAATGGGTCTGTGTGGTCAGTGTGCGCAGTATAAAAAAAATCCTGCAGTACACACTGCATAATGAGAGAAAAACTCTGACCGTTTTTATTAAAAACAGCGACTTTGCAGTCGATTTTCGTATGGTATTTATTGATGTATTCTCGTTTTCTTGGTCTCATTTGATAGAATGGAAGATATATTACAGAAATGGAGATGATTTTGATTGGTATGACAAGGACAAGTACCTTGAAATTGAGCTCAAAGTAGCGAAAATGTTCGATTTTTGACGATGTTCAAGAGTAAACAAATCACACCATGCGTCCAATATACATCAACTGGCGAGTCTTATATTCATGCACAAGTGCTCTGATATTATTTATACCATTTTTACAATGATGCAGTTGTATACATAACAGTAAATCTTCTATTTTTGTGAGAATAAAAATTCAAAATGGAAAGCAAAAGTAATGGAACAGGGGCCTGGAGACGTGGCTAATGAACAGAGAACATGTTATTTTAGTGCCAGGAATGTCTGCCTTGTTTACTTTGGACCCTATTTTGAAATTGGCATCGTTTGAAATTTGTGTGAAATTGGAAAATTGCCATTTTCTGACCACTATTTTGGGTAGATGAAATTAGTAAATAGGCAGTTTCTTCTACTCATTCGATATAAGAAATAGAGTTCTAGCGAAATAGCTATAATTTTAGGAGACTGAAACATTGTAATTTGTCAAAAATAGGGCTCGAAGTGGGTGAAATCGCCGATGCGTCAGTGTCATAGATACCGATAACGTCGCGAAAGCATAATTTCGTTAGTTTTCGATCAAATTTCATAATTTTGGGAGCGTTATGATCGGAAAAAGATTCTCTATCATTTCATAAGAATTTTTTTTTTTTTCAAAAAATTTTCGACCCCAGGAACACTTTCCTGAGAAAGCCTGTCGACCCCCAAAGGGTTAAAAACCACTTGTCTTCATTCACCTCTTTCTAACACGTTCACACAAGTCTGCTAGATGCTCAAGTCCCTACAAATCGAAGCCTTTTTTATTTTTCTTCCTCAACCATCCCTGGACTGATACCTACCCCTTCCATCCCATATTTATACACACTTTTCATCATCCTATCCTCTCTACATGCCTAAATTACCTCAACCCATCCTCAGCCCTCTAAATTATTCCCTATATTGCCTTTTAATTTATACACTATGAATTCTCTGCATGATATTCACACCACACCTCATTCTCAAACACGACGTCTCTTTGTCTAGCCTTCTCGGTGCAGCATTCAAAACCCATGCTTAACACCCATATGAGTGTTGGTTCCGCTATACTCTTGTGTATGTATTCCTCCCCCATGTATAAACTTGCTTTTTACAGATGCCTGAACACATCACCCACTTTTTTCCTCCTTATCTATTATGTGGCTCACCTTGTCTTTCATAGACCTAACTGCTGACATGTTCACTCTCAAATATCTAAATACAACCACTTCCTCCATACTCCCTCCAATCAGATATTCACTGTCATTGCATCATTGCCTATACTTCATTTGTTACCCTCATTCTTTACTCTTTCCTATGTTTACTTTCAATTTCATCCTTTCACATACCTTAACAAATTCATCCACCAACCTTTGCAACTTGTCTTTGGAATACCTTAAAAGAACTGTCATCAGCAAAGATTAACTGTGATAACTCTTATTTTGTATCAAATCCAACATCTTTTAGTCCTACACCCCTTCTCAACACCACAGCATTCACTTCTTTTACATCCTGCACTCTGAAGGAGGGGTGGGGATATTTGGAGTTTGGAGGGGCATCTGAAATGTAGTATTGACATGCCTCAGACAAGACAGTGATGGAGTGGATGATGATTAAAGCATTTCTTTTTTGGGTCACCCTACCTCGGTGAGAGGTAGGGTGACGTGAAACTGCCTGTACTAGCAGTTTGAGCTAGTTTGCTACACACACTTGTACATCTACCAAACAAACCACATGCAGCTTTGTAGATTAAACCGAGATCTTTTAAACTATTACACATTACTGTATTTATGAAGGGAGTTTGTTGATGGGTGATTAGAATCATCGGCAATGCTCACATTTTTTGCAATAACTGTAACCAGTTAATGCCGTAATGTATTTTTACTAGAAATTATTGGGAAAGTTATTACACACAAAAGATGTTAAATGCCAAAGAAAGATGTTTTCTTTTGCTTTGTAAAAATTAGGATAGTTTCCTCAATTAAGTACGAATGTGTTGTAAACTAGACTCTTACATGTTGAGGTGGGGTAGGTTGGGTAGGACCTGTTTATTTATCTTCTGTGAGTTTAATATGTTTTTTGTACAAAATCCTTCATGGGCATCATCCAGATATATTTACTTATACTTTATACACTTGTGTAACACATTCTCTGTATTTCTTCTGCAGATGGTGACCTTGGTGCCTATGGCAATGTAATAGATGCCTACATGAAGCAGAAACATCGCATGATATGGGAGCGTCGCCATGGACCAGTTGGTTCAGGCATGAAGGACCAACTGGATTAAGATTTAGCTTGTAGGTTCCAACACTTAGTGCTGAGAATTTTTGTAGAGTTAAATAACAATACTGAAAATTAATTCTTCTTAGTTGAAGGTGGTTACTACTGAATACAAAACTACTCAGAGTCAATGTTTGGACTTTAAACAGTGTTAAGAATAAAATTTTGAGTATTGCTAGACTTGGTTGTGTGATGCCATCACATATTGTAAATAATATGTTTAAGATTTTACCTAGAACTTTGTTTTATAATCTTGCCAACTACAGTGATGTCTATTGTAAGTATAAATTGCTTCCAAATATAATCATAATTACATCCACTGTGGGAATTCATCTTTTTTTATGGTGAGGGGCGTGCAGTCGCCGTAGATGCCATGGGGCTCGCCATGTTGGATGAGATTTCAAGGAAATTAATTTGCGAATGCTTCTGGCACATTTCACAGTTCAGGACCTCCTAGTGGCAGCATTCATTAATAATCAAATTGTTTTGCATCATTAGATTCATATGGTCATCTCATGAAAAGGTGCCTAGTGCCACTGCAAGGATTATTTCATTCAGACAGTAAATATTTCATAATCAATTGTCCCATTCATCAGAGTGCACACATTTTCAACCACTGCCTTCATGTTCCTGATTTATTTAATTTGTCTGTTCTCTGATAGTCCCACCTTTAATACAGTCTTATGCGACTTCTTAATAGACACTGATTTGCTGCATGAATCGTGACTTTCTCTTTTCCCCATTCTTTCTGCCAGTGCCCTTCTCTTGACACCTTTACCTCTTTTTTTTTTTCCCTCTACCATCTCTTTCACCTCTGTCATACAGCATTGACTGACCCTTATGGGTTTATTACTTTTGACATATAATAGCTGTCTCTACAGAGGAGGCAGACTAAAACTTTCCTCTATGCTTACCAAGCATGAGAGAGGTATACTACTCATTTCTGCTTGCCTGGCAGTTGAAACTGGATTTGCAGCACTAAGGTGGGCAGCATCCTCCTTTTGCTGAGTAAGAAGCAGTAAAAAGAAATCTTCAGTAATGGCTTCACTGCATCGGTCTGCTGGGCAGTTTTGGCTAGGGTCAGGTGGACACGAGACTGAATTCTTTTGGTCCTGTGGCTACTAACAACCCCTATGGGTTTAGATCTTCCTCTAAATGTAAAAATGTGGCTGCTACTAGGCCATTTGAAAGGTTTTTGTATATCTCCACTACCTGTTGCAGCTACTAGTGATTTTAGTGCCTTGTGCTGAGTGGGAGGATGCAGTCTTACTGTTTTTACAGGTGAGGGGTTCTTGGTGCAAGGAATTTGACTTTTACTTGTCTTCCTTCAATTGAATCTAGTTGCCTCGCATTCACCAAGGTGATGTATAACCTCTATGGATTTATGCTTTCCCCTGAATATCATAATTAATAATTGCTGCAATATTGCAGTATGAAAGCAAGAATGGGAACATGTGAAGTTATCACCTGACAAGGCTCCTATATAAAGTATTTCTGACACAGAGATCAGTGTATTGCTTTGGAAGTGGGTAATAAACTGGTTGCCACCTAATTCCAAGTCTCCCAGGCTCTACTGGTTTAGTGCGTCTTTTTTATTATAATAATAATCTCAGGCTCTATCTTTGTGTTAATCCATGCGAGAATCTACAGCATTTCATAATCGCCAGCCCTATAATAAGATGATCACTCTTTTTCAAACACTTGTTTAGATATAAGCTGCTGCAGCCTGGTTAAATGAGCTACATGTTATGTTTATGTTATGCTCTTTTTTTTTTTTTTTCAACATTCTGGCCATCTCCCACAGAGTCAGGGTGACCCAAAAAGAAAGAAACACTTTCACCATCATTCATTCATCATGCTCATTTTATCATGTACTATATATTATGACTGCTTCCTATGATGTTGGCTTTCCTATTACACCACTTCAGGGAAGTTTTTTGATGCTGGGGAGGGGTTCTTGATCTAAGATTGGACCTATGCTCTTCTTTTTTAAATCACAACTGGATGCTTTCCATAACCCCATGTGCTGTATGACCCCTAAGGGTTTAGCACTCACCCCCATTAATGTAATAATTAACTATTTTTTTTTGTTTTCAACAAGTCGGCCGTCTCCCACCGAGGCAGGGTGACCCAAAAAGAAAATACTTTCATCATCATTCAACACTTTCACCATACTCATACATAATCACTGTCTTTGCAGAGGCGCTCAGATACGACAGCTGAGAATAGTCCCTCCCAGCTGTCGCTATCCCAGACCCCTCCTTTAACCCTTAAACTGTCCACACGTAGATATACGTTTACGTGCGTAGCTGACCGAATATTTTGAGAAAAAAATAAATTGTTCTTTTTCTTTAAAATGAAGAGTGCATTTTGTTTGTCATTCCCACATGTTGTAATACTGCACACACTGAGCGCACAGACCCATTCTCTAATCTCTAGGCAACTCAGGCTTATCGTGGCAAGGTTAAAAGCATTTGAAAAAAAACGTAGATCTACGTTCGGAGCAGTACGCACGTGAACGTATATCTACGTGTGGACAGTTTAAGGGTTAAAGTGCAGGCATTGTACTTCCCATTTCCAGGACTCAAGTCCAACTAAATCAGTTAACTGGTTTCCCTGAATCCCTTCACAAAATGTTACCCTGCTCACACTCCAACAGCTCGTCAGGTCCCAAAAACCATTCGTCTCCATTCACTCCTATCTAACACGCTCACACATGCTTGCTGGAAGTCCAAGCCCCTCGCCCACAAAACCTCCTTTACTCCCTCCAACCTTTTCTAGGACGACCCCTACCCCGCCTTCCTTCCCCTACAGATTTATACGCTCTCCAAGTCATTCTACTTTGATCCATTCTCTCTAAATGACCAAACCACCTCAACAACCCCTCTTCAGCCCTCTGACAAATACTTTTAGTAACTCCACACCTTCTCCTAATTTCCACATTCCGAATTTTCTGCATAATATTTACACCACACATTGCCCTTAGACAGGACATCTCCACTGCCTCCAGCCGCCTCCTTGCTGCAGCATTTGCAACCCATGCTTCACACCCATATAAGAGTGTTGGTACCACTATACTTTCGTACATTCCCTTCTTTGCCTCCATGGATAATGTTTTTTGTCTCCACAGATACCTCAATGCACCACTCACCTTTTTTCCTTCATCAATTCTATGGTTAACCTCATCCTTCATAAACCCATCCGCTGACACGTCAACTCCCAAATATCTGAAAACATTTACTTCTTCCATAATCCCTCTCTCCAATGTGATATCCAATTTTTCTTTATTTAAATTGTTTGATACCCTCATCACCTTACTCTTATCTATGTTCACTTTCAACTTTCTACCTTTACACACCTTTACACACAGTGCTTTAATCACATCTTGTCTAGTACTTCACTTGTCCTTCAGTGTGAGGTAACAGTTCATTACCCACCCAGTATGTTCACTTGCTTCATATGTAAATTAATGGAACATTAATCCTTTAGTATTCTGATACCCCAAACAAGGTAAGTTTTCAGGCCTACTGTGACCCTTTGCAGAGCCTATTCAATGCACAATGCTGAGAGTCAATAGAGGAACTCTTCATTACTTTAGGATAATCAGTCAGATAGCTCTAAATCTTTCCTCCAGTGTTGTATGACCCTTGTGGGTCATACAACACTGAGTGAGGAATCGAGATGTGAAGTAGTGTATAGCTCTAGACCTGGGAAAGTGTTTCACAATCGCTCATAAGTAAAAATAATGACTGGATTCTCAAAAATTCATAAAAAAGGATCAGATATGGTAAAAGTTGCAAGAGTAAACAAAGTTCTTTGAATGAGCCATTCTATAATATACTAGAAGCACATTGAAATCCTGGAGAACCAAAGGTGCCTGATCCTTCAATAGGATGTGCCTGTGAAAAGGCATTTTTTTTTATTTAATACAGTTGAATTCATAGGCCAAGAGCTGTTGTCCTACCTCAGCAAATTTCAAAACCCACACATAAGGTATAGCAACACCCTCCTGGGATGTGACCCACAGCAGTCCACTAACCCATGATGCCCAACGTTTCCATCTTTACTGAGAATCAAACCTCAGACTCAGTACAGTGCGAGCTGAGAATGCTATTAACCGAGTTATGTGTTTAGTTATCACCACAATAACATCGTGGGGTTCATACATCTAGCTACAGGACATCATTACCCTTGTGGTTTAGAGCTTCTTTTGATTATAATAATAATACAGGACATCATAGTTCATAAGAGGGTTGATATACCCAGGCTCACTGTTTAAGTGCGCTTCCCATAATAATAATAATCACTGTTTAAGCTGGAGAATGGACGGGACACTTGCACTAGTGTCTTCAGATTAATATCGTCACATATAGTGTTCTGTTAACTTGACGAATGTAGCCTTTAGTTTATCCTCAGATTATTATTGTTAAATAGATAGAAGTCACAGGGGCCAAACAAGTCCTAGTGGATGGGAGGCAATCAGACTTGATCCAAGGAAGGGCAACTCCACTTCCCTAGATCAAAAACCCTTCACCAGCATCAAGGTACCTCTCCTTCCCCTGGATTGTCATGGACAAGCGCTAAACCCATACGAGGTCATACAGACCCCAGTGAATAGAAAAAAAATAACCAGGTTTGACCCAAGGAAAGGGAGGAGAGCTCCAATTTAT
The DNA here is from genome assembly GCA_009830355.1 of Cherax destructor. Taxonomy (NCBI): domain Eukaryota; kingdom Metazoa; phylum Arthropoda; class Malacostraca; order Decapoda; family Parastacidae; genus Cherax; species Cherax destructor. The sequence continues at coordinate 352,061 of WNWK01000736.1, read as the reverse complement.
TGCACAAAGCTATTGAGCATCAAGGATTAAATTTTGAGTGTGTGCAGGTGACGTCACAAGTTGTGTCCGCCATACTGCCGGTCACTTGACACAATAGGCTCAGTGCCTTCAAAGACAACATTATTAAAATAAAAGAAAAGATCAAATAAATTGTTTATTTCTAATGACCAGATAAGGAAGTTACGATAGTTAGATTAACAGATCCCAGAGTTACAGTTCGGTATGCTGTATGACCCTTTTGGGTTTAGCACTTAGCTATAATTATACTACAAATATAATTTGCTGTTCTAATATATAAAATTTTATACGAATGGATGTTTAGTGGAAATAATGTAGGAGCCAGACTCAGGCTTAGTTACAGATACTTCTGCAGTGTGGCAGAGACACACTGACAAATTAAGCAAATGTCTAAATTCCCCTTGCAAGACATAAGTAAATTGTGGATATATAACCAGATGTACTTCTGTTAACCGGTTTTTTAGGGCCTACTTACAAGGCCGTTTGTATATTCATATGCTCTTGCTCTACCATCCACAGGATGGGTATGAGGTGCACAATAACCTAGCCACTAACATTCACAGGATGGGTATGAGGTGCACAATAAACTAGCCACTACCATCCACAGGATGGGTATGAGGTGCACAATAAACTAGCCACTACCATCCATAGGATGGGTATGAGGTGCACAATAAACTAGCCACTATCATCTACAGGATAGGTATGAGGTGCACAATAATCTAGCCACTATCATCCACAGGATAGGTATAAGGTGCACAATAACCTAGCCACTACCATCCACAGGATGGGTATGAGGTGCACAATAAACCAGCCACTACCATCCACAGGATGGGTATGAGGTGCACAATAAACTAGCCACTACCATCCACAGGATGGGTATGAGGTGCACAATACACTAGCCACTACCATCCACAGGATAGTCATGAGGTGCACAATAAATTAGTCAATTATCCACAGGATGGGAATGAGGTGCACAATAAACTAGCCACTACCATCCATAGGATAGTTATGAGGTGCACAATAAACTAGCCACTACCATCCATAGGATAGTTATGAGGTGCACAATAAACTAGCCACTACCATCCACAGGATAGTTATGAGGTGCACAATAAACTAGCCACTACCATCCACAGGATAGTTATGAGGCGCACAATAAACTAGCCACTACCATCCACAGGATAGGTATGAGGTGCACAATAAACTAGCCACTACCATCCACAGGATAGGTATGAGGTGCACAATAAACTAGCCACTACCATCCACAGGATAGGTATGAGGCGCACAATAAACTAGCCACTACCATCCACAGGATAGGTATGAGGCGCACAATAAACTAGCCACTACCATCCACAGGATAGGTATGAGGTGCACAATAAACTAGCCACTACCATCCACAGGATAGGTATGAGGTGCACAATAAACTAGCCACTACCAGCCACAGGATATTTATGAGGTGCACAATAAACTAGCCACTACCATCCACAGGATAGTTATGAGGTGCACAATAAACTAGCCACTACCATCCACAGGATAGTTATGAGGTGCACAATAAACTAGCCACTACCATCCACAGGATAGTTATGAGGCGCACAATAAACTAGCCACTACCATCCACAGGATAGTTATGAGGCGCACAATAAACTAGCCACTACCATCCACAGGATAGTTATGAGGCGCACAATAAACTAGCCACTACCATCCACAGGATAGGTATGAGGTGCACAACTAGCCTCTCCTGCGATAAAATCATTGTTCACTATAAATCCACATATTACGCCAAGCATTTAGGGTCACTGATCCTAAATTAAATACTACATAATTCTAGTGCCAGCATATAACAGCAGGCAGCATTGTGTACAACACAGCTGGAGTAATTCATTCTTGTCATAGCGTGATGAGACAGATCACTTGCGATCAGTTGCACAATTGCAAAGAATTTATTGCACATGGATCTACATCAGATATATGATATATATTTCATGGAATTGCCGAATTAAAATGGAGAATAAGTTATAAGAATTGGAAATCAATTATATTCTCTTGTGTCCATAACATGTATGATTTAATTGGTTCTTTTTAAGAGTGTAATTAAAGGTGTTGGTAGACTGGGAATAATACGAACACAGGTGTTAGTTTACGGTGCCCCGTGGCCTGGTGGCTAAAGCTCTCGCTTCACACGGCGAATGTCCGGGTTCGATTCCCGGCGAGGGTAGAAATATTGGGCGTGTTTCCTTACACCGGTTGTCCCGTTCACCTAGCAAGTAGGTACCTGGGTGTTAGGTGGCTGGTGAGGATCGCATCCTGGGGGACAAGATTGAGGACAACAATGGAAATAAGATACAGTCCCTCAATGACACACTGACTTTGTTGGGTTAACTTGGGTGGCTAACCCTCCCTACCCTGGGTTATCCTGGGTGGCTAACCCTCCCTACCCTGGGTGGCTAACCCTCCCTACCCTGGGTGGCTAACCCTCCCTACCCTGGGTTATCCTGGGTGGCTAACCCTCCCTACCCTGGGTGGCTAACCCTCCCTACCCTGGGTTATCCTGGGTGGCTAACCCTCCCTACCCTGGGTTACCCTGGGTGGCTAACCCTCCCTACCGTGGGTTATCCTGGGTGGCTAACCCTCCCTACCCTGGGTTATCCTGGGTGGCTAACCCTCCCTACCCTGGGTGGCTAACCCTCCCTACCCTGGGTTATCCTGGGTGGCTAACCCTCCCCTACCCTGGGTGGCTAACCCTCCCTACCCTGGGTGGCTAACCCTCCCTACCCTGGGTGGCTAACCCTCCCTACCCTGGGTGGCTAACCCTCCCTACCCTGGGTGGCTAACCCTCCCTACCCTGGGTGGCTAACCCTCCCTACCCTGGGTGGCTAACCCTCCCTACCCTGGTGGCTAACCCTCCCTACCCTGGGTGGCTAACCCTCCCTACCATGGGTGGCTAACCCTCCCTACCCTGGGTGGCTAACCCTCCCTACCCTGGGTGGCTAACCCTCCCTACCCTGGGTGGCTAACCCTCCCTACCCTGGGTGGCTAACCCTCCCTACCCTGGGTGGCTAACCCTCCCTACCCTGGGTGGCTAACCCTCCCTACCCTGGGTGGCTAACCCTCCCTACCCTGGGTGGCTAACCCTCCCTACCCTGGGTGGCTAACCCTCCCTACCCTGGGTGGCTAACCCTCCCTTCCCTGGGTGGCTAACCCTCCCTACCCTGGGTGGCTAACCCTCCCTACCCTGGGTGGCTAACCCTCCCTACCCTGGGTGGCTAACCCTCCCTATCCTGGGTGGCTAACCCTCCCTACCCTGGGTGGCTAACCCTCCCTACCCTGGGTGGCTAACCCTCCCTACCCTGGGTGGCTAACCCTCCCTACCCTGGGTGGCTAACCCTCCCTACCCTGGGTTATCCTGGGTGGCTAACCCTCCCTACCCTGGGTTATCCTGGGTGGCTAACCCTCCCTACCCTGGGTTATCCTGGGTGGCTAACCCTCCCTACCCTGGGTTATCCTGGGTGGCTAATCCCTCCTACCCTGGGTTATCCTGGGTGGCTAACCCTCCCTACCCTGGGTTATCCTTGGTGGCTAACCCTCCCTACCCTGGGTTATCCTGGGTGGCTAACCCTCCCTACCCTGGGTTATCCTGGGTGGCTAACCCTCCGGGGTTAAAAATCAGAACAAAATCTTATCTCTTAATAAGGAACTCAGCAGGACAGAACAAGGGCAAGCAAACACAACAGGACAGAACAAGGGCAAACAAACACAACAGGACAGAACAAGGGCAAGACAAACACAACAGGACAGAAGAAGGGCAAGACAAACACAACAGGACAGAAGAAGGGCAAGATAAACACAACAGTACAGAACAAGGGCAAACAAACAGGACAGAACAAGGGCAAGACAAACACAACAGGACAGAACAAGGGCAAGATAAACACAACAGGACAGAACAAGGGCAAACAAACACAACAGGACAGAACAAGGGCAAACGAACACAACAGGACAGAACTAGGGCAAGACAAACTCAGCAGGACAGAACAAGGGCAAGACAAACACAACAGGACAGAACAAGGGCAAGACAAACACAACAGGACAGAACAAGGGTAAGACAAACACAACAGGACAGAACAAGGGCAAGACAAACACAACAGATGTATATTTTTTTACCCGTGTATTCCTTCACTAATATTTACACTATGTAAGATGTTAATGTATTGAGAAATGAGAATAATAATAGTGAAACCAGGAACCACTGAAGGCACGAGTGGACACGACCAGTGTCTGTACAAGTCTGCCACTCAGCCAGGTGGATAAGTGTGATGTCACCTAGGCTGAAGTAGCCAGCTTCCATGTGACTGTTGGGTTCAACTGGACAGTAAGTGCAGCAGTGGGGCCCCAGAACTGCTACACTCTGAACTGCCAGTTCACTGGTGGAGAGGACGTGGCAGATCCTTGTGTGACCAACGCTGAATACAATGTAACATTCTCGACACAAGGAACTTTTGGTATTTTCAGGAAGTGAGTTCCATATTTCTGGGCCTTTTATTTGCATGAGTCGTACAGGCTGAGTATCGTAGGGGTTATTTATTCCTTGTGTGGAGACGAGTTCTGATCTAGAATTCAAGAACAACACTCAAGAGACCCAGGAACTCAGAAAATATAGGATCTGTAGTTTAGCATCCTTAAAAGGTCCAAGAACTTTAGATCAACGCCCTCAAGGACTCAGGAGCTGGAAATCAAACAACTAAGAGTAAACTATTATGACTCATTTCTAAACTTGGCTGGAGTTATCCATAGAATTTCAGAGCGACAAACACCTGCACATGTGTTGACGAGAGTGAGTCACATGTGCAACACCTAGCTATCTTTATTAACAAGAGTAAGACACATTTGCGACACCTAGCTATCTTTATTAACGATAGTGAGGCACCTAGCTATCTTTATTAACGATAGTAAGACACATGTGCAGCACCTAGGTATTTTTATATTATCTTCCTCTGTACTTCTACTTCATCAGTGTGTTCATCATCTCTATATTCCAGTTTCGTCAGTAAAGATACCTAGGTGCTGCACATGTGTCTTACTCTTGTTAATAAAGTTACCTAGGTGCTGCACATGTTTCTTACTCTTGTTAATAAAGTTACCTAGGTGCTGCACATGTGTCTTACTCCTGTTAATAAAGTTACCTAGGTGATGCACATGTGTCTTACTCTAGTAAATAAAGTTACCTAGGTGCTGCACATGTGTCTTACTCTTGTTAATAAAGTTACCTAGGTGCTACAGATGTGTCTTACTCTTGTAATAAAGTTACCTAGGTGCTGCACATGTGTCTTACTCTTGTTAATAAAGTTACCTAGGTGCTGCACATGTGTCTTACTCTTGTTAATAAATTTACCTAGGTGGTGCATATGTGTCTTACTCTTGTTAATAAAGTTACCTAGGTGCTGCACATGTGTCTTACTCTTGTTAATAAAGTTACCTAGGTGCTGCACATGTGTCTTACTCTTGTTAATAAAGTTACCTAGGTGTTGCACATGTGTCTTACTCTTGTTAATAAAGTTTCCTAGGTGCTGCACATGTGTCTTACTCTTAATCAAAGTTACCTAAGGTAGTTGCACATGGTCTTACTTGTTAATAAAGTTACTAGGTGACTCATTCTCTAAACTTTGTTAGAGTTACCTAGTTGAATTTCTATCGTTAATAACACCTGCACATGTGTCTTACAGAATAAGTCATCATGTGCAACACTGCTATCTCTATTTACAAATAAGTCCAGGTGCGACACTGATGCTATCTTTAATAAACTCTAGTGAGCACTGTAGCTTACTTTTATAAGTTACCTAGGTCAGACACATGTGCTACTCTAGTAATAAATTTATCATCATATTCTTACTCTGTAAACATCTACCATAGTGTCACATTCTATACTCCATTGTTAAAAGATACCTAGGTGCTGCACATGTGTCTTACTCTTGTTAATAAAGTTACCTAGGTGCTGCACATGTTCTTACTCTTGTTAATAAAGTTACCTAGGTGCTGCACATGTGTCTTACTCCTGTTAATAAAGTTACCTAGGTGATGCACATGTGTCTTACTCTTGTAATAAAGTTACCTAGGTGCTGCACATGTCTCTTACTCTTGTTAATAACAGTTACCTAGAAAGTCCTAGTACAATGTGTCTTACTCTTGTAATAAAGTTACTAGGTGCTGCACATGTGTCTTACTCTTGTTAATAATGTTACCTAGGTGTTGCACATGTGTCTTACTCTTGTTAATAAAGTTTCCTAGGTGCTGCACATGTGTCTTACTCTTGTTAATAAAGTTACTAGGTGTTGCACATGTGTCTTACTCTTGTTAATAAAGTTCCTAGGTGCTGCAACATATGTCTTACTCTTGTTAATAAAGTTACCTAGGTGTTGCACATGTGTCTTACTCTTGTTAATAAAGTTTCCTAGGTGCTGCACATGTGTCTACAATAATCCAGTTGAAAGTCACTGTATAAGCAGACTACTGTCTATGTTAATAGTTCTAGGTCTGATCTACTAACAACCTATTTACATGTTATGTTAAACTATGCAAGTGATCTACTACATACACTGATCAACAACACTAACTCCACTAAACACTGATCCAACAACACATAACTCCAGTAAACACTGATCCAACAACACTAACTCCAGTAAACACTGATCCAACAACACTAACTCCAGTAAACACTGATCCAACAATACTAACTACAGTAAACACTGATCCAACAACACTAACTCCAGTAAACACTGATCCAACAACACTAACTCCAGTAAACACTGATCCAACAACACTAACTACAGTAAACACTGATCCAACAACACTAACTCCAGTAAACACTGATCCAACAACACTAACTACAGTAAACACTGATCCAACAACACTAACTCCAGTAAACACTGATCCAACAACACTAACTCCAGTAAACACTGATCCAACAACACTAACTACAGTAAACACTGATCCAACAACACTAACTCCAGTAAACACTGATCCAACAACACTAACTCCAGTAAATACTGATCCAACAACACTAACTACAGTAAACACTGATCCAGCAACACTAACTACAGTAAACACTGATCCAACAACACTAACTACACTAAACACTGATCCAACAACACTAACTACAGTAAACACTGATCCAACAACACTAACTACAGTAAACACTGATCCAACAACACTAACTCCAGTAAACACTGATCCAACAACACTAACTACAATAAACACTGATCCAGCAACACTAACTAAAGTAAACACTGATCCAACAACACTAACTACAGTAAACACTGATCCAACAACACTAATTAAAGTAAACACTGATCCAACAACACTAACTCCAGTAAACACTGATCCAACAACACTAACTACAGCGTACTTGTGGCACCCCTGCTTTTCATTTGGGGGGATGTTGCATCTCCTTTCAAGTCTTTTGCTTTCGTAGGGAGTGATTTTCATGAGCAGATTTGGAACTAGTCCTTCGAGGATTTTCCAAGTGTATATTATTATGTATCTTTCTCGCCTGCGTTCCAGAGAGTACAAACCAAGGGACTTCAACCGTTCCCAGTAATTTAGGTGCCTGTTCAGATATGTCCTAGACAACAAACGCCTTCTTGAAGACAGCCAGGGGTCTATTAGTAATCCCCCTTATGTATGCTGGGAGGCAGTTGAACACTCTTGGGTCCCTGACAATTATTGTGTTGTCTCTTATTGTGCTTTTCATTGGGGGGATGCTGCATCATCTGCCGAGTCTTTTGCTTTCAAAGGGAGTAATTTTCGTGTGCAATTTTGTTACTAATTCCTCTAGGATTTTCCAAGTGTATATAATAATGTATCTCTCCCGCCTGCGTTCTAGGGAGTACAAATTGAGGAACTTCAAGCGTTCCCAGTAATTGAGGTGTTTTATCGCAGCTATGTGTGCTGTGAAGGTTCTCTGTACATTTTCTAGGTCAGCAATTTCACCTGCCTTGAAAGGTGCAGTTAGTATGCAGCAATATTCCAACCTAGATAGAACAAGCGACCTGAAGAGTTTCATCATGGGCTTGGCATCCCTGTTTTGAAGGTTCTCAATATCCATCCTGTTATTTTTCTAGCAGATGCGATTGATACAATGTTGTGGTATTTGAAAGTGAGATCCTCTGACATTATCTCTCCCAGGTCTTTTACATTAGTTTCTCGCTCTATTGTGTGGTTGGAATTTGTTTTATACTCCGATATAGTTTTAATTTCCTCACGTTTTCCATATCTGAGTAATTGAAATTTCTCATCATTGAACTTCATATTGTTTTCTGCAGCCCATTTAAAGATTTGGTTTATGTCTGCTTGGAGTCTTGCAGTGTCTTCAATGGTGGACACTGTCATACAGATTCGGGTGTCATCTGCAAAGGAAGACACGGCACTGTGGCTTATATCCCTGTCTATGTCTGATATGAGGATGAGGAATAGGATGGGAGCAAGTACTGTGCCTTGTGGAACAGAGCTTTTCACAGTAGCTGCCTCAGACTTTACTCTGTTGACTACTACTCTTTGTGTTCTACTTGTTAGGAAATTATAGATCCATCTACCAACTTTTCCTGTTATTCCTTTATCACGCATTTTGTGTGCTATTACTCCATGGTCACACTTGTCAAAGGCTTTTGCAAGGTTTGTGTATATAACATCTGCATTCTGTTTGTCTTCTAGAGCAGTGGTTCTCAACTCGTTTTAGCCCATGGACCACCGACCCAATTATAAAAATATCGTGGACCTTTTATTTTTTGAGTAATGATATATAAAGGCAAAGCAAAGACAACAGACAATTTGATTTGGAATATATTTCTTATAAACAGAAATTCGAGAAGTTACATAAAATAATAGATATCTAACATTTTGATCTGAAATATATTTCATACAAACATAATTTTCTGGAAATAAATGAATACATATCTAACATTTTGCTGTATAATTTCTTTCTAACGAACATAATTTTTTTAAATTATGAAATATACAGTCAAAAATATCTTTGAAATATGACTTTAACTTTTCCTTGGAGTGGTACTTGATAATGTTAGGAGTGGTACTTGATAATGTTAGGAGTAGTACTTGATAATGTTAGGAGTGGTACTTGATAATGTTAGGAGTGGTACTTGATAATGTTAGGAGTGGTACTTGATAATGTTAGGAGTGGTACTTGATAATGTTAGGAGTGGTACTTGATAATGTCAGGAGTGGTACTTGGTAATGTTAGGAGTGGTACTTGATAATGTTAGGAGTGGTACTTGATAATGTTAGGAGTGGTACTTGATAATGTTAGGAGTGGTACTTGATAATGTTAGGAGTAGTACTTGATAATGTTAGGAGTGGTACTTGATAATGTTAGGAGTGGTACTTGATAATGTTAGGAGTGGTACTTGATAATGTTAGGAGTGATACTTGATAATGTTAGGAGTGGTACTTGATAATGTTAGGAGTGGTACTTGATAATGTTTGGAGTGATACTTGATAATGTTTGGAGTGATACTTGATAATGTTAGGAGTGGTACTTGATAATGTTAAGAGTGGTACTTGATAATGTTAGGAGTGGTACTTGATAATGTTAGGAGTGGTACTTGATAATGTTAGGAGTGGTACTTGATAATGTTAGGAGTGGTACTTGATAATGTTAGGAGTGGTATTTGATAATGTTAGGAGTGGTACTTGATAATGTTAGGAGTGGTACTTGATAATGTTAGGAGTGGTACTTGATAATGTTTGGAGTGATACTTGATAATGTTAGGAGTGGTACTTGATAATGTTAGGAGTGGTACTTGATAATGTTAGGAGTGGTACTTGATAATGTTAGGAGTGGTACTTGATAATGTTAGGAGTGGTACTTGATAATGTTTGGAGTGATACTGATAATGTTAGGAGTGGTACTTGATAATGTTAGGAGTGGTACTTGATAATGTTAGGAGTGGTACTTGATAATGTTTGGAGTGATACTGATAATGTTAGGAGTGGTACTTGATAATGTTTGGAGTGGTACTTGATAATGTTAGGAGTGGTACTTGATAATGTTTGGAGTGATACTTGATAATGTTAGGAGTGGTACTTGATAATGTTAGGAGTGGTACTTGATAATGTTAGGAGTGGTACTTGATAATGTTAGGAGTGGTACTTGATAATGTTAGGAGTGGTACTTGATAATGTTAGGAGTGGTACTTGATAATGTTAGGAGTGGTATTTGATAATGTTAGGAGTGGTACTTGATAATGTTAGGAGTGGTACTTGATAATGTTAGGAGTGGTACTTGATAATGTTAGGAGTGGTACTTGATAATGTTAGGAGTGGTACTTGATAATGTTAGGAGTGGTACTTGATAATGTTAGGAGTGGTACTTGATAATGTTAGGAGTGGTACTTGATAATGTTAGGAGTGGTATTTGATAATGTTAGGAGTGGTACTTGATAATGTTAGGAGTGGTACTTGATAATGTTAGGAGTGGTACTTGATAATGTTAGGAGTGATACTTGATAATGTTAGGAGTGGTACTTGATAATGTTAGGAGTAGTACTTGATAATGTTAGGAGTGGTATTTGATAATGTTAGGAGTGGTACTTGATAATGTTAGGAGTGGTACTTGATAATGTTTGGAGTGGTACTTGATAATGTTAGGAGTAGTACTTGATAATGTTAGGAGTGGTACTTGATAATGTTAGGAGTAGTACTTGATAATGTTAGGAGTGGTATTTGATAATGTTAGGAGTGGTACTTGATAATGTTAGGAGTGGTACTTGATAATGCACAACGAATATCACTTTCAACTGCAAGCTGGGTCCTGTGTTTGGACTTAATGTGCAACAAACATGAACATCCACTCTCACTCATGTAAGTTGATGCAAATGGTAAAAGAAATCTGACTGCATGTGTCGACAGATTTGGGTAAGTAACAATCATAGTAGCCCAATTTTTTTCCATAGTAGACCGTTGGTACACATCATTATTCAGGTCCAAATCATTATTCAGGTCCAAGAATTCCTCCTGCACAGCCTCTGGAGCACCATCAACATCTGTTAGGAATGGATTCCTGAAGAAAGAAAACCCATCCCTTGTCATGTCCACCTCCGGAAAGTATCGCTGAAATTCATCCCGCAACTTTTGCAAATACTGGATAATATACAGCTGAATGGCTTCCTTTCCCCTAGCATGACATCCACACATGGAAGTTGATCTAAATTATTACCTTCGACTCTTCCGATCCAGAGTTCTAATTTCTCAAAAAAGTCTTGATGATTCCTTGGTGAGAGAACAGCTTTGCTACTTTACCTTGCAGCTGAAGATTCAGCTTGTTCAAGATACCAAAAATATCGACAAGGTTTTCTAGTTCTAATTCTGACAGTTCTAACATATTTGTAAAACCGTCTTTCCCTTGAGACTGGAGAAATATAATCAATTCTTGTCTCAGTTCAAAAATTCTGTTGACAACATTCCCTGGTGACAACCATCGTACACAAGTGTACAACAACAACACCTCAAAGTCGGAACCCAGGACCTGGCATAATTTTCTGAACAGTCTGTGTTCACTGCTGACGATGTGATGGAATTAACCATCTTCACCAATCCTTTGAAAATGGTGATCAGGTAGTGTTTTTGATGCCAGTGCCTCTGTGATGAAACAGTGAACTCCGGTTACCAATGGAACAGTTGTGTCACCAAGGCTTGACAGCCAGATCCTGAGTCCAGCACCGCAGCTGCACCATCAGTGGTAACACCCACCAAATTTACCCAATCCAAATAATTTACTTCAGAATTTTTTTAATAATTTCTAACACATCCTGAGCCCTTGTGGTGGTATCAAGAGTCTTACAAAAGAGAAACTCGTCTCTGAAGTCTCCCTCAGCTATGTATCATGCAAACACCAATAGCTGAGAAGACAGTGAGACATCAGTTGATTCATCCAACTGTATGGCAAACAATGGAGATTTCTTTATTTCATCCACAACTTGTTCACTGATGTTTTGTGAGATTCATTTATCCGCCTGGACATTGTGTGATTATAAACTGATATATGAGTCAGCTTGCGTTGCCTCCTCGCCCACAACAAACCTCATTATGTCTTTGCATAGGTAACACAAGTTTCTCTACAATTGTATGAAGCTTCTTGTCCTGTGCGGCTTTTTATGCCGCTCGAAATAATCTTTATCCTTTTGCAACAAATTGGGATGGCACTTTTCAAGATGGAGCTTAAGCTTAGCTGCTTCAGTGAGTCATTCCCCAAAACTCTGAAATAAATAACACATTGTGGTCATTCCATGCCATCTTTTTCTTGACAGGCGAAGCCGAATTGATTGTAGTCCCTTGAAAGCCTGCATTGCCATATATCTGTATCTGTGGACAATATAACAAATATATTTATTTTATGTCGAGTTTGGCATGAAAAATAGAAGATAATAAACACATGCAATAATAAAACACCATCAGTGTCATAAACAGCATAAACCAGCATAACACAGCATACAGCAGCATAACACAGCACAGCAGCATAACACAGCACACAGCAGCATAACACAGCACACAGCAGCATAACACAGCAGCATAACTGACCAGAAATATTTCACACTATTCTAATCTTCCTCCCAGCTTCCTTTTATATTATATTTTATAGTAGAAAACCAAATCAGCTCACACCACACCTGTAAAACAGTTCAGGACGAAAGACACAACTAATCAGCTCAGCAGTTCAGTGTCTACCGCACTAAACAACAGAATAATGTGCAGCTGCATGGCAGCTGACAGGAATTGAACAGGAATGGCCCGCGCACGACGTCACGAACCAACATCCTCAACACGCAAGGTTCACGTGATCGCTTCCGCAGTTTGACTGTCGCTGCAGCTAACACGGGCGAATCCATTATCCGACCACCCCCATTCACGCTGGTCAATGCGCATGTCGCTGATCCACACTTAGATTTCGATAAATTTAAGACTATATGCACCAATCTTCAGTTCTGTGGACCACCCAAAATGTCACCATGGACCACCAGTTGAGAACCTCTGTTCTAGAGTATCCAGGACCTTGCCATAGTGATCCAGTAGTTGGGACAGGCAGGAGCGACTTGCTCTAAACCCATGTTGTCCTGGGTTGCCCAACTGATGGGTATCTAGATAAATGGCGATCTTGCTTTTTAGAACTCTTTCAAAGATTTTTATGATATGGGATGTTAATGCTATCGGTCTGTAGTTATTTGCTTTTGCTTTACTGCCACCTTTGTGGAGTGGGGCTATGTCTGTTGTTTTTAGCAGCTGTGGGACGACCCCTGTGTTCATGTTTCCTCTCCATAGGATGGTTGATAGGGGCTTCTTGCAGTTCTTGATGAACACGGAGTTCCACGAGTCTGGGCCTGGGGCAGAGTGCATGGGCATGTCATTTATGGCCTTTTCAAAGTCAATTGGTGTTAGGATAATAACAGATAGGTTTGAATCTACCAAATTCTGAGTCTTGCTCATAAAAAATTCATTTAGGTCTTCGACTCTTTGTCTGGTTAGCTGCTCGTTAAAAACTGAATCATACTGGGACTTGAGTACCTCACTCATTTCCTTGCTGTCATCTGTGTAGGATCCATCTCGTCTAAATAGGGGCCCAATACTGGATGTTGTTCTCGGCTTCGATTTGGCATAAGAAAGGAAATATTTTGGGTTTCTTTCAATTTCATTTATGGCTTTTAGTTCTTCCCGAGATTTCTTGATTCCTGTAAGATTCCTTTAGCTTAGTTCGATGTTTTCTATTTCTCTGACCAGTGTCTCCCTACGTATTACAGATATATTGGCCTCTTTTAGCCGCTCTGTTATTCTTCGCCATCGCCTGTATAGGGAGCGCCTTTCTCTTTCTAGTTTACATCTTCTTTCTGTGGCACTCGAGGTATGCCTTGAACATACCTCGAGTGCTACAGATATAATTTGTTCTAGACACGGGTTTGGATCCGTGTTGGATAGGATATCTTCCCAGTTTATATCATATAGGACTTGGTTTACTTGGTTCCACCTTATGTTTTTGTTACTGAAGTTGAATTCGGTGAAGGCTCCCTCACGACTGATAATATTTTGTTGGTCTGGGGCCCCGCACATACATGTCTGAACCTCTGTTATGTTGTGATCCGAGTATATTGTTTTTGGTATGGTAATATTTCGTATCAGATCATCATTGTTGGTGAAGATGAGGTCCAGTGTATTCTCCAATCTTGTTGGTTCTATTATTTGCTGTTTTAAGGTGAATTTGGTGCAGAGATTTAATAGCTCGTGTGTGTGTGAGTTTTCATCTGAGCTGCCTCCTGGGGTTATACGTTATAAAGTACACGCTTCGAATATCAGGGTGCTGCCCCACGCTGCCAGACGTAATTTTACAACAGTGTAGGTTAATATACTTCAACATAGCAAAAAACAAAACTAATCGAGGGCAATAACGAATTTAAAAATATACGTAACATTTCAAACGTGCAGAAACATACGAAGAGAGTTTCGTGTTATTCTTTCTGCCTTTAATTGTAGCGTAGATTGTGGAGTGAAATATATATCATGACGTTATATCGAGACTTACGAGGTGATACTAGCATATAGTATTGCCTGAGTGCGGTGGTATCCGGTTAGTAGAGTACCAGAGTAAGTGATGGTGGTCAGTCCCACGCCAGCTGGTGTAGCAGATCAACGTACCTCTGCTGTCACTCCATCTGCTGCTGCTACCACCTGTCTCTCCTTCAAGATGGTATCAAATACCCACAAGTACGTGAATAAGTCGCAAGTGAAGCAAAGGTTCTAGTGAGTCAAAGTCACTTGTGTTTTATTTACAATCTCACTGACTGGTGACATCTCTCTCGCCTCGCTCCCGTCTCTCATCTCCCTCTCCAATCTTTCATCTCTCACATCCCTCTCCCATCTCTTATGTCCCTCTCTCGTTTCTCATCTCTCATGTCCCTCTCCCGTCTCATCTCTCACATCCCTCTCCCATCTCTTATGTCCCTCTCTCGTTTCTCATCTCTCATGTCCCTCTCCTGTCTCTCATATCCCTCTCTCATCTCATCTCATATGTCTCTATCCCGTCTCATCTCTCATATCCCTCTCCCGTCTCTCATCTTCCGTCTAACTAATATTTGTCTTGTCTACCATCTTCCTTGTCTACTTCTCGAGTCTAATGTTTACATTGTCTCCCACCTCTGGCATGACCAGGACCTGTCCTCTGCCTACCATCTCTCTCTCCACTAAACTGTTACTGGTGTAAGTATCATCTAATGTTTACGATTTACTCTGAAATTAAGAGTAGATAAATGCACTTGCACTCTCCCTGAGTAATCTGCTGTTGATCATGTTAATATGATCATGCTAACATGATCAGCTTACTCAGTAAGCGTTAGTCTCAATACCTGTCGTAATAAATTGTATATTGTGTATGTGAGTAGGTTTTGTAATTGTGTATTATATATGTGTTAGTGGATTGTTGTATTACATGTGTATTAGTGGATTGTGTTTTATATATGTATGTGTTGGTAGAGAGCATTTCCGTATCACGCTGTAGAGGATCTGTAGGGAAATAAGTCACTCTGGTCTCTTTTTTTTTAAGGTTGTCCAGGGTAATTTACATTATAATTGTACTTATTTTCATCTCTACCTGCTTAAACTATTGAAGCTGCACTTTCAGACATGATCTCTCTGAAAGTGTTACCAGGAAGTATACATCTCTTCCCAGAGTTTATGATGCTGGTGATCACACTCGACCTTCATTATAAAATATAATATCCTTCCTTTTAAATCGTTTATTGGTGACGTTGTTGACGTGGGAAATTCCTGAAAGAACAGGCGCTCAGGAATTATAAAACATTACAAATTATTATTCTCATTCAACATTTACTATGGTTCACTGTGCAACAGCAGTGGAATGCCTCTCGTACTGGGTATACACAACACAAATTGGAGCTCAAAAGTGGTTGTAAACTGCAACTATAATGGATAGAGGAGGTGGTGGTGTTGGGTGTCGAGACAATCAATACACAGCCATGGGTGAGGCACCCACTACCTCCCCCATCATACAACTAGAGCGTGCTGCCCAAATCAAATATTTATTGAAAAATTCTCTGTTCGATATGACCTCGTGCTCTGGTCCTCATTTTTTCCCACACTGACGAAATTGTCTGCTAGGATCTTGTATGATAAGTGGTACTAGCTGTATTGTTGTGTATGATAGGTACTAGCTGTATTGTTGTGTATGATAGGTACTAGCTGTATTGTTGTGTATGATAGTTACTAGCTGTATTGTTGTGTATGATAGGTGGTACTAGCTGTATTGTTGTGTATGATAGGTGGTACTAGCTGTATTGTTGTGTATGATAGTTGGTACTAGCTGTATTGTTGTGTATGATAGGTGGTACTAGCTGTATTGTTGTGTATGATAGTTGGTACTAGCTGTATTGTTGTGTATGATAGGTGGTACTAGCTGTATTGTTGTGTATGATAGGTGGTACTAGATGTATTGTTGTGTATGATAGTTGGTACTAGCTGTATTGTTGTGTATGATAGGTACTAGCTGTATTGTTGTGTATGATAGTTGGTACTAGCTGTATTGTTGTGTATGATAGTTGGTACTAGCTGTATTGTTGTGTATGATAGTTGGTACTAGCTGTATTGTTGTGTATGATAGGTGGTACTAGCTGTATTGTTGTGTATGATAGGTGGTACTGGCTGTATTGTTGTGTATGATAGGTACTAGCTGTATTGTTGTGTATGATAGTTGGTACTAGCTGTATTGTTGTGTATGATAGTTGGTACTAGCTGTATTGTTGTGTATGATAGGTGGTACTAGCTGTATTGCTGTGTATGATAGTTGGTACTAGCTGTATTGTTGTGTATGATAGGTACTAGCTGTATTGTTGTGTATGATAGGTGGTACTAGCTGTATTGCTGTGTATGATAGTTGGTACTAGCTGTATTGTTGTGTATGATAGGTGGTACTAGCTGTATTGTTGTGTATGATAGGTACTAGCTGTATTTTTGTGTATGATAGGTGGTACTAGCTGTAGTGTTGTGTATGATAGGTGGTACTAGCTGTATTGTTGTGTATGATAGTTGGTACTAGCTGTATTGTTGTGTATGATAGGTGGTACTAGCTGTATTGTTGTGTATGATAGTTGGTACTAGCTGTATTGTTGTGTATGATAGTTGGTACTAGCTGTATTGTTGTGTATGATAGTTGGTACTAGCTGTATTGTTGTGTATGATAGTTGGTACTAGCTGTATTGTTGTGTATGATAGGTACTAGCTGTATTGTTGTGTATGATTGGTGGTACTAGCTGTATTGTTGTGTATGATAGTTGGTACTAGCTGTATTGTTGTGTATGATAGTTGGTACTAGCTGTATTGTTGTGTATGATTGGTGGTACTAGCTGTATTGTTGTGTATGATAGGTACTAGCTGTATTGTTGTGTATGATAGGTGGTACTAGCTGTATTGTTGTGTATGATAGTTGGTACTAGCTGTATTGTTGTGTATGATAGTTGGTACTAGCTGTATTGTTGTGTATGATAGGTGGTACTGGCTGTATTGTTGTGTATGATAGGTACTAGCTGTATTGTTGTGTATGATAGTTGGTACTAGCTGTATTGTTGTGTATGATAGTTGGTACTAGCTGTATTGTTGTGTATGATAGGTGGTACTAGCTGTATTGTTGTGTATGATAGGTACTAGCTGTATTGTTGTGTATGATAGGTACTAGCTGTATTGTTGTGTATGATAGGTGGTACTAGCTGTATTGTTGTGTATGATAGGTACTAGCTGTATTGTTGTGTATGATAGGTACTAGCTGTATTGTTGTGTATGATAGGTGGTACTAGCTGTATTGTTGTGTATGATAGGTGGTACTAGCTGTATTGTTGTGTATGATAGGTGGTACTAGCTGTATTGTTGTGTATGATAGGTGGTACTAGCTGTATTGTTGTGTATGATAGGTGGTACTAGCTGTATTGTTGTGTATGATAGGTACTAGCTGTATTGCTGTGTATGACTGTGTGCCAATACTCAAACGTCGCCTGTTGTAAATAACTCACTGACATGTAATTTTTGTCACATATATATATATATATATATATATATATATATATATATATATATATATATATATATATCAATAACAACACTGCGACTAGCCAATAACTGGAACCCATGCTGCTGCTTTGGCCCGCCTCATGGTAAGCGAAAACACATGACGCTCTAACCCACAGGACCACGCAATCCTACGAGAATGAAGCACCCAGCCAATCTAGGTGCTTTACCGTCATCCGAGGACATACGGTGGTGTGAGTGCCTCTGGGCTAGTACACCAAACAGGGAGTAGAATGAAATTAGCTCAGAGGCACCTACACAGATGACAGCAAGGAAATGAGTGAGCTACTCAAGTCCCAATATGACTCAGTTTTTAGCGAGCCGCTGACTAGACTGAGAGTCGAAGACCTAAATGAATTGTTTATGAGAGACACAGAATTTGGTAAACGCAAACCTATAGGACATTATCTTGACGCCAAATGACTTCGAAAAGGCGATAAATGACATGCCCATGCACTCTGCTCCAGGCCCAGACTCATGGAACTCCGTGTTCATCAAGAACTGCAAGAAGCCCCTATCACGTGCTTTTAACATCCTATGGAGAGGGAGCATGGACACTGGGGTCGTCCCACAGTTATTAAAAACAACAGACATAGCCCCACTCCACAAAGGAGGCAGTAAATCAATAGCAAAGAACTACAGACCAATAGTGCTAACGTCCTATATCATGAAAATCTTTGAAAGGGTTCTAAGAAGCAAGATCGCAACTCATCTAGATACCCATCAATTACACAACCCAGGGCAGCATGGGTTTAGAGCAGGTCGCTCCTGTCTGTCCCAACTACTGGACCACTATGACAAGGTCCTGGATGCTCTAGAAGACAAACAGAATGCAGATGTTATATACACAGACTTTGCAAAAGCTTTTGACAAGTGTGACCATGGTGTAATAGCACACAAAATGCGTGATAAAATAATAACAGGAAAAGTTGTTAAATGTATCTATAAATTCCTAACAAGTAGAACACAAAGAGTAGTAGTCAACAGAGTAAAGTCTGAGGCGGCTACGGTGAAAAGCTCTGTTCCACAAGGCACAGTACTCGCCCCCATCTTGTTACTCATCCTCATATCGGACATAGACAGAGATATTAGCCACAGCGCCGTGTCTTCTTTTGCAGATGACACCCGAATTTGCATGACAGTGTCCACCGTTGAAGACACTGCAAGACTCCAAGAGGACATCAACCAAATATTTCAATGGGCCACAGAAAACAATATGAAGTTCAATGATGAGAATTTTCAATTACTCCGATATGGAAAACGTGAGGAAATTAAAATTTTATCGGAGTATAAAACAAATTCCAACCCCACAATAGAGCGAAAAACTAATGTAAAAGACCTGGGAGTGATCATGTTGGAAGATCTCACCTTCAAAGACCATAACATTGTATCAATCACATCTGCTAGAAAAATGACAGGATGGATAATGAGAACCTTCAAAACCAGGGATGCCAAGCCCATGATGACACTCTTCAGGTCGCTTGTTCTATCTAGGCTGGAATATTGCTGCACACTAACTGCACCTTTCAAGGCGGGTGAAATTGCTGACCTAGAAAATGTGCAGAGAACCTTCACGGCACGCATAAGTGCGATAAACCACCTCAACTACTGGGAACGCTTGAAGTTCCTCAACCTGTACTCCCTAGAATGCAGGCGGGAGAGATACATTATTATATACACTTGGAAAATCCTAGAGAGATTAGTACCAAACTTGCACACGAAAATCACTCCCTATGAAAGCAAAAGACTCGGCAGATGATGCAACATCCCTCCAATGAAAAGCAGGGGTGCCACTAGCACGATAAGAGACGACAGAATAAGTGTCAGGGGCCCAAGACTGTTCAACTGCCTCCCAGTATACATAAGGGGGATTACCAATAGACCCTTGGCTGTCTTCAAGCAGGCACTGAACAATCACCTAAAGTCAGTACCTGACCAGCTGGGCTGTGGTTCGTACGGCTAACAGTAACAGCCTGGTTGATGAGGCCCTGATCCACCATGAGGCATGGTCACAGACCGGGCCTCGGGGGCGTTGACCCCCGGAACCCTCTCCAGGTATACTCCAGACACCCACACCACCGTATGTCCTCGGATGACGGTAAAGCACTTAGCTTGGCTGGGTGCGTCATTCTTGAAGGATTGCGTGGTCCTGTGGGTTAGAGCGTCATGTGTTTTCGCTCACCACGAGGAGGGCCAAACCAGCATGAGTTCGAGTCCTTGGCTAGTCGCAGTGTTGTTATTGATCAATACCACTCGTTTGTACTTACAATAATAAAACACACACATAGCAAACATGCACACACACACACACACACACACACACACTCATATATATATATATATATATATATATATATATATATATATATATATATATATATATATATATGCTAGAATTGCAAGAGCAGGCGAAATATTCACAAACACTGATCTCTGGCCGAGGAGACTCGAACCTACGAACCTTGTAAAAATCTCTAGTCGTGTCGATGCATGCAGGGAAGGAGATGAAAAGCTGTAAGCCACCTGCCTGAAAGCTGGCTGCCTTGGATCAACGTCTAGCGTGAGCTGGACGCCAAGGTATTGGTTCAGTGTGGCACGGTCGGTAAAGCAGGTTCGAGTCTCCTTCGGCCAGAGATCAGTGTTTGTGAATATTTCGAATGCTCTTGGAATTCCTAGCATATATATATATATATATATATATATATATATATATATATATATATATATATATATATATATTGTGTGTGTGTGTCTGTGTGTGTCTGTGTGTGCATGCATGTTTGTATGTGTGTGTTTTTACAGTGCAATATGATTTGATAAAACTATCGTTTTTATTGTAGTTGAGTCCCTGGGCAATTTACGTGCCTTTGTAAACTCTGTTTACAAAGGTTACTAACCCTGGGTATAGTGTCCATGTTAAAAGCTGCAAATCTAAAGTCAGGTGGGATAATAAAATGCCTCTTCCCTCTACCATATTATTACGTAGCCTGTCCGTGTTAAAACTTACTTCCCAAGGACCAGTGAGTTGACCTAAACGAAGCCAAGACAACAGTATCCCCCAGTGATCAGAGCACTGTGCTACCCTGTACCACCCTACCAGTGTGCTACCCTGTACCACCCTACCAGTGTGCTACCCTGTACCACCCTACCAGTGTGCTACCCTGTACCACCCTACCAGTGTGCTACCCTGTACCACCCTACCAGTGTGCTACCCTGTACCACCCTACCAGTGTGCTACCCTGTACCACCCTAGCACAGTGTGCTACCCTGTACCACCCTAGCACAGTGTGCTACCCTGTACCACCCTCGCACAGTGTACTATCCTGTACCACCCTAGCACAGTGTGCTACCCTGTACCAGCCTAGCACAGTGTGCTACCCTGTACCACCCTAGCACAGTGTACTACCCTGTGCCACCCTAGCACAGTGTACTACCCTGTACCACCCTACCAGTGTGCTACCCTGTACCACCCTACCAGTGTGCTACCCTGTACCACCCTACCAGTGTGCTACCCTGTACCACCCTACCAGTGTGCTACCCTGTACCACCCTACCAGTGTGCTACCCTGTACCACCCTACCAGTGTGCTACCCTGTACCACCCTACCAGTGTGCTACCCTGTACCACCCTACCAGTGTGCTACCCTGTACCACCCTACCAGTGTGCTACCCTGTACCACCCTACCAGTGTGCTACCCTGTACCACCCTACCAGTGTGCTACCCTGTACCACCCTAGCACAGTGTGCTACCCTGTACCACCCTAGCACAGTGTGCTACCCTGTACCACCCTCGCACAGTGTACTACCCTGTACCACCCTACCACAGTGTGCTACCCTGTACCAGCCTAGCACATTGTGCTACCCTGTACCACCCTAGCACAGTGTACTACCCTGTGCCACCCTAGCACAGTGTACTACCCTGTACCACCCTAGCAGTGTGCTACCCTGAACCACCCTAGCACAGTGTGCTACCCAGTACCACCCTAGCACAGTGTACTACCCTGTACCAGCCTAGCAGTGTGCTACCCTGTACCACCCTAGC
Organism: Cherax destructor; assembly: GCA_009830355.1. NCBI lineage: Eukaryota > Metazoa > Arthropoda > Malacostraca > Decapoda > Parastacidae > Cherax > Cherax destructor. The sequence continues at coordinate 329,889 of WNWK01000736.1, read as the reverse complement.
ACAGTCTGCTACAATGTACCACCCTAGCACAGTGAACTACCCTGAATCAGCCTAGCACAGTGTGCTACCCTGTACCAGTCTAGCAAAGTGTACTACCCTGTACCAGTCTAGCAAAGTGTACTACCCTGTACCAGCCTAGCACAGTGTGCTACCCTGTAAAACCCTACCACAGTGTGCTACCCTGAATCACCCTAGCACAGTGTACTACCCTGAACCACCCTACCACAGTGTGCTACCCTGAACCACCCTAGCACAGTATGCTACCCTGAACCACCCTGCCACAGTGTGCTACCCTGAACCACCCTAGCACAGTATGCTACCCTGAACCACCCTACCACAGTGTGCTACCCTGAACCACCCTACCACAGTGTGCTACCCTGAACCACCCTAGCACAGTGTACTACCCTGTACCAGCCTAGCACAGTGTACTACCCTGAACCACCCTAGCACAGTGTACTACCCTGAACCACCCTACCACAGTGTGCTACCCTGAACCACCCTAGCACAGTATGCTACCATGAACCACCCTAGCACAGTGTACTACCCTGAACCACCCTACCACAGTGTGCTACCCTGAACCACCCTAGCACAGTGTGCTACCCTGAACCACCCTAGCACAGTGTACTCCCCTGAACCACCCTACCACAGTGTGCTACCCTGAACCACCCTAGCACAGTGTGCTACCCTGAACCACCCTAGCACAGTGTACTACCCTGAACCACCCTACCAAAGTGTGCTACCCTGTACCACCCTACCACAGTGTGCTACCCTGTAACACCCTAGCACAGTGTGCTACCCTGTACCACCCTAGTACAGTGTGCTACCCTGTACCACCCTAGCACAGTGTGCTACCCTGTACCACCCTAGCACAGTGTGCTACCCTGTACCACCCTAGCACAGTGTGCTACCCTGTACCACCCTCGCACAGTGTACTACCCTGTACCACCCTAGCACAGTGTGCTACCCTGTACCACCCTAGCACAGTGTGCTACCCTGTACCACCCTAGCACAGTGTACTACCCTGTGCCACCCTAGCACAGTGTACTACCCTGTACCACCCTAGCAGTGTGCTACCCAGTACCACCCTAGCACAGTGTACTACCCTGTACCAGCCTAGCAGTGTGCTACCCTGTACCACCCTAGCACAGTCTGCTACAATGTACCACCCTAGCACAGTGAACTACCCTGAATCAGCCTAGCACAGTGTGCTACCCTGTACCAGCCTAGCAAAGTGTACTACCCTGTACCAGTCTAGCAAAGTGTACTACCCTGTACCAGCCTAGCACAGTGTGCTACCCTGAACCACCCTACCACAGTGTGCTACCCTGAACCACCCTAGCACAGTATGCTACCCTGAACCACCCTGCCACAGTGTGCTACCCTGAACCACCCTAGCACAGTATGCTACCCTGAACCACCCTACCACAGTGTGCTACCCTGAACCACCCTACCACAGTGTGCTACCCTGAACCACCCTAGCACAGTGTACTACCCTGTACCAGCCTAGCACAGTGTACTACCCTGAACCACCCTAGCACAGTGTACTACCCTGAACCACCCTACCACAGTGTGCTACCCTGAACCACCCTAGCACAGTGTGCTACCATGAACCACCCTAGCACAGTGTACTACCCTGAACCACCCTACCACAGTGTGCTACCCTGATCCACCCTAGCACAGTGTGCTACCCTGAACCACCCTAGCACAGTGTACTCCCCTGAACCACCCTAGCACAGTGTGCTACCCTGAACCACCCTAGCACAGTGTGCTACCCTGAACCACCCTAGCACAGTGTACTACCCTGAAGCACCCTACCACAGTGTGCTACCCTGAACCACCCTACCACAGTGTGCTACCCTGTACTAACTCGACAGTGTGCTACCCTGTACTAACCCTCGACAGTGTACTACCCTGAACTAGCCTAGCACAGTGTACTACCCTGTACCAGCCTAGCACAGTGTACTACCCTGAACCAGCCTAACACAGCGTACTACCCTGAACCAGCCTAGCACAGTGTACTACCCTGAACCACCCTAGCACAGTATGCTACCCTGAACCACCCTAGCACAGTGTACTACCCTGTACTAACCTAGCACAATATGCTACCCTGAACCACCCTAGCACAGTATGCTACCCTGAACCACCCTAGCACAGTGTACTACCCTGAACCACCCTAGCACAGTATGCTACCCTGAACCACCCTTGCACAGTATGCTACCCTGAACCACCCTACCACAGTGTGCTACCCTGAACAACCCTAGCACAGTGTACTACCCTGAACCACCCTAGCACAGTGTACTACCCTCGACAGTGGGTTCCTCCTCCCAAACAAACTCTTGGCAGACCTTCACTAGGTTTCACAATGTCAGTTGTGGGCCAGTGAGAACTGTTATTATTACTGATGTTAGATTTAAGAACACACGCGCGTGTCTTCATCAACGTCCACTTCTTGACACATAAATTATAATCATAGGTTTTTAACAGCAAGCAAACATGAAATTTTTATTAAAGTTCTCGTACGAATTTGTAAATTGTGTTTAAAAGATTTTCTGGCAGCAATATAAGATATTAAGAGGATTTGGTGTTGGTAATGTTGATCTCTGAAAGTAATTCTTGTGTTACCTAGAAAACTTGCGTGGCACGCGAGTGCACACACTCATGCACACACATGCACACACACATACACCTGCACACACCACAAGGGTGCTGTTTCTTGTATAAGTGAATGACATGACAGAAGGAAGAGTCAGAAGTGTCGCTGTTTGCTGATGATGTGAAACTGATGAGGAGAATACAAGCGGGAGAGGATCAGTTAAGATTACAAGGGGATCTGGACAGACTACAAGTCTGGTCCAACAAATGGCTCCTGGAGTTTAACTCCAGTAAGTGCAAAGAGTACATGTTAGAGGACCAAAGGCTGCAAACTTCACTTGGATAAAAGGATCTTGGGGTAAGCATTATACCGAGCATGTCCCCTGAAGCACACATCAATCAAATAACTGCTGCAGCAAATGGGTGCCTGGCAAACCTGAGAACAGCATTTCAACATCTAAGTAAGGAGTCATTCACGACACTGTACACCGTTTACGTTAGGCCTATACTGGAGTATGCAGCACCAGTATGGAACCCACACCTAGTTAAACACGTCAAGAAATTTTAGAAAGTGCAAAAGTTTGGAACAAGACTAGTCCCGAACTGAGGGGTATGCCTTACGAGGAGAAGTTAAGGGAACTCAACCTGATGACACTAGAGGATAGGAGGGATAGGGGAAAGGGGATGATAACGACGTATACATATAAAATACTGAGAGGAATTGACAAGGTGGACAGGGCTCGAATGTTTCAGAGATGGGACACAGGAACAAGGGGCCACAACTGAAAACTGAAAACTCAGATGAACCATAGGGATGCTAGGAAGTATTTCTTTAGCCTTAGAGTTGTCAGGAAGTGGAATAATCTGGAGAGAGAAGTAGTGGAGGCAAGTTCCATACACAACTTTAAGAAGAGGTATGATAAGGCTCTGGGGGCGGGGAGAGAGTGACCTGGGTGAATACACACACACATCTCTGGGGGCGGAGAGAGAGTGACCTGGGTGAGTACACACACACATCTCTGGGGGCGGGAGAGAGTGACCTAGGTGAGTACACACACACATCTCTGGGGGCGGGGGAGAGTGACCTAGGTGAGTCACACACACATCTCTGGGGCGGGGAGAGAGTGACCTAGGTGAGTACACACACACATCTCTGGGGGCGGGGGAGAGTGACCTGGGTGAGTACACACACACATCTCTGGGGCGGGGAGAGAGTGACCTAGGTGAGTACACACACACATCTCTGGGGGCGGGGGGAGAGTGACCTGGGTGAGTACACACACACATCTCTGGGGGCGGGAAGAGAGTGACCTAGGTGAGTACACACACACATCTCTGGGGGCGGGGAGAGAGTGACCTGGGTGAGTACACACACACATCTCTGGGGCGGGGAGAGAGTGACCTAGGTGAGTACACACACACATCTCTGGGGGCGGGGAGAGTGACCTGGGTGAGTACACACACATCTCTGGGGGCGGGAAGAGAGTGACCTAGGTGAGTACACACACACATCTCTGGGGGCGGGGAGAGAGTGACCTAGGTGAGTACACACACACATCTCTGGGGGCGGGGAGAGAGTGACCTAGGTGAGTACACACACACATCTCTGGGGGCGGGGAGAGAGTGACCTGGGTGAGTACACACACACATCTCTGGGGGAACAAACAATACTACAGATATTTCCACTTGATAGTCATGACAAACCAAGTCATGAACCAGGCTGTGGGGGCGATGACCCCCGAAACACCTTCCAGGTATACTCCAGGTATACTTCAGGTATACTCCAGGTATACATGAGAACTAGTAATTAAAATATGAAAGTAAAGACACATTACCTTCTGTTTCCCATGGAATTCCAACTTGATGGAAGGTTAAAAATGATTAAATTTGCCTAAGAAGGTCTGAAAACGTCGTCAATTTTGGACAAACTGAAGAGTAAACACCTTCATATCTCAACCTTGATATCTCAACCTTGATATCTCAACCTTGATATCTCAACCTTGATATCTCAACCTTGATATCTCAACCTTGATATCTCAACCTTGATATCTCAACCTTGATATCTCAACCTTGTTTCAGCAACAAGTAACAACTGTGCTAATAATTCTGTCTCAAAGGATGCTATAAAGAAGAATTGGCCAGCACTGTACCAGTGGACTTCCCATTGCACTACCGAAACTCTGTAAAACAGTAGCATTTAACAAGACAAGCTGACTATAACACATTTACAATAAGTTAATGTGTTGCTTGTACTGGTTGATCTTGACTCAAGTTCAAGAAGACTAGTTTGAAAAACTTTAAAGTTTCTTTGATCTTAAGTTAGACAAATTTCAATCTTGTCGAGCTTAAGTTGTCCCGTTGTTGATGGCAGCAGTTATTAACTGTCCCATTGTTGATGGCAGCAGTTATTAACTGTCCCATTGTTGATGACAGCAGTTATTAACTGTCCCATTGTTGATGGCAGCAGTTATTAACTGTCCCGTTGTTGATGGCAGCAGTTATTAACTGTCCCAGTGTTGATGGCAGCAGTTATTAACTGTCCAGTTGTTGATGGCAGCAGTTATTAACTGTCCCGTTGTTGATGGCAGCAGTTATTAACTGTCCCGTTGTTGATGGCAGCAGTTATTAACTGTACAATTGTTGATGGCAGCAGTTATTAACTGTTCCATTGTTGATGGCAGCAGTTACTAACTGTCCCAGTGTTGATGGCAGCAGTTATTAACTGTCCCAGTGTTGATGGCAGCAGTTATTAACTGTCCCGTTGTTGATGACAGCAGTTATTAACTGTCCCAGTGTTGATGGCAGCAGTTATTAACTGTCCCAGTGTTGATGGCAGCAGTTATTAACTGTCCCAGTGTTGATGGCAGCAGTTATTAACTGTCCCGTTGTTGATGGCAGCAGTTAACTGTCCCGTTGTTGATGGCAGCAGTTATTAACTGTCCCGTTGTTGATGGCAGCAGTTATTAACTGTCCAGTTGTTGATGGCAGCAGTTATTAACTGTCCCGTTGTTGATGGCAGCAGTTATTAACTGTCACGTTGTTGATGGCAGCAGTTATTAACTGCCCCGTTGTTGATGGCATCAGTTATTAACTGTCCCATTGTTGATGGCAGCAGTTATTAACTGTCCCGTTGTTGATGGCAGCAGTTATTAACTGTCCCGTTGTTGATGGCAGCAGTTATTAACTGTCCAGTTGTTGATGTCAGCAGTTATTAACTGTCCAGTTGTTGATGGCAGCAGTTATTAACTGCCAGTGCAGTCTTCTTGACTGCCACTAACTTCCTTTCAACGCTTTCTGTATTAACTTCTGAATATCTTATCCGATCAGTTTAAACTTTATAACCAAGTTGAACAACACTCAGGTGTATGGACCACTTGGGGTGTGCAGGTGAACAACACTCAGGTGTATGGAACACTTGGGTGTGCAGGTGAACAACACTCAGTGTATGGAACACTTGGTGTGCAGTGAACAACACTCAGGTGTATGGAACACTTGGGTGGCAGGAACAACTGGGTTGCATTGGGGTGGCAGGTATCAAACAGTAACTGCAGGTGTATCAACGGTATACACTTCGGTGGGGCAGTGAACAACAATCAGTGTATGGAATATTTGTGTGTGGCAGTCATTATTAACTGTCCCATTGTTGATGGCAGGTTATAACTGTCCCGTGTTGATGGAGCAGTTATTAACTGTCCTGTGTTGATGGCAGCAGTTATTAACTGTCCAGTGTGACAGTCAGCGTTATTGAACTGTCCCAGTGTTGATGCAGGTGTATTAACAGTCCTCGGTTGATGGACACTGTTTAACGCATGTGATCAGCGTTATAAGCACTTGTTGATGCAGGTAATAACTGACATTGTATGCATGCAATCAGGTGTATGGAACATTGGTGCAGGTGACACATGCGTTATGGATACTTGTGTGCAGAGTGTATGAACACTTCCCAGGTTGTGCAGGTAACTATACACTCGTGTGTATGCGACACTTATGTGTGCAGGTGAGAGCAAACACTCAGTGTATGGAACACTGTTTGTGAACAGCCCATTGTGATGGAACACTATGTGTGCAGGTTAACTGTCAGTGTTGTGGCAGGTATACTGTCACTTAGGGGTATGAACCTTGGTGTAGGAACAGCATAGGTGTAGGACCACTGTTGATGTGCAGGTGAACAGTACTCAGGTGTATGGATACACTTGGTGTAGTAACACATCAGTGTATGACATGTGGCAGGTATAACTGATCCTCGTTGGTGGTGGCAGGTGAACTACACTCAGGTGTATGGAACACTTGTTGTCAGGTGAACACATCAGGTTATAACTCCGGTTGAGGGAAAACTCCAGTGTGTGATGGCAGGTGATAACACTCGGTGTATGAACATTGGGTATGCAGCGTATAACACCCAGTGTATGATGGCGGGCAAAATCAGTGTATGGACTACTTGGTGTGCAGCAGTTATGTCCTTGTTGATGACAAAACTGTGCCTTGTTGATGCAGAATAAACTCAGGTTGATGGCACATTTAACTGTCCCGTTGTGAAGCAGGTTATGCTTGATGGCAGCAGTTATAACTCCCGTTGGTTGATGGCATCAGTGTATGAACTGCCCTGTGATGGGCAGTATTAACTGTCCGGTGATGGACACTTGGTTATTAACTGTCCTCGGTTTTGATGGAGCACTTGAGTGTGCAGGTTGTTGATGTAGCAGTATAACTCAGTTTTTGGGATACACGGTTCAGTGTAACTCGTGCATGACACTTCGGTTGACTGCAACAACTTCCAGGTTATGAACACTTGGTGTCGGTGAAACAATATTTCAGTCGTATGAACACTTTTACAAGTTGAACAACACTCAGGTGTATGGACCACTTGGGTGTGCAGGTGAACAACACTCAGGTGTATGGAACACTTGGGTGTGCAGGTGAACAACACTCAGGTGTATGGAACACTTGGGTGTGCAGGTGAACAACACTCAGGTGTATGGAACACTTGGGGTGTGCAGGTGAACAACACTCAGGTGTATGGAACACTTGGGGTGTGCAGGTGAACAACAATCAGGTGTATGGAACACTTGGGTGTGCAGGTGAACAACAATCAGGTGTATGGAACACTTGGGGTGTGCAGGTGAACAACAATCAGGTGTATGGAACACTTGGGTGTGCAGGTGAACAACACTCAGGTGTATGGAACACTTGGGGTGTGCAGGTGAACAACACTCAGGTGTATGGAACACTTGGGGTGTGCAGGTGAACAACACTCAGGTGTATGGAACACTTGGGTGTGCAGGTGAACAACACTCAGGTGTATGGAACACTTGGGGGGAACACTTGGGGTGTGCAGGTGAACAACAGTCAGGTGTATGGAACACTTGGGGTGTGCAGGTGAACAACAATCAGGTGTATGGAACACTTGGGGTGTGCAGGTGAACAACAGTCAGGTGTTTGGAACACTTGGGGTGTGCAGGTGAACAACAATCAGGTGTATGGACCACTTGGGGTGTGCAGGTGAACAACAATCAGAAGGTGTATGGAACACTTGGATGTGCAGGTGAACAACAATCAGAAGGTGTATGGAACACTTGGATGTGCAGGTGAACAACAATCAGGTATATGGAACACTTGGATGTGCAGGTGAACAACAATCAGAAGGTGTATGGAACACTTGGGTGTGCAGGTGAACAACAATCAGGTGTATGGAACACTTGGGTGTGCAGGTGAACAACAATCAGGTGTATGGAACACTTGGGTGTGCAGGTGAACAACAATCAGGTATATGGAACACTTGGGTGTGCAGGTGAACAACAATCAGAAGGTGTATGGAACACTTGGGTGTGCAAGTGAACAACAATCAGGTGTATGGAACACTTGGGTGTGCAGGTGACTTCTGTCCAGTTTTATATTGGTCGTTCCCGGTTTTTGGTTTCCACGTGATAACCTTAAAATGCCTCTTCCGGTCGGCTTCAAACCTCAAAGACCTGGGCATCCTACCCGGAAGAATGCTGGCATTGTCAGTGTTGTGTGTATATGCCCGAAATTCTCTGCATAACTATGGGCTTTCTGCTTGCATACTAAATGTCACCCATCTCTATACAAACATTATATTATTATTTTGCCAGTTATATTTTGGAATAGTACAGTAGTATTTTCCCTTTCACTTAAAATCTTCAGAGGTAATACATAACTGCGTTACAAACTTTTACTGGGCTCTGCTTTTGGCGTACTGTATACCTTGTACATGTACAAGGTATACAGACCATAGCTGACATCAATGACATACTACTATATAGAAAGACCCTTGTTATGTAGACCATTTCGGACAAATTAGATCAATTTTGTCCCCAGGATGCGACCCACACCAGTCCACTAACATCCAGGTACATATTTTACTGATAGGTGAACATGAACAGCAGGTGACTTAAGGAAACACGTCCTAATGCTTCCCCCCGTACCGGAGATCGAACCACGGACCTTAGTGTGTGAGCTGAGTGCACTACCAATCGAGCTATAGGAAGAGAACAGAACAATACAAATAGGAACTATCAGATCAATTGTCCATCAAAATGAAATGTGTCAAGTTAAACATGTCAGTAGATTGCAAGATGTTACTGTCAGACTAAGGTTAAGCTGTAAGTGCCACTGGCAGTACAGTTTATATAGAGGTGCCAGCAGGGGCGTATCTACGGTAAATAGTGCCTATGGCAAGCACTGAAATTGCTCCCTTGTCTTAACATCTGACACTTATCTTTTAGATAACTTTACCATAAAATCAATTAAAAAATACGAGTCAAGTTCGTTAATCTTTTAATTAACAAATTATGACACTACATGAAAATTACAACTGCACCTTCCTTGTTTACACTGTTGCAAACTGCACTATGATGTGCTCTATGATGTGCTCCATGATGTGCTCTATGATGTGCTCCATGATGTGCTCCATGATGTGCTCTATGATGTGCTCTATGATGTGCTCTATGATGTGCTCTATGATGTGCTCTATGATGTGCTCTATGATGTGCTCTATGATGTGCTCTATGATGTGCTCCATGATGTGCTCCATGATGTGCTCCATGATGTGCTCCATGATGTGCTCTATGATGTGTTCCATGATGTGCTCCATGATGTGCTCTATGATGTGCTCTATGATATGCTCTATGATGTGCTCTATGATGTGCTCCATGATGTGCTCCATGATGTGCTCTATGATGTGCTCTATGATGTGTTCTATGATGTGCTCTATGATGTGCTCTATGATGTGTTCTATGATGTGCTCTATGATATGCTCTATGATGTGCTCTATGATGTGCTCCATGATGTGCTCTATGATGTGCTCTATGATGTGCTCTATGATGTGCTCCATGATGTGCTCCATGATGTGCTCCATGATGTGCTCCATGATGTGCTCTATGATGTGCTCTATGATGTGCTCTATGATGTGCTCTATGATGTGCTCTATGATGTGCTCCATGATGTGCTCCATGATGTGCTCTATGATGTGCTCTATGATGTGCTCCATGATGTGCTCTATGATGTGCTCTATGATGTGCTCTATGATGTGCTCTATGATGTGCTCCATGATGTGCTCCATGATGTGCTCTATGATGTGCTCTATGATGTGCTCCATGATGTGCTCTATGATGTGCTCTATGATGTGCTCCATGATGTGCTCCATGATGTGCTCCATGATGTGCTCCATGATGTGTTCTATGATGTGCTCTATGATGTGCTCCATGATGTGCTCCATGATGTGCTCCATGATGTGCTCCATGATGTGCTCTATGATGTGCTCTATGATGTGCTCTATGATGTGCTCTATGATGTGCTCTATGATGTGCTCCATGATGTGCTCCATGATGTGCTCTATGATGTGCTCTATGATGTGCTCCATGATGTGCTCTATGATGTGCTCTATGATGTGCTCCATGATGTGCTCCATGATGTGCTCCATGATGTGCTCCATGATGTGTTCTATGATGTGCTCTATGATGTGCTCCATGATGTGCTCCATGATGTGCTCCATGATGTGCTCCATGATGTGCTCTATGATGTGTTCCATGATGTGCTCCATGATGTGCTCTATGATGTGCTCTATGATATGCTCTATGATGTGCTCTATGATGTGCTCCATGATGTGCTCCATGATGTGCTCTATGATGTGCTCTATGATGTGCTCTATGATGTGCTCCATGATGTGCTCTATGATGTGCTCTATGATGTGCTCTATGATGTGCTCCATGATGTGCTCTATGATGTGTTCTATGATGTGCTCCATGATGTGCTCTATGATGTGCTCTATGATGTGCTCTATGATGTGCTCTATGATGTGCTCTATGATGTGCTCCATGATGTGCTCCATGATGTGCTCTATGATGTGCTCTATGATGTGCTCCATGATGTGCTCTATGATGTGCTCTATGATGTGTTCCATGATGTGCTCCATGATGTGCTCTATGATGTGCTCTATGATATGCTCTATGATGTGCTCTATGATGTGCTCTATGGTGTGCTCTATGATGTGCTCTATGATGTGCTCCATGATGTGCTCTATGATGTGCTCCATGATGTGCTCTATGATGTGTTCTATGATGTGCTCCATGATGTGCTCTATGATGTGCTCTATGATGTGCTCTATGATGTGCTCTATGATGTGATCTATGATGTGCTCTATAATGTGCTCCATGATGTGCTCTATGATGTGCTCCATGATGTGCTCTATGATGTGCTCCATGATGTGCTCTATGATGTGCTCTATGATGTGCTCCATGATGTGCTCAATGATGTGCTCCATGATGTGCTCCATGATGTGCTCTATGATGTGCTCTATGATGTGCTCTATGATGTGCTCTATGATGTGCTCCATGATGTGCTCTATGATGTGCTCTATGATGTGCTCCATGATGTGCTCTATGATGTGCTCCATGATGTGCTCTATGATGTGCTCTATGATGTGCTCCATGATGTGCTCTATGATGTGCTCCATGATGTGCTCCATGATGTGCTCTATGATGTGCTCTATGATGTGCTCTATGATGTGCTCCATGATGTGCTCCATGATGTGCTCTATGATGTGCTCTATGATGTGCTCTATGATGTGCTCCATGATGTGCTCTATGATGTGCTCCATGATGTGCTCTATGATGTGCTCGAATTTAGTTTTCTCTGAGAGTTTCTTGTGCTTGTAGACTCAGCAGAGCTAGATCACAGAGTCTGCCTTGACACGTGGAGGATCGCAAATATTAGTATTAATTTGCTGAATGATCTGTCACAGGTGGCGGTGGAAGCTGTGATGGTTAGCATCATCTGATGAACAATGCCAAGACTGAGAAAGACGATCTCATCTCCATACTCAACAATAAATTCGAGAAGCTCTTCAGGTTTTAATATTTTAATTTTGGCCCGACTTGATAGCAATATTTTGCAATCCACAATTTCTTCATATAGCTGATGTCCATCAACATTACAACTGTACAATTCGCCCAAATTTTCGCACTTCTTTAGGTGGTTACCGTCGGTGTCGTAACACAGACTCTCAACATGGACAAGGAACCCAAACTTAGAGTCAGTGTCGTGCAAACGAGCGAACTTTTCATTCCTTCATGACTCCATTTCCTCCATGGCTGTTAACCCAGCGTAACCCAGCGTCTTTCGAGTTCTCGTCAGCAATTCATTTCTTTTGTCTCTGACAACTTTCAACTTCAGTATTCCATTCCTGACAGAGACCGAGTCCTTCTTCGAGTGACTCGCTGACCAACACTTCTCTTTCATCATCAAAGTGATCCCGGAGGTCTTCACATCCAGGGCAACATCGTGGAAGATCATGCTAGGATCCTGCAACCTCTTTTGGAATACGATCAAAGGGAATGAGTATTTTGTTCCAAAATCCCAGCAAATTCAGAAAATCATAACTCAACATGCGGTTATACAGCTGCCTTGCGTCACTTCTTGTTTCACTGGTCTTGTATTCATTTCATTGTCATGTCCTGAAGTATCTCCTCAAGGTACTTGTTGACGGACTTCACTGCTTCTGTCCTGGCACTCAACCTGGTTTCGGACTCCGACTTAATAACCACAGACACGGCGTTTTTTAGTTTTTCCAGCGCTGTGTTGGACGAGAGAGGAACACGTAGAGAGCTTCGATGGCTCCAAAAAAAATGTGAGCATCATTGTATCCTACTTGACTGCGTGTACACCCACCAAGTTGAGTGAGTCATTGTCGCAATTCACAAGTACTGCCAGGTTGTTTTTCTCACTTATTCTTTGATGAACACCACTTCTGTGTCCAGCCATCACAGCAGCGTTGTCATAGCACTGTGACCCACAATCTTGTAGCTCCACTTCGTCCTTCTCTAGCTGTTTCAAGATGTCTTCAACTAAGCTCTCAGCATCCTTCTGGTTTATCTGGATAATACCAAGGACGGACTCTCTAACATGGAGGGTTTTCATCCCAAAATGAACTTCCACATACCTCACCACTTCTGACATCTGCTGACGGTGTGACTGATCAGGAGTCGAGTCCAACATGAGACCAGAGTACTTGGCTTCACGAATGCTTCTTAGTAAACTCTGGCGAACAGTGGATACCATTATGTGGATAAATTCGTTCTGGATACTCTGTGAAAGATAAGACGTGTATCTAGCATGATTTTCCACACGAGCGAGGTGTTCTTTCATGACAGGGTCAAAGATGGCCAGTAGTTTCAGTAAGCCAAGGAAATTTACCACACTGGAGTCATGGTCCAGTTGAAGTGACTCCCTGTGTCCTCACAAAGCCAGGTTCTGAATCGCAAGGAATTTTATACAGTGAAAGATTCTCGTCCAGATTTCACACTACTTCTGCTTTTCCTTCTCAGTCTGTGACTGAAGTTCCGCCTCAATAACTCCTCTGTTTTTACCTAAATTTATTTTCACTGTGTGAAGCAATCCCGATGATTCTTAGCATTTTAATGACCACTAATCCACTGGTTGAATCCACTTTCCTGTTCCAGTGAGGATTGATGCTCTGACCGGGAATAGACAAGACAACAGATTCGAAATGTAGACATTTTAGAAGGGAAATGACCAGCCATGAGCGAGTCACTTCCTCACCGCCACCATTTCCCAATTTCCTCTTGAATCAAGTTTAGTTCATTGAACAATTATTTGTTGGTAGGAAAGGCCCCTCACTGTTCTCCAGTTTTATTGTTTCTGTTCTCAACGCGTCAGGCAGAATTGCTTTTCCAGTATCCTTGTCGAACTTCAGAAGTCCATTGTCATGCTGTTCAATCACTTCTGGTATGACAGTTCGAGGTTCTTCGACACCATCCACTTTACTAGGTTCAGTGTCATCAGGTTCAATCTCGTCAATAAGCTCAGCATTGTCTTCCCCTCCTGCCATGTCCACGTTCTCTCTGGCAGTCTCACTTTTAATCTCGTAATATTCGGATTTATTTGATTTGGTGCTGCTTGTGATGCATTCGTCCTTGATCCACCTTCAGATCTTAACAAACTTGTAGCAGGTGCAGGCGACTCCATGCAATGTGTCAAACAACTTGTTCTCGGCTTATCAAAGAAGGGCATCAAGATCTTGCTCGACTTCTTGGCTTCCTCTGCCTCTAACTTTTGTATCTTCCATCCTTCACCTTCACTTTCCTTCTTTGTCAACAAACATTTCATAGTCTTCTTACACAATCCTCTCAAATAAGGAAATGACACTTTTAATAAGAACATTAAATTTTACAGATTTTGCACAAAATTCTAGACTACCTTCCTAGTCTGTGCAGGAGAATGATCTTACTGCCAGTTGGCACTGAGCAGTGGCACTGTGAGGTATGTGCTCAGGTAGCTCCCACCATTGTATTTTTACCTAATAATTTATATAAGTAGTTTAACAATCTAGCCATCCTAGTGCTTCTCAGCCATGATAATCAAAGACAGATCAGACATCTGAAAAAAATTCTTTTGTCACTATCCGAGGATGGCTTGTCTGACCTTAATAGAAACTGCTTATGGTGTTGTCTCTCAGTGTACTCGTGGCACCCCTGGTTTTCACTGGGAAGATGTTGCATCTCCTGCCGAGTCTTTTGCTTTCATATGGAGTGATTTTGATTTTCATGTACAAGTTTGATACTAATCCTTCTAGGATTTTCCAAGTGTATATTATCATGTATCTCTGTCGCCTGCGTTCCAGGGAATACAAATGAAGGACCTTCAACCGTTCCCAGTAATTTAGGTGCTTTATCGTACTTATCTGTGCCATGAAAGTTCTTTATACATTCTCCAGGTCAGCAATTTCGCCAGCCTTTATAATAAGATAACAATTTGTTTTTTAGAGTGCATCTTCATACTGTCTTGAGTACATTAGTTGGTTGAAGCTGAAATATATTAAATGGCTGTAATATATTAAATGACAAATATTTTATGTGCTGTAATTATGGCCAGTGGTGTCTGATACAGACCCAGTGTGACACACTCTTTGTACCACCGCTCACAATATGAGCACCAGGTGCACCAGGTGCACCAGGAGGACCAGATGCACCAGGTGCACCAGGAGCACCAGGTGCACCAGGAGCACCAGGTGCACCAGGAGCACCAGGTGCACCAGGAGCACCAGGTGCACCAGGAGCACCAGGTGCACCAGGTGCACCAGGAGCACCAGGTGCACCAGGAGCACCAGGTGCACCAGGTGCACCAGGAGCACCAGGTGCACCAGAAGCACCAGGGGCACCAGGAGCACCAGGTGCACCAGGTGCACCAGAGCACCAGGTGCACCAGGAGCACCAGGAGCACCAGGTGCACCAGAAGCACCAGGTGCACCAGGAGCACCAAATGCACCAGGAGCACCAGGTGCACCAGGAGCACCAGGTGCACCAGAAGCACCAGATGCACCAGGAGCAAAAGGTGCACCAGGTGCACCAAGAGCACCAGGTGCACCAGAAGCACCAGGTGCATCAGAAGCACCAGGTGCACAATAAACTAGCAGCTCAGGCGGCACACCAACGAACATTAACTAACCCAGGGCAAAGAGCAATCCTAAACTAACCCAGGGCAACGAGCAATCCTAATCTAATCCAGGGCAACGAACAATCCTAAACGGACCCAGGACAACGAGCAATCCTAAACTAATCCAGGGCAACGAACAATCCTAAACGGACCCAGGGACAGCGAGTTTCCCAAGCGAACCCGACACCAGTGGGTTACCCTAAATGAAAAAAGAACTGGGTTACTCAAGTTCACTGTTGTATAGGCTAAAACCTAGCCCCCCCCACCCCTGACCCCTGACCCCTGACCCCTGAGCTACAATGGTAACCATGAGAGCCTGGGCACTACAACCACAACAATTTAATCGATAGATAACTCTCAATATCACTGTGGCTTGAAGTCTATAGTCTACTTTTACCTTCTAAAGAAAGGAAGACTTACGTTAACACATGCTACTACCACTACTACTACTACTACTATTAATAATAATAATAATAATAATAATAATAATAATAATAATAATAAAAAGTCACAATACCGTGACTGGAAGAATACGCAAATAACCCGAACAGAGGAGAGAGGAACTCATGGCCACGTTTCGGTCTGACCCAAACCATTAACCAGCCACACTAACACACGAAGGTGAGGGAGCCAGTATTCTACTACTACTGCTTCTACTATTACTACTACTGCTACTACTGTTACTACTACTGCTACTACTATTACTACTACTGCTACTACTATTATTACTACTACTATTACACCAGCCTCGTGCAAGACATGTTTTGACTTATCTTAGCCCAAGATAACTTAACTTAAAGACAGAAAGAACATAACGTGCGGGTTGACTGCCAGAGAGACTTTCACACTGTAAGCGTTGTGGCGGGGGAAGCTGATTCAGTGAGTGAGGGAATACCAGAGAAAGTATCGAGCTGGGTTTGATTAGTACCCAAGGTATTAAGCAAATTATTGGTGGATTTGGGAAAAGGTTGGACAAATACGTGGGTGGGAATGGTTGGTATTAAGAAGGACTTGCCTTGTATGGGCCAGTAGGCTTGCTGCAGTGTTCCTTCTTATGTTTTTATGAGTGTCAGGGTGACAAGCACAGTTAAGATAAGATAAGATTTTGTTCGCTTTTTTAACCCTGGAGGGTTAGCCACCCAAGATAACCCAAGAAACTCAATACGTCTGTCTTATTTCCATTGTGGTTCTTCAATCTTGTCCGCCAGGATGCCATCCTCACCAGTCACCTAACGCCCAGGTACCTACATGCTTGCTAGGTGAACGGGGACATCAGGTGTAAGGAAACCCGCCCAATGTTTCAACCCGTGCCGGGGATCAATCCACGGACACTCAGTGTGTGATGCGAGAGTGTTGCCTACCAGGCCACGGGACATCATATTTGTGGTGTTCTCGGACTGTTACTTCCCCTGATATGTGTGAGTGACGTAGAGATGGGAATCGACTCCTCAATGTTGATGTTTTCATATGACACGATGGTGAAGAGGATACTGGCCAGGAAGGACACTGGCCAGGGAGGACGCTGGCCAGGAAGGACACTGGCCAGGAAGGACACTGGCCAGGGAGGACACTGGGCAGGGAGAACACTGGCCAGGGAGGACACTGGCCAGGGAGGACACTGGGCAGGAAGGACACTAATCAACTGGCAGGAAGAGTGAGAGAAGCTACAAGGAAATAAATGGCATAAAATACCAACACAATGGAAAAATCTGTAGATGTGTCTGTGACTTGATAAAGCCCACTGTGTGGGCGAAACGTTGTCAATAAAGGATCACATTATACTGCTTATGTGTTTATTTTTCCAGAAGCTACAAGAACGACTTGGTATGTGGTTGGTCACATCACGTGTGCTTGAGGTGTTGATAAACGTAATTTCAGCTTTCAAGGTCCTATATAAAGAATCTTCCAAGCATAAAGTATGAGAGGCCAGTCATTAAGTATGCACCAGCAGCGTGGGACACAGCTGAACAAACATGTACAAGCGCTCAAGCAAAGTCCAAACGTCCTCCATCGAGGATGTTCATTAATCAGAAGCTCAGGCCACTGAATTCTGAGGACAAACTAAAGCAACTAAACTTGCATTGTTTAGATAACAAAAAAAAAATAGAAATGATCACAAATCATAATCCACAGCAAAGATGGATAGAACAAAACCTTCATAAGAGAGGTTAGTGCTGCAACACCTCAGTGTTTGTTTATGTATTTTTCTAGACCAACTTGTCGGTATCTATTACCAAGGTTTATACCACCTCAGTGTATAAGGAATCTAAACACTCTTGTTAACAACTCGGAGGTTTGAAGTCGAAGGTTCGTAAAAGTGGAACAAGTGAAGGTGGTAGAAGTCAACTATAGTATAAACAAGCTCAAGAATAACTCTAATAGGGTCATAGAGGCTTGGAATAAATAAAACCATTCGATTGTATCCTAAGAGGAGAGGCCAGGAGCTGAGAATTAACTTCCGTAAACCTAGTTTATTGTGCGCGAGCACACACACACACACACACTCCTAAGTGATGTTTATATCTTAATCTTAGAAGGTCTGATACAAGTCTCTCAGCTCATCTTTGAACTTTCTCAAGTTTCTCGTTATGGTGATGAAGTTAGGAGGGTTCCATGCTGGCGCTGGGTACTCCAACACTATGTAAATGAATGATTCAGAGAACCGACGAGTTGGTAAATTAGACACATATGCAACACTTGGGTATCTTTATTGAGGAAACGTTTCGCCACACAGTGGCTTCATCAGTCCAATACAAAGGAGAATCGTGAAGAACAGGAGGAGTTTGAGGTGGTCAGTCCCTCAACCTTGAGTCGATGTTGTCAGTCCATCAATCTTGAATAGAGATTGATGGACTGACAACATCGACTCAAGGTTCAGGGACTGACCACCTCAAACTCCTCCTGTTCTTCACGATTCTCCTTTGTATTGGACTGATGAAGCCACTGTGTGGCGAAACGTTTCCTCAATAAAGATACCCAAGTGTTGCATATGTGTCTAATTTACCAACTCCAACACTAGTGTTATGAATGTTATGTGAAGTGATGTGAACGCTTTCTTATTCAAAGTCCTTCAGGATAGTGTTATTCTTGCAACATTTGCATCTGCCAGTCGATGCTATTTTGTTTATGTGCAATATTGATCAAGAGGTGTGATGTGTTGGCCATCATGTGTTACATCTGTCTCCTACTTTGTTCTTCCTCTCGTCTCTCAACTCCTCATTCCAGTTTCGTAATCAAGTATTTGATGATGGTGAACTAGGTGATGTTTCTCATGTTGTGATGATCCAAGTGCTGATCCTTGTGATGTTTCTCCTGTTGTGATGATCCAAGTGCTGATCCTTGTGATGTTTCTCTTGTTGTGATGATCCAAGTGCTGATCCTTGTGATGTTTCTCTTGTTGTGATGATCCAAGTGCTGATCCTTGTGATGTTTCTCCTGTTGTGATGATCCAAGTGCTGATCCTTGTGATGTTTCTCTTGTTGTGATGATCCAAGTGCTGATCCTTGTGATGTTTCTCTTGTGATGATCCAAGAGCTGATCCTTGTGATGTTTCTCCTGTTGTGATGAACCAAGAGCTGATCCTTGTGATGTTTCTCTTGTTGTGATGATCCAAGAGCTGATCCTTGTGATGTTTCTCTTGTTGTGATGATCCAAGAGCTGATCCTTGTGATGTTTCTCTTGCTATGATGATACAAGAGCTGATCCTTGTGATGTTTCTCTTGTGATGATCCAAGAGCTGATCCTTGTGATGTTTCTCTTGTTGTGATGATTCATAAGCTGATCCTTGTGATGTTTCTCTTGTGATGATCCAAGAGCTGATCCTTGTGATGTTTCTCTTGTGATGATCCAAGAGCTGATCCTTGTGATGTTTCTCTTGTGATGATCCAAGAGCTGATCCTTGTGATGTTTCTCTTGTGATGATCCAAGAGCTGATCCTGTGATGTTTCTCTTGTGATGATCAAGAGCTGATCCTTGTGATGTTTCTCTTGTGATGATCCAAGAGCTGATCCTTGTGATGTTTCTCTTCTTGTGATGATCCAAGAGCTGATCCTTGTGATGTTTCTCTTCTTGTGATGATCCAAGAGCTGATCCTTGTGATGTTTCTCTTCTTGTGATGATCCAAGAGTTGATCCTTGTGATGTTTCTCTTCTTGTGATGATCCAAGAGCTGATCCTTGTGATGTTTCTCTTGTGATGATCCAAGAGCTGATCCTTGTGATGTTTCTCTTGTTGTGATGATCCAAGAGCTGATCCTTGTGATGTTTCTCTTGTGATGATCCAAGAGCTGATCCTTGTGATGTTTCTCTTCTTGTGATGATCCAAGTGCTGATCCTTGTGATGTTTCTCTTGTTGTGATGATCCAAGAGTTGATCCTTGTGATGTTTCTCTTGTTGTGATGATCCAAGAGTTGATCCTTGTGATGTTTCTCTTGTTGTGATGATCCAAGAGCTGATCCTTGTGATGTTTCTCTTGTTGTGATGATCCAAGTGCTGATCCTTGTGATGTTTCTCTTGTTGTGATGATCCAAGAGTTGATCCTTGTGATGTTTCTCTTGTTGTGATGATCCAAGAGCTGATCCTTGTGATGTTTCTCTTGTTGTGATGATCCAAGAGTTGATCCTTGTGATGTTTCTCTTGTTGTGATGATCCAAGAGTTGATCCTTGTGATGTTTCTCTTGTTGTGATGATCCAAGTGCTGATCCTTGTGATGTTTCTCTTGTTGTGATGATCCAAGAGTTGATCCTTGTGATGTTTCTCTTGTTGTGATGATCCAAGTGCTGATCCTTGTGATGTTTCTCTTCTTGTGATGATCCAAGAGATGATCCTTGTGATGTTTCTCTTGTTGTGATGATCCAAGTGCTGATCCTTGTGATGTTTCTCTTCTTGTGATGATCCAAGAGATGATCCTTGTGATGTTTCTCTTGTTGTGATGATCAAGTGCTGATCCTTGTGATGTTTCTCTTCTTGTGATGATCCAAGAGATGATCCTTGTGATGTTTCTCTTGTTGTGATGATCCAAGTGCTGATCCTTGTGATGTTTCTCTTCTTGTGATGATCCAAGAGATGATCCTTGTGATGTTTCTCTTGTTGTGATGATCCAAGTGCTGATCCTTGTGATGTTTCTCTTCTGTGATGATCAAGATGACCTTGATGTTTCTGTTGTTGATCAAGTGCTGATCCTTGTGATGTTTCTCTTCTTGTGATGATCCAAGAGATGATCCTTGTGATGTTTCTCTTGTTGTGATTAAATAATTTTGGAAACCGACCAGCTGAAGACTGAGACACTTGTGCAACATTTTGGAATCTTTACTGAGGAAACGTTTCGCCAGCCAGTGGCTTCATCAGTCCAATACAGAGAGAAACTATGGAAGATGAGGAGTTTGAGGTAATCAGTCCCTCAGGCTGGAGTCGATGTGTTCACTCCATCAATGTTCACCAATCTCTCGGGCTGTATATTAACTTTGTATAATCTCCTACAATACTGTGCAGAGTTATCAAATGGGTCATACTGTTATCTTTCCTGTTGTCTTGGCCGTTGGTCATACTGTTATCTTTCCTGTTGTCCTGGCCGTTGGTCATACTGTTATCGTTCCTGTTGTGCTGGCCGCTGACACATATCCTGTTGTCCATCTTGGTGACAGTTCTCATGTCTCCGGTACTTGCTTGGTACTTGCTTGGTACTTGCTTGGTACTTGCTGCCCAAGCATCATTGACCTCTCCATCACAACCCAGAGTGATACTTGATCTGGTCCCATTGACCTCCCATCTGACCTTGGTTCCTACACGAGCTTTCTGACCTGGTCTCTCGCATCTGTGTACGTCAACACTGAAGTACCGATCATCACTCACAGAGCAACAAATTTGACCTCATCTCCCACCTTCACATCACAGTATGAGATTAAGACACTTAAGCAACACTTGGGTATCTTTATTAAGGAAACGTTTCTTAACACAGTAGCTTCATCAGTCCAATACAAAGTAGAAAGGTGTAAGGAGAGGAGGAGTTTGAGGTAATCAGTCCCTCTGCCTGGAGTCGATGTGTTCAGTCCATCAGTCTTGTAGAAAGTACAGCATATGGCCGTAGAAGTTGCTTATATACTGTAGTCAGGTGAGGTGAAGCAGCAGGAGGCGGGGTCATAGTGGTACCATCCACTAGTCGAAGTAGGTCTTCGTCCAAAGGTTGGACAAGTGTTGAAGAATTCCTTGTATCAAGATCCCAAGATGTTGCTGTGTCTGTTGCTTAAGTGTCTTAATCTCCAACTTGTCTGTTTTCAAAACCATTTGTCACATCACACAGTATCACATCTCCCAACACCACATCTCCCACCTTCACATCACACAGTATCACATCTCCCAACACCACATCTCCCACCTTCACATCACACAGTATCACATCTCTCACCGTCACATCAACCCACTAAACCAAAGCATCGTTGCTCAACCGTTCCATGCCACACTAACTTCTCAGTAAATGAGTCATCTTCAGAAGAAGTGTCAAGAACTGCACGAAATCTGGCTCTGGGTTCTGAGTAAAGACGCAGGTGTGGGAGTCTGAATTAAAGATAATTCTGGGTAAAATCTGGACTGGATCAATACGTGTGGTCAATGAGGAGAGTCTAACTCCCTGTTCTTCATCCATCCACACCCCTCTCTTCCTATTCTTCACCCATCCACACCCCTCTCTTCCTGTTCTTCACCCATCCACACCCCTCTCTTCCTGTTCTTCAACCATCCACACCCCTCTCTTCCTATTCTTCACCCATCCGCACCCCTCTCTTCCTGTTCTTCATCCATCCACACCCCTCTCTTCCTATTCTTCACCCATCCACACCCCTCTCTTCCTGTTCTTCACCCATCCACACCCCTCTCTTCCTGTTCTTCAACCATCCACACCCTCTCTTCCTATTCTTCACCCATCCACACCCTCTTTCCTATTCTTCACCCATCCGCACCCCTCTCTTCCTATTCTTCACCCATCCACACCCCTCTCTTCCTGTTCTTCACCCATCCACACCCCTCTCTTCCTATTCTTCACCCATCCGCACCCCTCTCTTCCTGTTCTTCAACCATCCACACCCCTCTCTTCCTGTTCTTCAACCATCCACACCCCTCTCTTCCTGTTCTTCACCCATCCACACCCCTCTCTTCCTGTTCTTCAAATATCCACACCCTACAGAGTACAGACACTGTACCTCAGAGTACAGACACTGTACCTCAGAGTACAGGTACTGTATCTCAGAGTACAGACACTGTACCTCAGAGTACATACACTGTACCTCAGTGTACAGGTACTGTGCTTCCCACCTCCAAAACACATAAAACGGTTTCCAAAAAATTCTTCGTTTAACCTCCTTCGGACGACACACACACACACACACACACACACACACACACACACACACACACACACACACACACACACACACACACACACACACACATCAACCAAATAACTGCTGCAGCATATGGGCGCCTAGCAAACCTAAGAACAGCATTCCGACATCTTAATAAAGAATCGTTCAGGACCCTGTACACTGTACGTTAGGCCCATACTGGAGTATGCAGCACCAGTTTGGAACCCACACCTAGCCAGGCACGTAAAGAAACTAGAGAAAGTGCAAAGGTTTGCAACAAGACTAGTCCCGGAGCTAAGGGGTATGTCCTACGAGGAGAGGTTAAGGGAAATCGACCTGACGACACTGGAGGACAGGAGAGATAGGGGGGACATGATAACAACATATAAGATACTGAGAGGAATTGACAAGGTGGACAAAGACAGAATGTTCCAGAGATGGGACACAGCAACAAGGGGACACAGTTGGAAGTTGAAGACTTAGATGAATCACAGAGATGTAAGGAAGTATTTCTTCAGTCACAGAGTGGTCGGGAAGCGGAATAGTTTGGGAAGCGGTGTAGTGGAGACAGGTTCCATACATAGCTTTAAGCAGAGGTATGATAAAGCTCATGGCGCAGGGAGAGTGACCTAGTAGCGACCAGTGAAGAGGCGGGGCTAGGAGCTATGACTCGACCCCTGCAACCACAACTAGATGAGTACAACTAGGTGAGTACACACACACACACACACACACACACACACACACACACACACACACACACACACACACACACACACACACAATCGTTCAAGACACTGTACACCGTGTACGTCAGGCCCATACTAGAGTATGCAGCACCAGTCTGGAACCCACACCAGGTCAAGCACGTCAAGAAATTAGAGAAAGTGCAAAGGTTTGCGACAAGGTTAGTTCCACAACTCAGGGGAATGCCCTATGAAGAAAGGTTGAGGGAAATAGGACTAACAACACTGGAGGACAGAAGGGTTAGAGGAGACATGATAACGACATACAAAATAATGCGGGGAATCGACAAGGTAGACAGGGACAGGATGTTCCAGAGAGGAAACACAGAAACAAGGGGACACAACTGGAAGCTGAAGACTCAGATGAGTCAAAGGGATGTTAGGAAGCATTTCTTCAGCCACAGAGTAGTCAGGAAGTGGAATAGTCTAGAGAAACATATAGTGGAGGCAGGAACCATACATAGTTTTAAGACAAGGTATGATAAAGCTCATGGAGCAGGGAGAGCAGAGACCCAGTAGCGGACAGCGAAGAGGCGGGGCCAGGAGCTGAGTCTCGACCACTGCAACCAAAATTAGGTGAGTACACACACACACACCAGCCTGCAGTATGTTCAAGCTAGGGATGTATCGGATGTGAAAAATTTAGATATCCGGTATGCGGATGTGTATGCGGATGTCTTACTTACTCATTTTACGGATGCGAATGCGGATGTAAGAAATTGTGCGGATGTTCCGCAGATGCGGATGCAAATATCGGATACCTGAGTAGTTGAAGCCCATACCTTGCAATACCTCCACTCCCTCGTTGCATCTCTTCCTCTACATCTATTTCCAGCATCCTCGTATTTAGTAGAGCTTCTGGAGTGACCTGCTTCCTCTACTTCCTTCAACTGGCACAAACAATGTCAACAATCTCTCTTGCACTCGCTAAATAATATATCTGATAACATTACAACGTTTGAAATATTTCTCTCTTCTTCCTTTGCATATTATTGACTGTCGACATTGATCTAAGACTCAACCTTTACAAACTACACCATGCTCAAGTATAGTGTCTGCTACACTATACTCTCCCTACACTATACTCTCCCTACACTATACTCTCCCTACACTATACTCTCCCTACACTATACTCTCCCTACACTATACTCTCCCTACACTATACTCTCCCTACACTATACTCTCCCTACACTATACTCTCCCTACACTATACTCTCCCTACACTATAC
>WNWK01000736.1:222500-300000 GCA_009830355.1 Cherax destructor | reverse complement strand
GTGCTTCGCGTTACAGCACTCCGCTTTACAGTACTTTGCGTTACAGCACTCTGCTTTACAGCACTCTGCTTTACAGCACTCCGCTTTACAGCACTCTGCTTTACAGCACTCCGCTTTACAGCACTCCGCTTTACAGCACTCCGCTTTACAGCGCTCCGCTTTACAGCGCTCCGCTTTACAGCACTCCGCGTTACAGCATTCCGCTTTACAGCACTCTGCGTTACAGCACTCCGCGTTACAGCACTCCGCTTTACAGCACTCCGCTTTACAGCACTCCGCTTTACAGCACTCCGCTTTACAGCGCTCCGCTTTACAGCGCTCCGCTTTACAGCACTCCGCGTTACAGCACTCCGCTTTACAGCACTCCGCGTTACAGCACTCCGCTTTACAGCACTCCGCTTTACAGAACTCTGCTTTACAGCACTCTGCTTTACAGCACTCCGCTTTACAGCACTCTGCTTTACAGCACTCCGCTTTACAGCACTCCGCTTTACAGCACTCCGCTTTACAGCGCTCCGCTTTACAGCGCTCCGCGTTACAGCACTCCGCTTTACAGCACTCCGCTTTACAGCACTCCGCTTTACAGCACTCCGCTTTACAGCGCTCCGCTTTACAGCGCTCCGCTTTACAGCGCTCCGCTTTACAGCACTCCGCGTTACAGCACTCCGCGTTACAGCACTCTGCTTTAGAGCACTCCGCTTTACAGCACTCCGCTTTACAGCACTCCGCTTTACAGCGCTCCGCTTTACAGCGCTCCGCTTTACAGCACTCCGCTTTACAGCACTCCGCGTTACAGCACTCCGCGTTACAGCACTCTGCTTTACAGCACTCCGCTTTACAGCACTCCGCTTTACAGCACTCCGCTTTACAGCACTCCGCTTTACAGCACTCCGCTTTACAGCACTCCGCTTTACAGCACTCCGGGTTACAGCACTCCGGGTTACAGCACTCTGCTTTACAGCACTCCGCGTTACAGCACTCCGCGTTACAGCACTCCGCGTTACAGCACTCCGCGTTACAGCACTCCGCGTTACAGCACTCCGCGTTACAGCACTCCGCGTTACAGCACTCCGCGTTACAGCACTCCGCGTTACAGCACTCCGCGTTACAGCACTCCGCGTTACAGCACTCCGCGTTACAGCACTCCGCGTTACAGCACTCCGCGTTACAGCACTCCGCGTTACAGCGTCTCTCCGATACAACAGTTTTCAATTACTTCCATTATTTATTTACTCAGACTTCCTACAATAAATAAATTCACCATTCACTCTAAGCTAAGGACGAAAATATATTTTAAGTTAAGTAATGTGTACTATATATATTGCTCACTTAAAATGTAATACTATAAACATGTTATCAGGTTTTTATATGCATATAAAAAAAAAAAAAACACCCACCCAGGCTACGATTCACTTTACAGCGGTAGATCAGAACCTAACCTGCTGTATAAGCGGGGCCCTCCTGTATTAGTCAAACACGAATAGAGCTTGGAACAACGTCTGGAACACCTGGAACAACGTTTGGAACACCTGGAACAACGTCTGGAACACTTGTAACAACGTCTGGAGCATCTGGAACAACGTTTGGAATAGCTGAAACAACGTTTAGAACACCTGGAACAAAGTCTGGAACGTTTGGAACACCGTCTGGAAGACCTGGACTATGTCTGGAACACCTGGAATAGAGTCTGGAACACCTGAAACAACGTCTGGAACACTTGTAACAACGTCTGGAGCATCTGGAACAACGTTTGGAATAGCTGAAACAACGTTTAGAACACCTGGAACAAAGTCTGGAACGTTTGGAACACCTGGAACAACGTCTGAAACACTTGAAACAACATCTAGAACACCGTCTGGAACACCTAGAACAACGTTTTCAACACCTGGAACAACGTCTGAAACACCTGGAACAACATCTAGAACACCGTCTGGAACACCTAGAACAACGTTTGGAACATCTGGAACAACGTCTGAAACACCTGGAACAATGTCTGGAACAACCCTGTAATTTATAGAGTTCAGAAACACACACACACACACAGGAGCTGAGTCTCGACCCCTGCAACCACAACTAGGTGAGTACACACACACACACACACACACACACACACATGGAGCAGGGAGAGAGTGGACCTAGTGGAGACCAGTGAAAAGGCGGGGCCAGGAGCTATGAATTGACCCCTGCAACCACAATTAGGTGAGTATATACATACACACACACACACAGACACAATCTGGAGAGTGATGTAGTGGAGGCAGGATCCATACATAGCTTTAAGAAGAGATACGATAATGCACATGGAGCAGGGAGAGAGTGGACCTGGAGTTTACCTGGAGAGAATTCCAGGGGTCAACGCCCCCGCGGCCCGTCTGTGACCAGGCCTCATGTTGCACCAGAGCCTAGTAGCGAAAAGCGAAGAGGCGGGGCCAGGAGCTGTGAATCGACCCCTGCTTCCGGAAAAACAAAAACAAAGATGTCACCAACATCACAGTTCCTTGGCCAAGCAAATTACGCACTTATTTTCTAACTGCAGAAAGGCAGTTTTAAGTGAGACACAATGAGTACATCAAGTGAGACACAATGAGTACAACAAGTGAGACACAATGAGAACATCAATTGAGACACAATGAGTACATCAATTGACACACAATGAGTGCATCAATTGACACACAATGAGTACATCAATTGAGACACAATGAGTGCATCAAGTGAGACACAATGAGTACATCAATTGAGACACAATGAGTACATCAATTGAGACACAATGAGTGCATCAAGTGAGACACAATGAGAACATCAAGTGAGACACAATGAGTACAACAGGTGAGACACAATGAGTACAACAAGTGAGACACAATGATTACATCAATTGAGACTCAATGAGTACATCAAGTGAGACACAAAGAGTACATCAAGCTAGACACAATGAGTACATCAAGTGAAGCACAATGAGTACATCAAGTGAGACACAATGAGTACAACAAGTGAGACACAATGAGTACATCAAGTGAGACACAATGAGTGCATCAAGTGAGACACAATGAGTACATCAATTGAGACACAATGAGTACATCAAGTGAGACACAATGAGTACATCAATTGAGACACAATGAGTACATCAAGTGGGACACAATGAGTACATCAAGTGAGACACAATGAGTACATCAAGTGATACACAATGAGTACATCAAGTGAGACACAATGAGTACATCAAGTGAGACACAATGAGTACATCAAGTGAGACACAGTGAGTACATCAAGTGAGACACAATGAGTACATAAAGTGAGACACAATGAGTACAATAGGTGAGACACAGTGAGTACATCAAGTGAGACACAGTGAGTACATCAAGTGAGACACAATGAGTACATAAAGTGAGACACAATGAGTACAACAGGTGAGACACAGTGAGTACAACAGGTGAGACACAATGAGTACAACAGGTGAGACACAGTGAGTACAACAGGTGAGACACAATGAGTACAACAGGTGAGACACAGTGAGTACAACAGGTGAAACACAATGAGTGCAACAGGTGAGACACAAAGAGTACAACAGGTGAGACACAATGAGTGCAACAGGTGAGACACAGTGAGTACAACAGGTGAGACACAATGAGTGCAACAGGTGAGACACAATGAGTGCAACAGGTGAGACACAATGAGTACAACAGGTGAGACACAGTGAGTACAACAGGTGAGACACAATGAGTGCAACAGGGGAGACACAATGAGTACAACAGGTGAAACACAGTGAGTACAACAGGTGAGACACAAAGAGTGCAACAGGTGAGACACAGTGAGTACAACAGGTGAGACACAGTGAGTACAATAGGTGAGACACAACGAGTACATCAAATCCTGTACAAGAGTTGTGATTTAGTGTAGATGAGAGGAAGTGTTTGAGTGGTAGGTGTCAGGCTGAGTGAACACCAGTGGTGAGTCAGGCTGAGTGAACACCAGTGGTGAGTCAGACTGAGTGAACACCAGTGGTGAGTCAGGCTGAGTGAACACCAGTGGTGAGTCAGGCTGAGTGAACACCAGTGGTGAGTCAGGCTGAGTGAACACCAGGGGTGAGTCAGGTTGAGTGAACACCAGTGGTGAGTCAGGCTGAGTGAACACCAGTGGTGAGTCAGGCTGAGTGAACACCAGTGGTGAGTCAGGCTGAGTGAACACCAGTGGTGAGTCATGCTGAGTGAACACCAGTGGTGAGTCAGGCTGAGTGAACACCAGTGGTGAGTCAGGCTGAGTGAACACCAGTGGTGAGTCATGCTGAGTGAACACCAGTGGTGAGTCAGGCTGAGTGAACACCAGTGGTGAGTCAGGTGTAGACAGGAAGGCTCTTAGGTATTCCAACACTTCAATAACTCTCACCATGGTCACAATCCACGATGACCATGCTAACAATAACTCACAATGGTCACAATCCACGATGACCATGCTAACAATAACTCACCATGGTCACAATCCACGATGACCATGCTAACAATAACTCACCATGGTCACAATCCACGATGACCATGCTAACAATAACTCACCATGGTCACAATCCACCCTAACCATGCTAACAATAACTCACCATGGTCACAATCCACAATGACCATGCTAAAAATAACTCACCATGGTCACAATCCACGATGACCATGCTAACAATAACTCACCATGGTCACAATCCACCCTAACCATGCTAACAATAACTCACCATGGTCACAATCCACAATGACCATGCTAACAATAACTCACCATGGTCACAATCCACCCTGACTATGCTAACAATAACTCACCATGGTCACAATCCACCCTGACCATGCTAACAATAACTCACCATGGTCACAATCCACGATGACCATGCTAACAATAACTCACCATGGTCACAATCCACCCTGACCATGCTAACAATAACTCACCATGGTCACAATCCACGATGACAATGCTAACAATAACTCACCATGGTCACAATCCACAATGACCATGCTAACAATAACTCACCATGGTCACAATCCACAATGACCATGCTAACAATAACTCACTATGGTCACAATCCACCCTGACCATGCTAACAATAACTCACCATGGTCATAATCC
Organism: Cherax destructor; assembly: GCA_009830355.1. Lineage (NCBI taxonomy): Eukaryota > Metazoa > Arthropoda > Malacostraca > Decapoda > Parastacidae > Cherax > Cherax destructor. Next base: position 294,912 of record WNWK01000736.1, on the reverse strand, counting down.
ACCTGACCATGCTAACAATAACTCACCATGGTCACAATCCACAATGACCATGCTAACAATAACTCACCATGGTCACAATCCACAATGACCATGCTAACAATAACTCACTATGGTCACAATCCACCCTGACCATGCTAACAATAACTCACCATGGTCACAATCCACGATGACCATGCTAACAATAACTCACCATGGTCACAATCCACGATGACCATGCTAACAATAACTCACCATGGTCACAATCCACCCTAATCATGCTAACAATAACTCACCATGGTCACAATCCACAATGACCATGCTAAAAATAACTCACCATGGTCACAATCCACCCTGACCATGCTAACAATAACTCACCATGGTCACAATCCACCCTGACCATGCTAACAATAACTCACCATGGTCACAATCCACCCTGACCATGCTAACAATAATTCACCATGGTCACAATCCACCCTGACCATGCTAACAATAACTCACCATAGTCACAATCCACCCTGACCATGCTAACAATAACTCACCATGGTCACAATCCACCCTGACCATGCTAACAATAACTCACCATGGTCACAATCCACCCTGACCATGCTAACAATAACTCACCATGGTCACAATCCACAATGACCATGCTAACAATAACTCACCATGGTCACAATCCACCCTGAATATGCTAACAATAACTCACCATGATCACAATCCACCCTGACCATGCTAACAATAACTCACCATGGTCACAATCCACCCTGACCATGCTAACAATAACTCACCATGGTCACAATCCACCCTGACCATGCTAACAATAACTCACCATGGTCACAATCCACCCTGACCATGCTAACAATAACTCACCATGGTCACAATCCACCCTGACCATGCTAACAATAACTCACCATGATCACAATCCACCCTGACCATGCTAACAATAACTCACCATGGTCACAATCCTCCTGACCATGCTAACAATAACTCACCATGATCATAATCTACCTGACCATGCTAACAATAACTCACCATGGTCACAATCCACTATGACCATGCTAACAATAACTCACCATAGTCACAATCCACAATGACCATGCTAACAATAACTCACCATGGTCACAATAACATTAACACAACTGAAGACGGAAATCAAGTTAAACCAAACACAAGTTTGATCATTCAATGGGAAATTTCAGACTTGATGTGTAAACCAAATATTCGTTAAAGAAACACCAGCCAGCACCAGGTATAAACCAAGCTTCTGACAGTAGTTTCACCAATCAGTAACTTCTTCAGTTCAATACAGAGAAGAACGGTGGATGTTGAGGAAAAGTTTGAGGTAATCAGTCCCTCTGCCTGGAATCGAATCCAGGCAGAGGGACTGATTACCTTAAATTCCTCCTCAACTTTCACCGTTCTTTTCTGTATTAGACTGAAGAAGTTACTGGCTGGCAAAGATTCCCAAGTGTTGCACAAGTCTCATTCTTCAACTTGTGGCTTTTCTAAGCCACAGTAGAGCCAACAGTGTTCCCAGAACCTCAATCACACCTCACAGTAGAGCCAACAGTGTTCCCAGAACCTCCATCACACCTCACAGTAGAGCCAACAGTGTTCCCAGAACCTCCAACATCACCATAACAGTAGAGCCAACAGTGTTCCCAGAACCTCCAACATCACCATAACAGTAGAGCCAACAATGTTCCCAGAACCTCAATCACACCTCACAGTAGAGCCAACAGGGTTCCCAGAACCTCCATCACACCTCACAGTAGAGCCAACAGTGTTCCCAGAACCTCCAACATCACCATAACAGTAGAGCCAACAGTGTTCCCAGAACCTCCAACATCACCATAACAGAACAAGAGTAACATGAGATACTATGTACAGTGGTTGTCACCACGAGATATAACAATATACTCACCTTCACGTCCCCAACAACTGCTACCCATCACGGGGTCTCCTACAGCACCTTCACGTCCCCGACAACTGCTACCCATCACGGGGTCTTCTACAGCACCTTCACGTCCCCAACAACTGCTACCCATCACGGGGTCTCCTACAGCACCTTCACGTCCCCGACAACTGCTACCCATCACGGGGTCTTCTACAGCACCTTCACGTCCCCAACAACTGCTACCCATCACGGGGTCTCCTACAGCACCTTCACGTCCCCAACAACTGCTACCCATCACGGGGTCTCCTACAACACCTTGATCGTCCCAGAACCTTACTCTTCTACCAGAATAAATACTTCTGCATTCTCTTCACTGTTTTGTATTCTGCTGAAGAAGACCTCAACTGGAGGTCAAAATATACAAAATACCATTCGTTGTTTTTTGGTTTTCCTGGGGTTTCATTAGTCCGTGTTCATTACACTGCGTTGTTTGAAGTATCCTCGTTGCTAGTAACTAAGTATTGACCTTGTGACCTTACATAAGCACTCACACGCAATCATCTGAGTGTACTAGAGTGAAACAACAGGACGATATCGACACGTTACAATACAAGACACATAAACACCCACTGGAAACTCTACTGAGGCTACGTTTTGCCTGTGCGTCAGACTTGAGCAAGTCTGATGGCTTATACCTGGTGGTGGTGGTGACACAGTCTACAGGCAGGAGAGAGAGACCTGGTAAGGTGTTAGCACGGGATATTAGAAAATATTAGAGTGCTGCAGTAGTTCTATAATATTTGCTTAATGTCTTGTACTAACACCTTTCTATATTCCTCTCTCCTGTCTATAAACAGCGACGCCACCAGGTATGAACCATCAGTCTCGATAATGGCAACTGTCCACGCGAAACGTAGTCTAGATGTTTCCAGTTGTTGTGGAAGAGGACACCTCCGTACAGTTCAGGGCATTTATTAATGGAAACGTTTCGCCCACGAATTGTACACAAGTGTCCCTTTCCACACTATCTCATTATCACCACACCAGTTATAACCTTACCAGTTGCTGCTTCTATATCTCACATCTACAACTTGCCCTATTCCCTCGCTGTCTACCTATTACCTCACCATCTACCTATTCCCTCACCGTCTACCTACTCCCTTACCGTCTACCTATTTCCATACCATCTATCTATTCCCTCACCATCTACTATGACACTGCCAGTGCTGTACACTCAGCCTACCAAGTAACTGTCTGTTACACAGTAACAGTCTGGTTGATCAGGTCCTGATCCACCGGGAGGCCTGGAGTCTACCCTCCAGGTAAACTCCAGGCAGGTGGCTTTACCCCTATATAAAAAAATACTTCCCTGTATTGTATGTATAAATATTCTAATACATATATATTTAACGGGTTCACTAAACTCCGCATTTAAAGAACAATGAACGAGATGTTTACCCTTGGAGTTCCTGAACAATAAAAACCACAATTCCGTGTCTGGAACAATTTACCAAAGAACAATTTTTGGTGAGTTGTTCCAGCCACGGTATAGTGATTTCCTATCCATTATTTATCGGGGTAATCTATAACGTGGGGTAGCCTATATCAGGGTCATATATTGTATGTCATACTCTCACTTGTTATAGCTAGACGAAGATTTATGGGAAATATATTTCATACACAGGGAATACTACATTTTTTTTCTCTAGTTATATTATACGTGAATATACATGTTTGGTGAGGATTATGAGAGTGAGACTATGTTAGCCAGACTTGAGTCCTGGAGGTGGGCAGTACAGTGTCTGTACTCTGAAGGATGGGTGGGGATGTTACAGTGCTGGAGGTGGGAAGTACAGTGCCTGTACTCTGAAGGATGGGTGGGGATGTTACAGTGCTGGAGGTGGGAAGTACAGTGCCTGTACTCTGAAGGATGGGTGGGGATGTTATAGTGCTGGAGGTGGGAAGTACAGTGCCTGTACTCTGAAGGATGGGTGGGGATGTTATAGTGCTGGAGGTGGGAAGTACAGTGTCTGTACTCTGAAGGATGGGTGGGGATGTTACAGTGCTGGAGGTGGGAAGTACAGTGCCTGTACTCTGAAGGATGGGTGGGGATGTTACAGTGCTGGAGGTCATTTAAATTGTGATATCTTTACAATTCTGGCAAAACATCTATTGAAGGAATGATGTTGAATGTGTTTCCTTTTTATTTGTTTACTGTGAGAGGAATGATGAAGGTAGGAATGTATCCAGGGAGAATGATGAGTGTGATGAGTAACGAGAAGACTGCCAAGGATAGCCAGGATAGGCTCAGGGTAGGATATAAAAGAGATTAGGGGCTCTGGTGGTCTGGTGGCTAAAGCTCTCGCTTCACACGGTGAGGGCCTGGGTTCGATTCCCATCCAGGGCAGAAACATTGGGCGTGTTTCTTTACACCTGTTGTCTATGTTCCCCATCAGTAAAATGGGTACCTGGGTGTTAGTCGACTGGTGTGAGTCGCATCCTGGGACACTGACCTAATTTGCCCGGAATGCTCAGCATAACAAGGGACTTTCTATATAGTAGTATGTCATTGATGTCAGCTATGGTCTGTATAACTTGTACATGTACTTGTAGTAAATAAAGATATTATTATTATTATTATTATTATTATTATTATTATTATTAAGGATAGTGTGGACAGGGAGTATTAACTGACTGAACCTCTGGGGTTCGAAAGTTACTTTGAACGAGTGAGAGTTTTAAGGAGAAGTAGAAAGGAAGTAGAGCTCTAGTTCAAGAGCCCTTCACCAGCACCAAGGAGCTGCCTTGAAGGGATTGTGGCTCTCCTTGAACCTCCAGTTATCCATGATCCAGGCAGTGATTGCAGTGCTTCTTGAACCTCCAGTTATCCATGATCCAGGCAGTGATTGCAGTGCTTCTTGAACCTCCAGTTATCCATGATCCAGGCAGTGATTGCAGGGCTCCTTGAACCTCCAGTTATCCATGATCCAGGCAGTGATTGCAGTGCTTCTTGAACCTCCAGTTATCCATGATCAGGGCAGTGATTGCAGTGCTCCTTGAACCTCCAGTTATCCATGATCCAGGCAGTGATTGCAGGGCTCCTTGAACCTCCAGTTATTCATGATCCAGGCAGTGAATGCAGTGTTCCTTGAACCTCCAGTTATCCAAAATCCAGGCAGTGATTGCAGTGCTTCTTGAACCTCCAGTTATCCATGATCAGGGCAGTGATTGCAGTGCTCCTTGAACCTCCAGTTATCCAAAATCCAGGCAGTGATTGCAGTGCTTCTTGAACCTCCAGTTATCCATGATCAGGGCAGTGATTGCAGTGCTCCTTGAACCTCCAGTTATTCATGATCCAGGCAGTGAATGCAGTGTTCCTTGAACCTCCAGTTATCCATGATCTAGGCAGTGATTGCAGTGCTTCTTGAACCTCCAGTTATCCATGATCCAGGCAGTGATTGCAGTGTTCCTTGAACCTCCAGTTATCCATGATCTAAGCAGTGATTGCAGTGCTTCTTGAACCTCCAGTTATCCATGATCCAGGCAGTGATGGCAGTGCTTCTTGAACCTCCAGTTATTCATGATCCAGGCAGTGATTGCAGTGTTCCTTGAACCTCCAGTTATCCATGATCTAGGCAGTGATTGCAGTGCTTCTTGAACCTCCAGTTATCCATGATCCAGGCAGTGATTGCCGTGCTTTTTGAACCTCCAGTTATCCATGATCCAGGCAGTGATTGCAGTGCTCCTTGAACCTCCAGTTATCCATGATCCAGGCAATGATTGCAGTGCTCCTTGATCCTCCAGTTACCTTTGATCTAGGCAGTGATTGCAGTGCTCCTTGAACTTCCAGTTATCCATGATCCAGGCAGTGATGGCAGTGCTCCTTGAACCTCCAGTTATTCATGATCTAGACAGTGATTGCAGTGCTCCTTGAACCTCCAGTTATCCATGATCCAGGCAGTGATTGCAGGGTTCCTTGAACTTCCAGTTATCCATGATCTAGGCAGTGATTGCAGTGCTCCTTGAACCTCCAGTTATCCATAATCCAGGCAGTGATGGCAGTGCTTTTTGAACCTCCAGTTATCCATGATCCAGGCAGTGATGGCAGTGCTTCTTGAACCTCCAGTTATCCATGATCCAGGCAGTGATGGCAGTGCTTCTTGAACCTCCAGTTATTCATGATCTAGGCAGTGATGGCAGTGCTCCTTGAACTTCCAGTTATTCATGATCTAGACAGTGATTGCAGTGCTCCTTGAACCTCCAGTTATCCATGATCCAGGCAGTGATGGCAGTGCTCCTTGAACCTCCAGTTATCCATGATCCAGGCAGTGGTTCTTGAACCTCCAGTTATCCATGATCCAGGCAGTGATGGCAGTGCTTCTTGAACCTCCAGTTATCCATGATCCAGGCAGTGATGGCAGTGCTTCTTGAACCTCCAGTTATCCATGATCCAGGCAGTGATGGTAGTGCTCCTTGAACCTCCAGTTATCCATGATCCAGGCAGTGGTTCTTGAACCTCCAGTTATCCATGATCCAGGCAGTGATTGCAGTGCTTCTTGAACCTCCAGTTATCCATGATCCAGGCAGTGATGGCAGTGCTTCTTGAACCTCCAGTTATCCATGATCCAGGCAGTGATGGCAGTGCTTCTTGAACCTCCAGTTATACATGATCCAGGCAGTGATGGCAGTGCTTCTTGAACCTCCAGTTATCCATGATCCAGGCAGTGATGGCAGTGCTCCTTGAACCTCCAGTTATCCATGATCCAGGCAGTGAAGGCCGTGCTTCTTGAACCTCCAGTTATCCATGATCCAGGCAGTGATGGCAGTGCTTCTTGAACCTCCAGTTATCCATGATCCAGGCAGTGATTGCAGTGCTTCTTGAACCTCCAGTTATCCATGATCCAGGCAGTGATGGCAGTGCTCCTTGAACCTCCAGTTATCCATGATCCAGGCAGTGATGGCAGTGCTCCTTGAACCTCCAGTTATCCATGATCCAGGCAGTAATTGCACTTTCTTCAACAACTGTCCGACAGTTTACATTCACAAACTCACAGTCATAATTTGGCCTGACTGTGCCATTGATTGTAGACGCCTTCGTCAATAGCTTAAGTTTTTCATTCAGCATTTATTTATGTTTGACCAATAATTCAGCATTTATCGACCTCACAGGGGGGTCTAACTATTCTCTTTATTGTGAGTGTATTAACAATATGATTAACAGTTATGTAGGCTAATAATTCTGCTGTTGCATTCCCTTCATTAGTGTCTGTGGAGGCTTGTGTGCGCTAAGCGGCTTGTTTTCTGGTGTTTCCGGTATTAAAGCGCCCTTCTGCTGTGGGTGTATTATGAACACAGGTATTAGTTTAAAGGCCTGTAGCACCTGGCTGTAAGTCAGCAACAAGGAACTCAGCAGCACAGAACAAGGGCAAGACAAACACAACAAGACAGAACAAGGGCAAGACAAAAACAACAGGACAGAACAAGGGCAAGATAAACACAACAGGACATAACAAGGGCAAACAAACAACAGGACAGAACAAGTGCAAGACAAACACAACAGGACAGAACAAGGGCAAGACAAACACAACAGGACAGAACAAGGGCAAGACAAACACAACAGGACAGAACAAGGGCAAACAAACACAACAGGACAGAACAAGGGCAAACAAACACAACAGGACAGAACAAGGGCAAAACAAACACAACAGAGGTATATTTCTTTACCCGTGTATTCCTTCACCAATATTTACACTATGTAAGATGTTAATGTATTGAGAAATGAGAATAATAATAGTGAAACCAGGAACCACTGAAGGCACGAGTGGACACGACCAGTGTCTGTACAAGTCTGCCACTCAGCCAGGTGGACAAGTGTGATGTCACCTAGGCTGAAGTAGCCAGCTTCCATGTGACTGTTGGGTTCAACTGGACAGTGAATGCAGCAGTGGGGCCCCAGAACTGCTACACTCTGAACTGCCAGTTCACTGGTGGAGAGGACGTGGCAGATCCTTGTGTGACCAACGCTGAATACAATGTAACATTCTCGACGCACGACACAAGGTGTAACTTGAGTGTTCCTGGTGTGCTTCCTGACAACATAACTTGAGTGTTCCTGGTGTGGTTCCTGACGAGACTTCATCAGGGACGCTCTTATCTGGAAAACTGGTCTAGAAAAACACGTAAGGAAACACTAAGACATATTTATTAGAAGACGTTTTGGTCCTGGGACCTTGATCACTTCTAACATACAGAGGATGAAATACAGTATATACAGGCGGAGAGTGATGTGTGAATGACTAATGGTGACCTGAAGAATGCCATACTGGGATGAGGACGGGTAGACGATGAGATCATGTGACTCCTGTGTTGCTAGGTAGGTAGTGCTTTGCCTGCTTGAAAATCATGTATGCTAATGTTTTAGAAATTTTGTGGTTTCCAGTGTTACGTTATATTGTGTCGGTGACGGCGGACCGCAAGATCTCTGCCTGTTTCGCCTACATACTTCTTGGGACAGAATCCACAGGGAATGGTGTAGACGTCTGCTGTGGAAGTTAGAGAAGTGGGACTACGTTTCGTAGTGAGGTCTTTGATAGATGATGTGTTTATGGTAGAAACACTTATGTTACTCTTAACAAGTGCTCGGCGAGTATTTGTGGCAACATCACCACATAGGAGCACTATGAACTGCTTAGAGGGCTGTTCTATGGGCGGTTTTGTTGAGGATAACTTGTGCCTTGTTAAGAGTAACATAAGTGTTTCTACCATAAACACATCATCTATCAAAGACCTCACTACGAAACGCAGCCCCACACCTCTAACTTTCACAGCAGCATCTACATCATTCCCTGTGAATTCTGTTCCAAGAAATATGTAGGCGAAACAGGCAGAGATCTTGCTGTCCACCTGAACGAGCATCGAAATGCCAGTAACAGAGACAACTTAAGGTACGCTTGTGTCCTCCACAGAGACTTTCACGGGGCATTTGATGAACTTTGATGAGGCACAACTCATTCTCACCGAACCAGACCTTTGAAGCCGACGGTATCTAGAAGCCTTGCTAATCGCTGTCACTGATATCATAGAACAAAATTTCTAAAACATTAGCATACATGACACTCAAGCAGGCATACAGCACCAATCCTGCAACACAGGAGTCACGTGATCTCATGGTCTACCAGTCCTCATCCCAACATGGCATTCTTCAGGTCACCATGCGTCACTCACACCTCACTTCAGGTCACCATGCGTCACTCACACCTCACTCAGGTCACTAGCGTCACTCACATCTCACTCAGGTCACCATGCAAAACTCACACCTCACTCAGGTCACCAGCGTCACACCTCACTCTCCGCCTATATATTCTGTCTTTCAACCTCTGTATGTTAGAAGTGATCAAGGTCTTAGGACCGAAACGTTCTCTAATAAATATGTCGTAGTGTTTGCTTACGTGTTTTTTCTAAACCAACTTCTGGGTATTTATTACCAAGGTTTATACCATCTGGAAGATTACCTAAACATTACCCTTAAGAGTGTACTGTGTTGATGTTTGGTTGATCAAGAGTGTACTGTGTTGATGTTTGGTTGATCAAGAGTGTACTGTGTAGATGTTTGGTTGATCAAGAGTGTACTGTGTTGATGTTTGGTTGATCAAGAGTGTACTGTGTAGATGTTTGGTTGATCAAGAGTGTACTGTGTAGATGTTTGGTTGATCAAGAGTGTACTGTGTTGATGTTTGGTTGATCAAGAGTGTACTGTGTAGATGTTTGGTTGATCAAGAGTGTACTGTGTAGATGTTTGGTTGATCAAGAGTGTACTGTGTAGATGTTTGGTTGATCAAGAGTGTACTGTGTTGATGTTTTTTTGATCAAGAGTGTACTGTGTTGATGTTTGGTTGATCAAGAGTGTACTGTGTAGATGTTTGGTTGATCAAGAGTGTACTGTGTAGATGTTTGGTTGATCAAGAGTGTACTGTGCAGATGTTTGGTTGATCAAGAGTGTACTGTGTTGATGTTTGGTTGATCAAGAGTGTACTGTGTAGATGTTTGGTTGATCAAGAGTGTACTGTGTAGATGTTTGGTTGATCAAGAGTGTACTGTGTTGATGTTTGGTTGATCAAGAGTGTACTGTGTAGATGTTTGGTTGATAAAGAGTGTACTGTGTAGATGTTTGGTTGATCAAGAGTGTACTATGTAGATGTTTGGTTGATCAAGAGTGTACTGTGTTGATGTTTGGTTGATCAAGAGTGTACTGTGTTAATGTTTGGTTGATCAAGAGTGTACTGTGCAGATGTTTGGTTGATCAAGAGTGTACTGTGTAGATGTTTGGTTGATCAAGAGTGTACTGTGTAGATGTTTGGTTGATCAAGAGTGTACTGTGTTGATGTTTGGTTGATCAAGAGTGTACTGTGTAGATGTTTGGTTGATCAAGAGTGTACTGTGTTAATGTTTGGTTGATCAAGAGTGTACTGTGCAGATGTTTGGTTGATCAAGAGTGTACTGTGTAGATGTTTGGTTGATCAAGAGTGTACTGTGTTAATGTTTGGTTGATCAAGAGTGTACTGTGTAGTTTTTTGGTTGATCAAGAGTGTACTGTGTTAATGTTTGGTTGATCAAGAGTGTACTGTGTTAATGTTTGGTTGATCAAGAGTGTACTGTGTTAATGTTTGGTTGATCAAGAGTGTACTGTGTAGATGTTTGGTTGATCAAGAGTGTACTGTGTTAATGTTTGGTTGATCAAGAGTGTACTGTGTAGTTGTTTGGTTGATCAAGAGTGTACTGTGTTAATGTGTGCTTGATCAAGAGTGTACTGTGTTAATGTGTGCTTGATCAAGAGTGTACTGTGTTAATGTGTGCTTGATCAAGAGTGTACTGTGTTAATGTGTGCTTGATCAAGAGTGTACTGTGTTGATGTGTGCTTGATCAAGAGTGTACTGTGTTAATGTGTGCTTGATGAAGAGTGTACTGTGTTAATGTGTGCTTGATCAAGAGTGTACTGTGTTAATGTGTGCTTGATCAAGAGTGTACTGTGTTAATGTGTGCTTGATCAAGAGTGTACTGTGTTAATGTGTGCTTGATCAAGAGTGTACTGTGTTGATGTTTGGTTGATCAAGAGTGTACTGTGTCAATGTTTGGTTGATCAAGAGTGTACTGTGTTGATGTTTGGTTGATCAAGAGTGTACTGTGTTAATGTGTGCTTGATCAAGAGTGTACTGTGTTAATGTGTGCTTGATCAAGAGTGTACTGTGTTAATGTGTGCTTGATCAAGAGTGTACTGTGTTGATGTTTGGTTGATCAAGAGTGTACTGTGTCAATGTTTGGTTGATCAAGAGTGTACTGTGTTAATGTGTGCTTGATCAAGAGTGTACTGTGTTAATGTGTGCTTGATCAAGAGTGTACTGTGTTAATGTGTGCTTGATCAAGAGTGTACTGTGTTGATGTTTGGTTGATCAAGAGTGTACTGTGTCAATGTTTGGTTGATCAAGAGTGTACTGTGTTAATGTTTGGTTGATCTGGCGTGACTGGTCAGACAAGTGGCTGCTGGAATTCAACCCTAACAAATCCAAGGTTACTGATATCAGGAGAGAGGAGAGTAAACCGGTAACTTATTATACTCGGGAGACGAAGGCTTCAAATTTCACTCAAGAAGAAAGACCTTGGGGTGAGCAAAGTGCCCAGCATATCTCCTGACCTGTACATCAACCGAATAATTTATGCAGTGAATATTCGTCTGCCGAGTTTAAGATTATCTTTTACGAATGAACAGAGTCATTCATGGCTCTTTCTACGACATATATGAGTCCCAACTTAGAGTACGTAGCACCAACATGGAACCCACTACTAAAAAAGCATACCTAAAAACGAGATTAGTAGCAGAGATAAGGGGAATGAGCTATGAAGAGATTAGTAGCAGAGATAAGGGGAATGAGCTATGAAGAGATTAGTAGCAGATATAAGGGGAATGAGCTATGAAGAGATTAGTAGCAGATATAAGGGGAATGAGCTAGAAAGAGAGCTTAGAAGAACCAAACCTGGCGACATTACAGAAACACTTGATGTTACAGTGATGAAGGTGGGAAGTACAGTGCCTGTACTCTGAAGGATGGGTGGGGATGTTACAGTGCTGGAGGTGGGAAGTACAGTGCCTGTACTCTGAAGGATGGGTGGGGATGTTACAGTGCTGAAGGTGGAAAGTACAGTGCCTGTACTCTGAAGGATGGGTGGGGATGTTACAGTGCTGAAGGTGGGAAGTACAGTGCCTGTACTCTGAAGGATGGGTGGGGATGTTACAGTGATGAAGGTGGGAAGTACAGTGCCTGTACTCTGAAGGATGGGTGGGGATGTTACAGTGATGGAGGTGGGAAGTACAGTGCCTGTACTCTGAAGGATGGGTGGGGATGTTACAGTGCTGGAGGTGAGGAAGTACAGTGCCTGCACTCTGAAGGATGGTGGGGATGTTACAGTGCTGAAGGTGGGAAGTACAGTGCCTGTACTCTGAAGGATGGGTGGGATGTTACAGTGCTGAAGGTGGAAAGTACAGTGCCTGTACTCTGAAGGATGGGTGGGGATGTTACAGTGCTGGAGGTGGGAAGTACAGTGCCTGTGCTCTGAAGGATGGGTGGGGATGTTACAGTGCTGGAGGTGGGAAGTACAGTGCCTGTACTCTGAAGGATGGGTGGGGATGTTACAGTGCTGGAGGTGAGGAAGTACAGTGCCTGTACTCTGAAGGATGGGTGGGGATGTTACAGTGCTGGAGGTGGGAAGTACAGTGCCTGTACTCTGAAGGATGGGTGGGGATGTTACAGTGCTGGAGGTAGGAAGTACAGTGCCTGTACTCTGAAGGATGGGTGGAGATGTTACAGTGCTGGAGGTAGGAAGTACAGTGCCTGTACTCTGAAGGATGGGTGGGGATGTTACAGTGCTGGAAGTGAGGAAGTACAGTGCCTGTACTCTGAAGGATGGGTGGAGATGTTACAGTGCTGGAGGTAGGAAGTACAGTGCCTGTACTCTGAAGGATGGGTGGGGATGTTACAGTGATGGAGGTGAGGAAGTACAGTGCCTGTACTCTGAAGGATGGGTGGAGATGTTACAGTGCTGGAGGTAGGAAGTACAGTGCCTGTACTCTGAAGAATGGGTGAGGATGTTACAGTGCTGGAGGTGGGAAGTACAGTGCCTGTACTCTGAAGGATGGGTGGAGATGTTACAGTGCTGGAGGTAGGAAGTACAGTGCCTGTACTCTGAAGGATGGGTGGGGATGTTACAGTGCTGGAGGTGGGAAGTACAGTGCCTGTACTCTGAAGGATGGGTGAAGATGTTACAGTGCTGGAGGTAGGAAGTACAGTGCCTGTACTCTGAAGGATGGGTGGAGATGTTACAGTGCTGGAGGTAGGAAGTACAGTGCCTGTACTCTGAAGGATGGGTGGGGATGTTACAGTGCTGGAGGTGGGAAGTACAGGGCCTGTACTCTGAAGGATGGGTGGGGATGTTACAGTGCTGGAGGTGGGAAGTACAGTGCCTGTACTCTGAAGGATGGGTGTGGATGTTACAGTGCTGGAGGTGGGAAGTACAGTGCCTGTACTCTGAAGGATGGGTGAGGATGTTACAGTGCTGGAGGTGGGAAGTACAGTGCCTGTGCTCTGAAGGATGGGTGGAGATATTACAGTGCTGGAGGTGGGAAGTACAGTGCCTGTACTCTGAAGGATGGGTGAGGATGTTACAGTGCTGGAGGTGGGAAGTACAGTGCCTGTACTCTGAAGGATGGGTGGGGATGTTACAGTGCTGGAGGTGGGAAGTACAGTGCCTGTACTCTGAAGGATGGGTGGGGATGTTACAGTGCTGGAGGTGGGAAGTACAGTGCCTGTACTCTGAAGGATGGGTGGGGATGTTACAGTGCTGGAGGTGAGGAAGTACAGTGTCTGTACTCTGAAGGATGGGTGGGGATGTTACAGTGCTGGAGGTGGGAAGTACAGTGCCTGTACTCTGAAGGATGGGTGGGGATGTTACAGTGCTGGAGGTGAGGAAGTACAGTGCCTGTACTCTGAAGGATGGGTGGGGATGTTACAGTGCTGGAGGTGGGAAGTACAGTGCCTGTACTCTGAAGGATGGGTGGGGATGTTACAGTGCTGGAGGTGGGAAGTACAGTGCCTGTGCTCTGAAGGATGGGTGGGGATGTTACAGTGCTGGAGGTGGGAAGTACAGTGCCTGTACTCTGAAGGATGGGTGAGGATGTTACAGTCCAGTCGGGCGTTAAAAGCACAGATGAGTCACAGAGCTGTCAAGAAGTATTTCTTCAGCATTAGGATGGTCAGTAAATGGAATGACCTAGACGAGGAGGCAGTGGCTGCTTGAAGAATTGGTATGAGAGGCTCACCACGCTAAGAGGGAGTGAATTCAGCAAGCAGCAAGTTAAGAGGCGGGGCCAGGAGCTGAGTCTCGACCCCTGCAACCACGAATACGTGAGTACAAACTTATGAGTGCATACAGACAGACAGCCACACACACACACACACACGGGGCCAGGAGCTGTGACTCGACCCCTGCAACCACAACTAGGTGAGTACACACACACACACACACACAGGTGGACAGTGACAGGATGTTCCAGAGATGGGACATAGCAACAAGGGGTCACAGTTTGAAGTTGAAGACTCAGATGAATCACAGGGATGTTAGAAAGTATTTCTTCAGTCACAAAGTTGTCAGGAAGTGGAATAGTCTGGGAAGTGATGTAGTGGAGGCAGGATCCATACATAGCTTTAAGGAGAGGTATGATAAAGCTCATGGAGCGGGTAGAGTGACCGAGTAGCGGCCAGTGAAGAGGCGGGGCCAGGAGCTATGAATCGACCCCTGCAACCACAACTAGGTGAGTACACAAAGGAACGAAATAATGGACTATCTGACAACAAAATGCAAGGAGGCAGAGGAAAGGTTTGTTCCCAAGGGCAACAGAAATAATGTGATGACCAGAACGAGTCCTTGGTTTACCCGAAGGTGCAGGGAGGCAAAAACTAAGTGCGCTAGAGAATGGAACAAGTACAGAAGACAAAGGAACCAGAAAAATAAAGAGATTAGTCGAAGAGCCAGAAACGAGTATGCACAGATATGGAGGGAGGACCAGCGACAGTACGAAAACAACATTGAATTTAAAGTCAAGTCTGACCCGAAGCTGTTGTATAGTCACATCAGGAGGAAGACAACAGTCAAGGACCAGGTAATCAGGCTGAGGAAGGAAGGTGGGGAGTTCACAAGAAACGACCAAGAAGTATGTGAGGCGCTCAACATGAGATTTAAGGAAGTATTTAAAGTGGAGACCGGAAGGACTCCGGGAAGTCAGAACAGGGAGGGGACACCAACAAGGAATATACCAACAAGTGCTGGATGAAATACACACAACCGAGGAGGAGGTGAAGAAGCTGCTAAGTGAACTTAATAACTCAAAGACGGTGGGACCGGACAATATCTCTCAGTGGGTCCTTAGAGAGGGAGCAGAGACGCTGTGTGCGCCACTAACCACAATTTTCAACACATCCATTGAAACTGGGCGATGTCCGGAAGTGGAATAGTGTGGCAAGTGACGTAGTGGAGGCAGAAACCATACATAGTTTTAAGACGAGGTATGATAAAGCTCATGGAGCAGGGAGAGAGAGGACCTAGTAGTGACCATTGAGGAGGCGGGGCCAGGAGCTATGAATCGACCCCTGCAATCACAATTAGGTAAGTACACACACACACACAATCGCACGTCTTAAGTCGATTTCCGATCAAGACGGTGCTGTTGCATTGCACGTCTTGAGTCCAACATTATAAGGATTGTGATGGAAAATCGACTCAAGATGTAATAGAATGACCAGTGAAAGGTGCTGACTGGTCACACTGGAAGGTGCTGACTGGTCACACTGGAAGGTACTGACTGGTCACACTGGAAGGTGCTGACTGGTCACACTGGAAGGTGCTGACTGGTCACACTGGAAGGTGCTGACTGGTCACACTGGAAGGTGCTGACTGGTCACACTGGAAGGTGCTGACTGGTCACACTGGAAGGTGCTGACTGGTCACACTGGAAGGTGCTGACTGGTCACACTGGAAGGTGCTGACTGGTCACACTGGAAGGTGCTGACTGGTCACACTGGAAGGTGCTGACTGGTCACACTGGAAGGTGCTGACTGGTCACACTGGAAGGTGCTGACTGGTCACACTGGAAGGTGCTGACTGGTCACACTGGAAGGTGCTGACTGGTCACACTGGAAGGTGCTGACTGGTCACACTGGAAGGTGCTGACTGGTCACACTGGAAGGTGCTGACTGGTCACACTGGAAGGTGCTGACTGGTCACACTGGAAGGTGCTGACTGGTCACACTGGAAGGTGCTGACTGGTCACACTGGAAGGTGCTGACTGGTCACACTGGAAGGTGCTGACTGGTCACACTGGAAGGTGCTGACTGGTCACACTGGAAGGTGCTGACTGGTCACACTGGAAGGTGCTGACTGGTCACACTGGAAGGTGCTGACTGGTCACACTGGAAGGTGCTGACTGGTCACACTGGAAGGTGCTGACTGGTCACACTGGAAGGTGCTGACTGGTCACACTGGAAGGTGCTGACTGGTCACACTGGAAGGTGCTGACTGGTCACACTGGAAGGTGCTGACTGGTCACACTGGAAGGTGCTGACTGGTCACACTGGAAGGTGCTGACTGGTCACACTGGAAGGTGCTGACTGGTCACACTGGAAGGTGCTGACTGGTCACACTGGAAGGTGCTGACTGGTCACACTGGAAGGTGCTGACTGGTCACACTGGAAGGTGCTGACTGGTCACACTGGAAGGTGCTGACTGGTCACACTGGAAGGTGCTGACTGGTCACACTGGAAGGTGCTGACTGGTCACACTGGAAGGTGCTGACTGGTCACACTGGAAGGTGCTGACTGTCCACTGGAAGTGCTGACTGGTCACACTGGAAGGTGCTGACTGGTCACACTGGAAGGTGCTGACTGGTCACACTGGAAGGTGCTGACTGGTCACACTGGAAGGTGCTGACTGGTCACACTGGAAGGTCTGACTGGTCACACTGGAAGGTCTGACTGGTCACACTGGAAGGTGCTGACTGGTCACACTGGAAGGTGCTGACTGGTCACACTGGAAGGTGCTGACTGGTCACACTGGAAGGTGCTGACTGGTCACACTGGAAGGTGCTGACTGGTCACACTGGAAGGTGCTGACTGGTCACACTGGAAGGTGCTGACTGGTCACACTGGAAGGTGCTGACTGGTCACACTGGAAGGTGCTGACTGGTCACACTGGAAGGTGCTGACTGGTCACACTGGAAGGTGCTGACTGGTCACACTGGAAGGTGCTGACTGGTCACACTGGAAGGTGCTGACTGGTCACACTGGAAGGTGCTGACTGGTCACACTGGAAGGTGCTGACTGGTCACACTGGAAGGTGCTGACTGGTCACACTGGAAGGTGCTGACTGGTCACACTGGAAGGTGCTGACTGGTCACACTGGAAGGTGCTGACTGGTCACACTGGAAGGTACTGACTGGTCACACTGGAAGGTACTGACTGGTCACACTGGAAGGTTCTGACTGGTCACACTGGAAGGTGGTGACTGGTCACACTGGAAGGTACTGACTGGTCACACTGGAAGGTACTGACTGGTCACACTGGAAGGTTCTGACTGGTCACACTGGAAGGTTCTGACTGGTCACACTGGAAGGTGGTGACTGGTCACACTGGAAGGTACTGACTGGTCACACTGGAAGGTACTGACTGGTCACACTGGAAGGTCCTGACTGGTCACACTGGAAGGTGGTGACTAGTCACACTGGAAGGTACTGACTGGTCACACTGGAAGGTACTGACTGGTCACACTGGAAGGTTCTGACTGGTCATACTGGAAGGTGCTGACTGGTCACACTGGAAGGTGCTGACTGGTCACACTGGAAGGTACTAATGAACTGGTTCGTACACTGGAAGGTACTGACTGGTCACACTGGAAGGTTCTGACTGGTCACACTGGAAGGTACTGACTGGTCACACTGGAAGGTACTGACTGGTCACACTGGAAGGTACTGACTGGTCACACTGGAAGGTACTGACTGGTCACACTGGAAGGTACTGACTGGTCACACTGGAAGGTACTGACTGGTCACACTGGAAGGTACTGACTGGTCACACTGGAAGGTCTGACTGGTCACACTGGAAGGTACTGACTGGTCACACTGGAAGGTACTGACTGGTCACACTGGAAGGTACTGACTGGTCACACTGGAAGGTACTGACTGGTCACACTGGAAGGTACTGACTGGTCACACTGGAAGGTACTGACTGGTCACACTGGAAGGTACTGACTGGTCACACTGGAAGGTACTGACTGGTCACACTGGAAGGTACTGACTGGTCACATGGAAGGTATGACTGGTCACACGGGAAGGTACTGACTGGTCACACTGGAAGGTACTGACTGGTCACACTGGAAGGTACTGACTGGTCACACTGAAAGGTACACTGGTCACACTGGAAGGTACTGACTGGTCACACTGGAAGGTACTGACTGGTCACACTGGAAGGTACTGACTGGTCACACTGGAAGGTACTGACTGGTCACACTGGAAGGTACTGACTGGTCACACTGGAAGGTACTGACTGGTCACACTGGAAGGTACTGACTGGTCACACTGGAAGGTACTGACTGGTCACACTGGAAGGTACTGACTGGTCACACTGGAAGGTACTGACTGGTCACACTGGAAGGTTCTGACTGGTCACACTGGAAGGTACTGACTGGTCACACTGGAAGGTACTGACTGGTCACACTGGAAGGTGCTGACTGGTCACACTGGAAGGTGCTGACTGGTCACACTGGAAGGTGCTGAGTGGTCACACTTCTGGTTGAAAATAATAAAAAATACTGACGAGTTGAAGATTAAGACACATGTGTAACACCTGGGTGTCTTAAGTGTTGCAACGTTGGGTGTCTTAAGTGTTGCAACGTTGTGTGTCTTAAGTGTTGCAACGTTGGGTGTCTTAAGTGTTGCAACGTTGGGTGTCTTAAGTGTTGCAACGTTGGGTGTCTTAACTGTTGCAACGTTGGGTGTCTTAAGTGTTGCAACGTTGGGTGTCTTAACTGTTGCAACGTTGGGTGTCCTAACTGTTGCAACGTTGGGTGTCTTAACTGTTACAACGTTGGGTGTCTTAACTGTTACAACGTTGGGTGTCTTAACTGCTGCAACGTTGGGTGTCTTAACTGTTGCAACGTTGGGTGTCTTAACTGTTGCAACGTTGGGTGTCTTAACTGTTGCAACGTTGGGTGTCTTAACTGTTACAACGTTGGGTGTCTTAACTGTTGCAACGTTGGGTGTCTTAACTGCTGCAACGTTGGGTGTCTTAACTGTTGCAACGTTGGGTGTCTTAACTGTTGCAACGTCTCACTCCGGATGATGGACTGATTACTTTATCTTTATTTCATTTTCTAGTGTTCCCTTTGAGAGAATAAATTACGATGAGCGGAAATTTGGAAAATTTCCGCTCATCGTAATTTATTCTCGCGTCTCGCCTCCCCTTCCCATTACATAGACTCTGCTTTCTCACGTGCTAAACGGACTTTCTTCTCTCCCAAACTCTCTACTCCTGGGAACTCTCCTGTCCTCTGCCTTCTCTACATTTCCGGTCTTTCTAATCTCAACAAGTCTCTCCGTTCCTTATACATCAAACAGACTAACACTCTTCGCACTAATCTAGTTCATACCTCTCCTCCCTCTATAGATGCTCCTGGTGTCTCCTCTATTTCTTGCTCCTCCTCCTCTTCAGTACTTTGGAGAAACTGGCCGATCTCTTTCTGACAGACTTAGGGAGCACAAAAGTAGTGTTAGGCCGACACCAACAATGTTCTTTTCTGTCATGTCAGAGATCACAGTCATCCTATTGATTGGTCTTCTGCTAAAACTGTCTACTCTACGTCTAACTTTCACAGTCGCCGTCTGGTTGAATCCTCCCTTATACACAACTTTCCCTGTATGAATCTTAGTCGTGGCTTTGTCTCTGTTGATGCTTTCAAGAACAGACGAGGGAAGGAAGGAAGCGCTGACCAGGGAAGTGGAAAGTATTGAACTAAAGTTAAAGGACTCATACAGGACCCAGGAGAGACAAGAGGAGCTAAAAGCGATTAGTGAAATTGAAAGAAATTCGAAATATTTCTTTTCATATGCCAAAAAAAAAAAAAAGGCAAAAACCACATCTAGTATAGGGCCCCTGCTCAGACGAGATGGATCTTACACAGATGACAATAAAGAAATGAGTGAGATACTGAAATGCCTATACGACTCTGTGTTTAGCGAGACACTAATCACTCTAAAGATTGACAATCCAAATTATTTTTTTCATGAATGAGCCTCAAAAACTCTGTCACTGTATGCCAAATTTCTGACATTATCCTAACTCCACTAGACTTTGAGAAAGCCATTGACAACATGGCCATGCACTCAGCCCCAGGCCCAGACTAGTGGAACTCTGTGTTCATTAAGAACTGCAAGAAACCCCTTTTGAGTTCCCTAAGTATACTATGGAGAAGGAGTTTAGACATAGGTGAAATTCCAGTCACTAAAAACAACGGACATAGCCCCACTCCATAAAGGTGGCAGCAAAGCATTAGCTAAGAACTATAGACCAATAGCTCTAACGTCCCACATCATAAAAATCTTTGAAAGAGTGCTAAGAAGCACAAGTGCAAACCACTTGGATTCCCAGAAACTACACAATCCAGGGCAACATGGGTTCAGGGCAGGTCGCTCCTGCCTCTCGCAACTACTGGACCACTATGATATGGTCTTGGATGCACAGTACTCGCCCCCATCCTGTTCCTCATCCTCATATCAGACATAGACAGAGATGTAAACCATAGCACCGTATCATCCTTTACAGATGATACTAGGATCTGCATGAGAGTGTCATCCATTGAGGACACAGCAAATCTCCAAGAAGATATAAACCAAGTTTTCCAATGGGCAAGAGAGAACAATATGATGTTCAATGAAGACAAATTCCAACTACTCCGTTATGGAAAACTGGAGGAAATAATAGGTAGGACTGAGTATATTACAAACTCTCATCACACAATAGAGCGGAAAAGTAATGTGAAGGACCTGGGTGTGGTAATGTCTGAGGATCTCACCTTCAAGGACCACAACAATGCCACTATCACATCTGCGAGGAAACTGATAGGATGGATAATGAGAACATTCAAGACAAGAGATGCCAAGCCAATGATGATCCTTTATAAATCACTTGTTCTCTTTAGGTTGGAATACTGATGTACATTAACAGCTCCATTCAAAGCAGGTGAAATTGCAGATCTAGAGCATGTACAGAAAACCTTTACTGCACATATCAGTTCCGTCAAACACCTTAACTACTGGGAACGCCTGGAAGCACTTGACTTGTACTCACTGGAGCGCAGGCGAGAGAGATATATCGTAATCTATACTTGGAAAATCCTAGAAGGAATGATCCCTAATCTGCACACACAAATCACTCCCTACGAAAGCAAAAGACTTGGCAGGCGATGCAACATACCCCCCATGCATACCCCCCATGCATAAGGGTAATTACCAATAGACCCCTGGCTGCCTTCAAGAGGGAGCTGGACAGATGCTTATAGTCGGTGCAGGATCAGCCGGGCTGTGGTTCTTATGTTGGACGACGTGCGGCCAGTAGTATCAGTCTGGTTGATCAGGCCCTGATCCACCGAGAGGCCTGGTCGTAGACCGGGCCGAGAGGGCGTTGATACCCGGAATACCCTCCATGTAGACTCCAGGTAAGGTGGTAAGTCATCTCAAGGTGGTATAAGTAATCTCAGTGTGTTATAAGTCATCTCAAGATGATATAAGTCATCTCAAGGTGGTATAAGTCATCTCAGTGTGGTATAAGTCATATCAAGATGATATGTCATCTCAAGGTGATGTGATATAACTCATCTCA
This sequence comes from Cherax destructor, assembly GCA_009830355.1. Classification (NCBI taxonomy): domain Eukaryota; kingdom Metazoa; phylum Arthropoda; class Malacostraca; order Decapoda; family Parastacidae; genus Cherax; species Cherax destructor. The sequence goes on along the minus strand of WNWK01000736.1, from coordinate 273,069 downwards.
AGCTGGTATAAGTCATCTCAAAGTGGAGTGAGTCAATCACTTGTATCAGGAAGTCAATGCTAAGTTCAAAGATCAAAACGTTTCTCTGATCCTTGCAAGAAAATACGATCGTAAATTTTGGAAAGTATATACCTGATTGAACAGCAAATCTAAGATCAAAGCAGAGCAGTGCTTGCAGAAAAGTTATGACAAGGTACACTACAACATCAAAAAGAAATGAGCAGGAATAACGAGCATTCGTTGAAACCCCGACAAAAAATTCGAGAAGTTCGCGCCATAAACACCATCCATCAACGTAGCTCCACACCTCTAACTTCCATTGCGGGCGCCTACACCATTCCCTGTGGATACTGCCCCAATAAATATGTAGGAGAAACTGGCAGAAATCTTCCAGTCCGCCTGAGCGAACATCGAAATGCCAGCAAAAGAGACAACTTAAGGTATGCCTGTGTCCTCCACAGGGACTCCACGGGACATTTGATGAATTGGGATGATGTACAACTCGTCCTCACCGAACAAGATTTTGGACGCTGACAATGTCTAGAAGCCTTGATAATCGCCGTCACCGATACCATAGAACATAATGCTGGAAACAACAAAATTTCAAAAACATAAGCATATATGACCACCTACCTACCACCTACCTACCTACCACCTACCTACCTACCACCTACCTACCTACCACCTACCTACCTACCACCTACCCAGCAACACAGGAGTCACATGATCTCATCGTCTACCCGTCCTCATCCCATTCTTCAGGTCACCATGCGTCACTCACACCTCACTTCAGGTCACCATGCGTCACTCACACCTCACTTCAGGACACCATGCGTCACTCACACCTCACTTCAGGTCACCATGCGTCACTCACACCTCACTTCAGGTCACCATGCGTCACTCACACCTCACTTCAGGTCACCATGCGTCACTCACACCTCACTTCAGGTCACCATGCGTCACTCACACCTCACTTCAGGTCACCAGCGTCACTCACACCTCACTCTCCGCCTATATATAATGTCTTTCAACCTCTGTATGTTAGAAGTGATCAAGGTCTCAGGACCGAAACGTTTTCTCATAATTATGTTTTAGTGTTTACTCACGTGTCTTTCTAAATTAATTTGTCGGTATCTATTACCAAGGTTTAGACCTCTCCTTCACAAGGCCAAACACAAGTCAAACAGAGTTGTCGATGCGTGGAACAATCTGCCCAGTAGGGTAACAGAGGCAAAGACTTCAGGTGGCTTTAAAAAGAGACTGGACAAATATATGAGTGAAATGGGCTGGGTTTGATTAGTACCTCAGGTACTGTAGCAAATTCTAGGGTAGGTTTGGGTTTTGGACAAATAAGTGTGTGGGAATGGGTGGTTATTGATAAAGACCTGCCATGTATGGGCCAGTAGGCCTGCTGCAGTGTTCCTCCATTCTTATATTATGATTTAAGCATCGTCTTCAGGGAGAGACATTGGCTCCCTTAGTCATCTCCTGGACCTCAGAGACGACAATTGTCATCATTAAAGTGACTAAAGTCACAAGTGCTGCTTAGAACCTCCCCATATTACCACTGGCAGTACCAACACACACTCTTCCCACTGTTTTACCACTGTAACACCAACCTAACACAGCCGTCACTTAACACCAACCTAACACAGCCGTCACTTAACACCAACCTAACACAGCCGTCACTTAACACCAACCTAACACAGCCGTCACTTAACACCAACCTAACACAGCCGTCACTTAACACCAACCTAACACAGCCGTCACTTAACACCAACCTAACACAGCCGTCACTTAACACAAACCTAACACAGCCGTCACTTAACACCAACCTAACACAGCCGTCACTTAACACCAACCTAACACAGCCGTCACTTAACACCAACCTAACATAGTCGTGAAGAATTAGACACATGGGCAACGTTTGGGTATCTTTATTTGTAGACGTTTTATCAATACCAGAACATAATGTGATGACTAGTACTATATTTACCAAAGCTGAGGTAATCAGTCCCTCTGCCTTGAAACTGGTGAAAAACACCATAGTCTTGAAGACTCTGAAGAACACGAAGGAATATTGGCGCTTATGTACTGGCGTCAGGTGAGGGACGTGTAGCGGAAGTAGGTGGGATTTCCCAGTGGGAGTTGTGGGAGTAGTGGGAGTGGGAGTAGTGGGACTGGGAGTAATGGGACTGGGAGTAGTGGGACTGGGAGTAGTGGGAGTAGTGGGAGTGAGAGTAGTGGAAGTGGGAGTAGTGGGACTGGGAGTAATGGGAGTGGGAGTAATGGGAGTGAGAGTAGTGGGAGTGGGAGTGAGAGTAGTGGGAGTACTGGGAGTAGGTCATACATGGGAAAGGGTCAGTAATAATTAAGAAGGTTGTGGAAATGTCCTCTGAATCAAGATTCCATCACGTTGCTGTGTCTGACATTTCAACAACCTTCTTAATTATTACTGGCCAGACCCTCGGGTATGACCTACTCCCAGTCCCACTACTCCCAATCCACTACCTCACTCCACTACTCCAGTCCACTCCCACTCCTACTCCCACTCCCACTACCCCACTCCTACTCCCATCCCACTACTCCCACTCCCACTACTCCCACTCCACTACTCCCAGTCCCACTACTCCCACTCCCACTACTCTCACTCCCACTACTCCCAGTCCCACTACTCCCACTCCCACTCCCACTACTCCCACTCCCACTACTCTCACTCCCACTACTCCCACTCCCACTACTCCCACTCCCACTACTCCCACTCCCACTACTCCCACTCCCACTACTCCCACTCCCACTACTCCCACTCCCACTACTCCCACTCCCACTACTCCCACTCCAACTACTCCCACTCCAACTACTCCCACTCCCACTACTTCCACTACTCTCACTCCCACTACTCCCAGTCCCACTACTCCCACTCCCACTACTCCCAGTCCCACTACTCCCACTCCCACTACTCCCAGTCCCACTACTCTCACTCCCACTACTCCCAGTCCCACTACTCCCACTCCCACTACTCCCAGTCCCACTACTCCCAGTCTCACTACTCCCACTCCTACTACTCCCAATTTCACTACTCTCACTCCCACTACTCCCACTCCCACTACTCCCACTCCCACTACTCCCAGTCCCACTACTCCCACTCCCACTACTCCCACTCCCACTACTCCCACTCCCACTCCCACTACTCTCACTCCCACTCCCACTACTCCCAGTCCCACTACTCCCACAACTCCCACTGGGGAATCCCACCTACTTCCGCTACACGTCCCTCACCTGACGCCAGTACATAAGACTATGGTGTTTTTCACCAGTTTCAAGACTATGGTGTTTTTCACCAGTTTCAAGACTATGGTGTTTTTCACCAGTTTCAAGACTATGGTGTTTTTCACCAGTTTCAAGACTATGGTGTTTTTCACCAGTTTCAAGACTATGGTGTTTTTCACCAGTTTCAAGACAGAGGGACTGATTAGCTCAGCTTTGGTATACAAGGTAATACAGTCTTCACATTATGTCTGGTACTGATAAAGTCACTGGAGGGCGAAACATCTACAAATAAAGATACCCAGTTGTTGCACATGTGTCTTATTCTTCACATTGTCGGTATTTAAACAATTCATTTACTAACACAGTCGTTACTTAACACCACCCTAACACAGTCGTCACTTAACACCACCCTAACACAGTCGTCACTTAACACCATTATAACAGTCGTTACTTAACTCTAAACTTAGTTCAGTTTCATTAACCTTAACATTATTTAGTTTATAAGTGCCGGGGTTACTATTGTTTCCCAGGATTAAAATCTGAAATTTGTCCACGTTATAGTGCCACCTCCCTGGTGCCTTCCTCAGAGATTATAGTGCAACCTCCCTGGTGCCTTCCTCAGAGATTATAGTGCCACCTCCCTGGTGCCATCCTCAGAGATTATAGAACCACCTCCCTGGTGCCATCCTCAGAGATTATAGAACCACCTTCCTGGTGCCATCCTCAGAGATTATAGTGCCACCTCCCTGGTGCCATCCTCAGATATTATAGTGCCACCTCCCTGGTGCCATCCTCAGAGATTATAGTGCCACCTCCCTGGTGCCATCCTCAGAGATTATAGAACCACCTCCCTGGTGCCATCCTCAGAGATTATAGAACCACCTCCCTGGTGCCATCCTCAGAGATTATAGTGCCACCTCCCTGGTGCCATCCTCAGAGATTATAGTGCCACCTCCCTGGTGTCTTCCTCAGAGATTATAGTGCCACCTCCCTGGTGCCATCCTCAGAGATTATAGAACCACCTCCCTGGTGCCATCCTCAGAGATTATAGAACCACCTTCCTGGTGCCATCCTCAGAGATTATAGTGCCACCTCCCTGGTGCCATCCTCAGATATTATAGTGCCACCTCCCTGGTGCCATCCTCAGAGATTATAGTGCCACCTCCCTGGTGCCATCCTCAGAGATTATAGAACCACCTCCCTGGTGCCATCCTCAGAGATTATAGAACCACCTCCCTGGTGCCATCCTCAGAGATTATAGAACCACCTCCCTGGTGCCATCCTCAGAGATTATAGTGACCCATGTGAAGAGCAAGAAGCGTCACAGTGACCCATGTGAAGAACAAGAAGCGTCACAGTAATCCATGTGAAGAACTGGTGTATTCTTCTTACTGTTGTCACGTTTAGTTACCTGGAGTATACCTCGAGAGAGTTTCGGGGGTCAACGCCCCCGCGGCCCGGTCTGTAACCAGGCCTCGTGGTGGATCAGGGCCTGATCAACCAGGCTGTTACTGCTGGCCGCACTCAACCCGACGTACGAACCACAACCAGGTTGGTCAGGTACTGACTTTAGGTGCCTGTCCAGTGCCTGCTTGAAGACAGTCAGGGGTCTATTGGTAATCCCCCTTATGTATGTGTTGTCTCTTAGCGTACTCATGCTTTTTATTTGGGGTATGTTGCATCTCCTGCCGAGTCTTTTGCTTTCATAGGGAGTGATTTCCGTGTGCAGATTTGGTACTAATCCCTCTAGGATTTTCCAAGTGTATATTATCACGTATCTTTCTTACCTGCTTTCCAGGGAGTACAAATGAAGGGACTTCAACCGTTCCCAGTAATTTAGGTGTAAGACACGTTTAAATCATGTTGAAGACAGACTGGTGTTGTCACAATCATCAACCCCCGTTGATGATCGTGGCAACCTGAGGTCATATCACTGTTATCCTGAGGTCATATCACTGTTATCCTGAGGTCATATCACTCAAGGTCACATCCCTGGCACTCAGGGGTCATATCACTGGCAGCCTGAGGTCATGTCACTGGCATCCAGGAGTCACATCACTGTCACCCAGGGGTCATATCACTGGCTTCCAGGGGTCATATCACTGGTACCCAGGGGTCATTTCACTGTCTTCCAGGGGTCATATCACTGGTACCCAGGGGTCATTTCACTGTCACTCTGAGATCAATCACTTAAGGTCCCATCCCTGACACCAGGGGTCATATGATTGGCACCGAGGTAGCCATACCACTGGCACCCAGTGGTCACATCATGACGCCCAGGGGTCATATCACTGGCACCCAGGGGTCAAATCACTGGCACCCGGGATCATATCACTGGCACCAGAGGTCATGTCACTGGCACCAGAGGTCATATCACTGGAACCCAGGGGTTGTCAGTGACACCCAGAGATCATATCACTGGCACCAGAGATCATGTCACTTGGCATCCATGGGTCATGTCACTGGCACCAGAGGTCACATCACTGGCACCCAGGGGTCAGGAGCCAGTGGTTAACACCAGTTCACGCCACATGCCAAGTCATTCAATATATGTAATGAAACATTGATCCAATAGAGGTTTTGAATCCAGTACGTAACACAGCGCATAGTTGTGTATCCCTTGTATTAATAATATATACCAAACACTCCACGTAACTTGTATACTGGAGGGACGAGGAATGGAAGACAGAAAGGGAGATATGGGGAAGGGAGAAGGAAAGAGAAGGTGAAGGAAACTGGGAATATAGGAGAGGTAAAGAGTTGATCAGACGTCACAGCACACCAGGTGTGAGACAGGTGTGAGACAGGTGGTGACACAACCAGGTGTGAGACAGGTGGTGACACACACGACATGCTCCTCAAACAGTAAGACTCACAGTGGTACCTGGAGTCACAGGCAAATGTGAGGTCATGAGAGGGCAAGTAAGAGAAGAGAACCCGTGGCCCGGCTGGCAAGGCACTCGCATCACACACTGGGTGTCCATGGTTCAGTCCCCGGCACAGGTGCAAATGTTGGGCACGTTTTTCTTGCACCTGCTGTCACTGTTCACCTAGCAGTAAGTAGGTACCTGGGTGTTAGTCACCTTACACCTGCTGTCACTGTTCACCTAGCAGTAAGTAGGTACCTGGGTGTTAGGTGACTGGTGTGGGTGGCATCCTGGAGGACAAGATTAAGGACCACAATGGAAATAAGACAGACAGTCCTCGATGAAGCACTGACTTTCTTGGGTTATCCTGGTGGCTAACCCTCCCTACCCCAGGTTATCCTGGGTGGCTAACCCTCCCTACCCCAGGTTATCCTGGGTGGCTAACCCTCCCTACCCCAGGTTATCCTGGGTGGCTAACCCTCCCTACCCCAGGTTATCCTGGGTGGCTAACCCTCTCTACCCTGGGTTATCCTGGGTGGCTAACCCTCCCTACCCTGGGTTATCCTGGGTGGCTAACCCTCCCTACTCCAGGTTATCCTGGGTGGATAACCCTCTCTACCCTGGGTTATCCTGGGTGGCTAACCCTCCCTACCCTGGGTTATCCTGGGTGGCTAACCCTCCCTACCCCAGGTTAGCCTGGGTGGCTAATCCTCCCTACCCCAGGTTATCCTGGGTGGCTAATCCTCCCTACCCCAGGTTATCCTGGGTGGCTAACCCTCCCTACCCCGGGTTATGCTGGGTGGTTAACCTTACCTACCCTGGGTTATCTTGTGTGGCTAACCCTCCCTACCCCGGGTTATCCTGGGTGGCTAACCCTCCTTACCCCGGGTTATCCTGGGTGGCTTACTCTTCCTACCCCAGGTTATCCTCGGTGGCTAACCCTCCCTACCCCAGGTTATCCTGGGTGGCTAACCATCCCTACCCCAGGTTATCCTGGGTGGCTAGCCCTCCCTACCCCAGGTTATCCTGGGTGGCTAACCCTCCTTACCCCGGGTTATCCTGGGTAGCTAACTCTTCCTACCCCAGGTTATCCTCGGTGGCTAACCCTCCCTACCCCAGGTTATCCTGGGTGGCTACCCAAGGATAAAAATCAAAACAAATCTCAATCTTAACATTGATATTATAGTTATTACAAAGATGAAACTATCAGGGAAAGACAATAGCAGATACAATGTTTACAGAGGGGTAGCAGACAGTAAGACAATAATTTAAAAACAAAAGAACAGAGGAACACTGATGGACAGGAATTTTTGTAGACCTGAGGAATTAGCAAACCTGTACACAGCGACTCTGAGTAGCCCCCAGTTCCAGTAGGCCTATACCAAAAAAAAAAAATCGGTAAACTTGTTAGGCTTACCCAAAAAAAATTAGCTATTTAATCTATCAAAATTTGGTTTCTGTCTCTGTACGATAATTCAAAATGGAATTATTGCAATTATAATAAATGAGGTGATGACGTCATCAGTTGCAGTAGGCTTATACATAAAAATCTAATATTTGCTGTAACTCCATTATTTACGCGCTGATCATTATAATTTTTACAAGATATATTAGTTCAGAAAGACGTGTGGGCAACCACTAGAGCGTATTTATTAGAAAACGTTTCGGTTTTGGGACCTTCAGAAGCGATCAAGGTCCCAGGACCGAAACGTTTCCAATATATACGTCGTCTAGGCCTTGATTACAGGGTTTATCGCACAACAAATATTATATGGCAGATGATGTGATGTCTGAAGAGATGACAGTGACGCACCGTTCACTACCATCCTACACAGTAACAGTGACGCACCGTTCACTACCATCCTACACAGTAACAGTGACGCACCGTTCACTACCATCCTACACAGTAACAGTGACGCACCGTTCACTACCATCCTACACAGTAACAGTGACACACCGTTCACTACCATCCTACACAATGACAGTGACGCACCGTTCACTACCATCCTACACAGTAACAGTGACGCACCGTTCACTACCATCCTACACAGTAACAGTGACGCACCGTTCACTACCATCCTACACAGTGACAGTGACGCACCGTTCACTACCATCCTACACAGTGACGCACCGTTCACTCCATCCTACAGTACAGTGACCACCGTTCACTACCATCCTACACAGTACGTGACCGTTCACTACCATCCTACAGTACGTGACGCACCGTTCACTACCATCCTACACAGTGACGCACCGTTCACTACCATCCTCACGTAACAGTGACGCACCGTTCACTACCATCCTACACAGTGACAGTGACGCACCGTTCACTACCATCCTACACGAAGTGACGCACCGTTCACTACCATCCTACACAGTGACAGGACCGTTCACTACCATCCTACACAGTAAACGCAGTGACGCACCGTTCACTACCATCCTACACAGTGACAGTGACGCACCGTTCACTGCCATCCTCCCAGTAACAGTGACGCACCGTTCACTACCATCTAGTACAGTGACGCACGTTCACTACCATCCTACAGTGACGCACCGTTCACTACCATCTCCTGACAGTCACTGATCCAACAGTGACGCACCGTTCACTACCATCCTACACAGTGACAGTGACGCACCGTTCACTACCATCCTACACAGTGACGCACCGTTCACTACCATCCTACACAGTGACGCACCGTTCACTACCATCCTACACAGTAACAGTGACGCACCGTTCACTACCATCCTACACAGTGACAGTGACGCACCGTTCACTGCCATCCTACACAGTAACAGTGACGCACCGTTCACTACTATCCTACACAGTGACAGTGACGCACCGTTCACTACCATCCTACACAGTGACGCACCGTTCACTACCATCCTACACAGTAACAGTGACGCACCGTTCACTATCATCCTACACAGTGACAGTGACGCACCGTTCACTGCCATCCTACACAGTAACAGTGACACACCGTTCACTACCATCCTACACAGTGACAGTGACGCACCGTTCACTACTATCCTACACAGTGACAGTGACGCACCATCACTACCATCATACACAGTAACAGTGACGCACCGTTCACTACCATCCTACACAGTGACGCACCGTTCACTACCATCCTACACAGTGACGCACCGTTCACTACCATCCTACACAGTAACAGTGACGCACCGTTCACTACTATCCTACACAGTAACAGTGACGCACCGTTCACTACCATCCTACACAGTAACAGTGACACACCGTTCACTGCTATCCTACACAGTAACAGTGACGCACCGTTCACTACCATCCTACACAGTAACAGTGACGCACCGTTCACTACCATTCTACACAGTAACAGTGACGCACCGTTCGCTACCATACTACACAGTTACGCACCGTTCACTACCATCCTACACAGTAACAGTGACGCACCATTCGCTACCATCCTACACAGTAACAGTGACGCACCGTTCACTACCATCCTACACAGTAACAGTGACGCACCGTTCACTACCATCCTACACAGTAACAGTGACACACTGTTCACTACCATCCTACACAGTAACATTGACGCACCGTTCACTACCATCCTACACAGTAACAGTGATGCACCGTTCACTACCATCCTACACAGTAACAGTGATGCACCGTTCACTACCATCCTACACAGTAACAGTGATGCACCGTTCACTACCATCCTACACAGTAACAGTGATGCACCGTTCACTACCATCCTACACAGTGACGGACCGTTCACTATCATCCTACACAGTAACAGTGACGCACCCTTCACTACCATCCTACACAGTAACAGTGACGCACCGTTCACTACCATCCTACACAATGACAGTGACGCACCGTTCACTACCATCCTACACAGTAACAGTGATGCACCGTTCACTACCATCCTACACAGTAACAGTGATGCACCGTTCACTACCATCCTACACAATAACAGTGACGCACCGTTCACTACCATCCTACACAGTAACAGTGACACACCGTTCACTACCATCCTACACAGTAACAGTGACACATCGTTCACTACCATCCTTCACAGTAACTGTGATACACCGTTCACTACCATCCTACACAGTAACAGTGACGCACCGTTCACTACCATCCTACACAGTAACAGTGACACACCGTTTACTACCATCCTACACATTAACAGTGACACACCGTTCACTACCATCCTACACAATGACAGTGATGCACCGTTCACTACCATCCAACACAGTAACAGTGACACACTGTTCACTACCATCCTACACAGTAACAGTGATGCACCGTTCCCTACCATCCAACACAGTGACAGTGACGCACCGTTCACTACCATCCTACACAGTAACAGTGACGCACTGTTCACTACCATCCTACACAGTAACAGTGACGCACTGTTCACTACCATCCTACACAGTAACAGTGACGCACTGTTCACTACCATCCAACACAGTAACAGTGACGCACCGTTCACTACTATCCAACACAGTAACAGTGACACACTGTTCACTACCATCCTACACAGTAACAGTGACGCACCGTTCACTACCATCCTACACAGTAACAGTGACACACTGTTCACTACCTTCCTACACAATGACAGTGATGCACCGTTCACTACCATCCTACACAGTAACAGTGACGCACCGTTCACTACCATCCTACACAGTAACAGTGATGCACCGTTCACTACCATCCTACACAGTGACAGTGACGCACCGTTCACTACCATCCTACACATTAACAGTGACGCCCCGTTCACTACCATCCTACACAGTAACAGTGATGCACCGTTCACTACCATCCTACACAGTGACAGTGACGCACCGTTCACTACCATCCTACACATTAACAGTGATGCACCGTTCACTACCATCCTACACAGTAACAGTGATGCACCGTTCACTACCATCCTACACAGTAACAGTGACGCACCGTTCACTACCATTCTACACAGTTACAGTGACACACCGTTCACTACCATCCTACACAATGACAGTGACGCACCGTTCACTACCATCCTACACAGTGACAATGACGCACCGTTCACTACCATCCTACACAGTAACAGTGACGCACCGTTCACTACCATCCTACACAGTGACAGTGATGCACCGTTCACTACCACCCTACACAGTGACAGTGATGCACCGTTCACTACCATCCTACAGTGACAGTGACTCACCGTTCACTACCATCCTACACAGTGACAGTGACGCACCGTTCACTACCATCCTACACAGTAACAGTGATGCACCGTTCACTACCATCCTACACAGTAACAGTGACGCACCGTTCACTACCATTCTACACAGTAACAGTGACACACCGTTCACTACCATCCTACACAATGACAGTGACGCACCGTTCACTACCATCCTACACAGTGACAGTGACGCACCGTTCACTACCATCCTACACAGTAACAGTGACGCACCGTTCACTACCATCTTACACAGTGACAGTGATGCACCGTTCACTACCACCCTACACAGTGACAGTGATGCACCGTTCACTACCATCCTACAGTGACAGTGACGCACCGTTCACTACCATCCTACACAGTGACAGTGACGCACCGTTCACTACCATCCTACACAGTAACAGTGACGCACCGTTCACTACCATCCTACACAGTAACAGTGACGCACTGTTCACTACCATCCTACACAGTAACAGTGACGCACCGTTCACTACCATCCTACACAGTGACAGTGACGTACCGTTCACTACCATCCTACACAGTAACAGTGACGCACCGTTCACTGCCATCCTACACAGTAACAGTGACGCACCGTTCACTGCCATCCTACACAGTAACAGTGACGCACCGCTCACTGCCATCCTACACAGTAACAGTGACGCACCGTTCACTACCATCCTACACAGTGACAGTGACGCACCGTTCACTACCATCCTACACAGTAACAGTGACGCACCGTTCACTACCATCCTACACAGTGACAGTGATGCACCGTTCACTACCACCCTACACAGTGACAGTGATGCACCGTTCACTACCATCCTACAGTGACAGTGACGCACCGTTCACTACCATCCTACACAGTAACAGTGACGCACCGTTCACTAACATCCTACACAGTAACAGTGACGCACCGTTCACTGCCATCCTACACATAGACAAACAAGGCAGAAACACTCACTAAAAACAAGTTAGGTTAGGTCAGGTTCGTCAGGAAACAGGACAAGTGTTTCCTGACGCGGGTCTTAGTCATATGATGACCCGACGATGGAGCTTATGGTCATCTGACCGAGGCCTTCCCCTGGCTTACCACTTCACCCTCTTAAAAACTATGGGTTATAGTTAAAAAACTCAGGTCTTATAAAGTGTCCTGCTAGGTTCGTTATCCTCGCCCCTGGCATCACAGTGTGGTCAGGTGTAGTGTGGCAGGTCATGTCATCTGAGGTCAGGTGTAGTGTGACAGGTCAGGTCATCTGACGTCAGGTGTAGTGTGGCAGGTCATGTCATCTGAGGTCAGGTGTAGTGTGATAGGTCAGGTCATCTGAGGACATGTGTTGTATGACAGGTCAGGTCATCTGAGGTCAGGTGTAGTGTGACAGGTCATGTCATCTGAGGTCAGGTGTAGTGTGACAGGTCAGGTCATCTGAGGTCAGGTATTGTATGACAGGTCAGATCATCTGAGGTCAGTTGTGTGGCAAGTCAGGTCATCTAAGGTCAAGTGTAGTGTGACAGGTCAGGTCATTGGAGGTCAGGTGTTGTATGACATGTCAGGTCATCTGAGGTCAGTTGTTTTGTGGCAGGTCAGGTCATCCGAGGTCAAGTGTAGTGTGACAGGTCATGTCATCTGAGGTCAGTTGTTGTGTGGCAGGTCAGGTCAGGTGTAGTGTGACAGGTCATGTCATCTGAGGTCAGGTGTAGTGTGACAGGTCATGTCATCTGAGGTCAGGTGTAGTGTGACAGGTCAGGTCATCTGAGGTCAGGTGTTGTATGACAGGTCAGGTCATCTGATGTCAGGTGTAGTGTGACAGGCCAGGTCACCTGAGGTCAGGTGTTGTATGACAGGTCAGGTTATCTGAGGTCAGTTGTTGTGTGGTAGGTCAGGTCATCTGAGGTCAGGTGTAGTGTGACAGGTCAGCTCATCTGAGGTCAGTTGTTGTGTGGCAGGTGAGGTCATCTGAGGTCAGGTGTAGTGTGACAGGTGAGGTCATCTGAGGTCAGGTGTAGTGTGATAGGTCAGGTCATCTGAGGTCAGGTGTAGTGTGATAGGTCAGGTCATCTGAGGTCAGGTGTAGTGTGATAAGTCAGGTCATCTGAGGTCAGGTGTAGTGTGATAGGTCAGGTCATCTGAGGTCAGGTGTAGTGTGATAGGTCAGGTCATCTGAGGTCAGGTGTAGTGTGATAGGTCAGGTCATCTGAGGTCAGGTGTAGTGTGATAGGTCAGGTCATCTGAGGTCAGTGTCCCGTAAAACACTTAGTTATTTTATTGACAATAAAAATCCTTAATAATATGTCTTAACTTTAAAATACCAGAGCTCCAGTTGCATTACTAAGACATATTACTGTATAAATAAGACATATTACTGTATAAATAAGACATATTACTGTATAAATAAGACATATTACTGTATAAATAAGACATATTACTGTATAAATAAGACATATTACTATATGAATAAGACATATTACTATATGAATAAGACATATTACTGTATAAATAAGACATATTACTGTATAAATAAGACATATTACTGTATAAATAAGACATATTACTGTATAAATAAGAAATATTACTGTATGAATAAGACATATCACTGTATAAATAAGACACTATTTATTATTAACACATCGGCCGTGTCCCACCAAGGCAGGGTGGCCCGAAAAAGACAAACTTTCATCATCATTCACTCCATCACTGTCTTGTCAGAGTGGTGCTTTACACTACAGTTATAAAACTGCAACATTAACACCCCTCCTTCAGAGTGCAGACACTGTACTTCCCATCTCCAGGACTCAAGTCCGGCCTGCCGGTTTCCCTGAATCCCTTCATAAATGTTACCTTGCTCACACTCCAACGGCACCATTTGTCTCCATTCACTCCTATCAAATACGCTCACGCATGCTTGCTGGAAGTCGAAGCCCCTCGCCCACAAAACCTTCTTTACCCCCTCCCTCCAACCTTTCCTAGGCCGACCCCTACCCCGCCTTCCCTCCACTGCAGATTTATACACTCTCGAAGTCATTCTATTTTGATTCATCCTCTCTACATGTCCAAACCACCTCAACAACCTCTCTTCAGCTCTCTGGATAATAGTTTTGGTAATCCCGCACCTCCTCCTAATCTCCAAACTATGAATTCTCTGCATTATATTCACACCACACATTGACCTCAGACATGACATCTCCACTGCCTCCAGCCTTCTCCTTGTTGCAACATTCACTGCCCATGCTTTACACCCATATAAAAGTGTTGTTATAACTATACTCTCATACATTCCCCTCTTTGCTTCCATGGACAATGTTCTTTGTCTCCACAGATTCCTAAGTGCACCACTCACCCTTTTCCCCTCATCAATTCTATGATTTACCTCATCTTTCATGGACCCATCTGCTGACACATCCACTCCCAAATATCTGAATACGTTCTCCACCTCCATACTCTCTCCCTCCAATCTTATATCCAATCTTTCGTTACCTATTTTTTTTTTATCCTCATCACCTTACTCTTTCCTATATTCACTTTTAATTTCCTTCTTTTACATACCCTACCAAACTCATCCACCAACCTCTGCAACTTCTCTTCAGAATCCCCCAAAAGCACAGTGTCATCAGCAAAGACCAACTGTGACAACTCCCACTTTGTGTTAGATTCTTTATCTTTTAACCCCACACCTCTTGCCAACACCCGAGCATTCACTTCTCTTACAACTCCATCTATAAATATATTGAACAACCATGGTGACATCACACATCCTTGTCTAAGGTCTACTTTTACCGAGAAATAATCTCCCTCTCTCCTACATACTCTAACTTGAGCCTCACTATCCTCGTAAAAACTCTTCACTGCTTTCATTAACCTACCTCCTATTCCATACACCTGCAACATCTGCCACATTGCCTCCTTATCCACACTGTCATACGCCTTTTCCAAATCCATAAATGCCATAAAAACCTCTTTACCTTATCTAAATATTGTTCACCTATATGTTTCACTGTAAACACTTGGTCTACACACCCCCTACCTTTCCTAAAGCCCCCTTGTTCATCTGCTATTCTGCTCTCTGTCTTACTCTTAATTCTTTCAATAATAACTCTACCATACATTTTACCAGGTATACTCAACAGACTTATTTCCCTACAGTTTTTGCACTCTCTTTTGTCCCTTTACCTTTATACAAAGGAACTATGCATGCTCTCTGCCATTTCCTAGGTACCTTACCCTCTTAAATACATTTATTAAATAACAGCACCAACCACTCCAGAACTATATCCCCACCTGTTTTTAACAATTCTATCTTTATCCCATCAATCCAAGCTGCCTTACCCCCTTTCATTCTACCCACTGTCTCACGAACTTCTCCCACACTCACAACTGGCTCTTCCGCACTCCTACAAGATGTTATTCCTCCTTGCCCTACACACGAAATCACAGCTTCCCTGTCTTCATCAACATTTAACAATTCCTCAAAATATTCCCTCCATCTTCCCGATACCTCTAACTCTCCATTTAATAACTCTCCTCTCCTATTATTAACTGTCAAATCCATTCGTTCCCTAGGCTAAGACATATCACTGTATAAATAAGACATATCACTGTACAAATAAGACATATCACTGTATTACCAAAACGCTGAGAGTACAAAACAATCCTAGAAGGCTTTGTTTTAAGTAAGCTATCCCTGCGTTAAAAGTTTCAAGCCGATCCCAAGAGTCGTTGATAATTTACCAAAAAGAAACCTTAGAGGAGGAATGAAAAAAAATAGACATGAACGAAGTGACAGTGTAGTGATGACGTATTTCTGGGTGAATATACTCCCAGATATCAACATTTCTGGAGGTATATACTCCAGCATATCAACAGTTCTGGAGGTATATAGAGCGAGACAGGTCTTGGGAGGTGGAGGGACATCTCTGAGTGTATATACATTTAGGATATACAACAGGTGGTGTATATACAGTGAGATAAATACATGTGGGAGTATATACACGAAGAGACACACCAGTGGGACTAGGAACCACACAGTGTGACACAGACACAGCAGTGGTACTAGGAACCACACAGTGTGACACAGACACAGCAGTGGGACTAGGAACCACACAGTGTGACACAGACACAGCAGTGGTACTAGGAACCACACAGTGTGACACAGACACAGCAGTGGGACTAGGAACAACAGTGTGACACAGACACAGCAGTGGGACTAGGAACAACACAGTGTGACACAGACACAGCAGTGGGACTAGGAACAACAGTGTGACACAGATACAGCAGTGGGACTAGGAACCACACAGTGTGACACAGACACAGCAGTGGGACTAGGAACAACAGTGTGACACAGATACAGCAGTGGGACTAGGAACCACACAGTGTGACACAGACACAGCAGTGGGACTAGGAACCACACAGTGTGACACAGACACAGCAGTGGGACTAGGAACAACACAGTGTGACACAGACACAGCATTGGGACTAGAAACAACACAGTGTGACACAGACACAGCAGTGGGACTAGGAACAACACAGTGTGACACAGACACAGCAGTGGGACTAGGAACAACACAGTGTGACACAGACACAGCAGTGGGACTAGGAACAACACAGTGTGACACAGACACAGCAGTGGGACTAGGAACAATACAGTGTGACACAGACACAGCAGTGGGACTAGGAACAACACAGTGTGACACAGACACAGCAGTGGGACTAGGAACAACACAGTGTGACACAGACACAGCAGTGTGACTAGGAGCAACACAGTGTGACACAGACACAGCAGTGGGTGTATGAACCACACAGTGTGACACAGACACAGCAGTGGGTGTATCAACAACACAGTGTGACACAGACACAGCAGTGGGTGTATCAACAACACAGTGTGGCACAGACACAGCAGTGGGTGTATCAACAACACAGTGTGACACAGACACAGCAGTGAGTGTATGAACCACACAGTGTGACACAGACACAGCAGTGGGTGTATGAACCACACAGTGTGACACAGACACAGCAGTGGGTGTACCAACAACACAGTGTGACACAGACACAGCAGTGGGTGTATCAACAACACAGTGTGGCACAGACACAGCAGTGGGTGTATCAACAACACAGTGTGACACAGACACAGCAGTGGGTGTATGAACCACACAGTGTGACACACAGCAGTGGGTGTATCAACAACACAGTGTGACACAGACACAGCAGTGGGTGTATCAACAACACAGTGTGACACAGACACAGCAGTGGGTGTATCAACAACACAGTGTGACACAGACACAGCAGTGGGTGTATCAACAACACAGTGTGACACACAGCAGTGGGTGTATCAACAACACAGTGTGACACAGACACAGCAGTGGGTGTATCAACAACACAGTGTGGCACAGACACAGCAGTGGGTGTATCAACAACACAGTGTGACACACAGCAGTGGGTGTATCAACAACACAGTGTGGCACAGACACAGCAGTGGGTGTATCAACAACACAGTGTGACACAGACACAGCAGTGGGTGTATCAACAACACAGTGTGACACACAGCAGTGGGTGCATCAACAACACAGTGTGACACAGACACAGCAGTGGGTGTATCAACAACACAGTGTGGCACAGACACAGCAGTGGGTGTATCAACAACACAGTGTGACACACAGCAGTGGGTGCATCAACAACACAGTGTGACACAGACACAGCAGTGGGTGTATCAACAACACAGTGTGACACAGAGAATGATCACTAATCTCCTGGCAACTGTAACGACAGCCCACTGAAATTTCTGGCTCTGCTGCCTTGCAACCATATTGACTGGTTGTTGCTGGTTCCTTCCGGGTGTTGAAGGTCCTGACTCACCACCAAACACTTGTTCTATGCACCAAGTCCTGTGTGTAGCCTCTCACTCGCTTCTAAGACGCTGTCTAAGAAGGCAGGTAGTATATTGCTCTCTCACCTCCGTTAGTGCAAGAAGCTTCTGAAACCTTCAGTCAGAATCAAGTCAGGGAACGAGGGGGTTGGGGAAGGAAGGGATTTAAATCACATGGCAAAGTAGTCCTAAATCTCATTTGCCATGGTTTCAAATCCCCGGCGTTCCGTGTTTTGCTTGCAATCGTGTTATTATTAAGATTTCGTGAGACTTCGACGCGTCTTGTGATTGTGTACCAGACCAGCCAGCGGAAGGTCTCGGTCACAGTGAGTGTGTCGTCAGTCACAGTAGTTCAGTGTTGAGGTACTAACAGTGGGTTAGTACCATAGTACCCCTGTTGTGGTTTGTTTACAATCGTGTCATTACGTGAGTGAGTGTGTGTGTGTGTTATGCTCCAGCTGCAGTGACTTGCCTCTGCCACTAACAACTTTCTCTGGTCTTCTGTGCTCAAACAATATTGAATTGTGCCATTTATGATTTGTTTATCAGAAAATTCATAGAAAAAATCTGTCAAGAGTGTGGAGAGAGTAAGTGGTATGAGCCTTAGTGTAAGGCTCCAGGGTTCTCCAAAGTGGTCAATATCGACCCTTAAGGGTCGATGGGACTATCGAAGGGGGAGATAAATAGCTGGGGGTCAAAAGGGGGGTCAGTAAATGTATGGTTGTGTATCTGTGACCTTCCCCCTCCCCCCCCTGGTCTCTCTCATCTGTCCTGTCCCGGAAAGGATATACATAGATACGTGTAGTATTCCTGTTCGCTTCCCATACTGAGCACTCCATCATGTTAAACACCCCCGCCTTTGTGCACTGCTTGAGCCATTGCTTCCCCAGGTTCATACCTGGTTTATCCTGGTTTATCCTGGTTTATCCTGGTTTATCCTGGTTTATCCTGGTTTATCCTGGTTTATCCACGTAAATGCAATACTAACTAAGCAGAGGAATATAGTGAACCTGGAAGACCCTGGTGAATTACCACTAAAACTCACCAGTCAAACATCAGTGACCTTGTTGACCTTCATCACATATATTCATCCTAGTCATAATACCAACACTTTAGGAAAAAAGGGTATGTTAAATCTTATATTTTTCATAATTTGAATATTACCTATTTTTTTACTAAAGAATAATAATAATAATAGCAATAATAATAATAATAATAATAATAATAATAATAATAATAATAATAATATTATTATTATTATTATTATTATTATTATTATTATTATTATTATTATTATTATTCGCAGTACTATTGAATTATTTTCATATAATAAATATTTTGGGGTCGATGAATTGAAGAGTTTGTGTAGACCTGGAGTAAGTGGTGTGAGCCTCTGTGTAAGTGGTATGAGCCTCTAAGTGGTATGAGCCTCTAAGTGATATGAGCCTCTAAGTGATATGAGGTTGTCTAAGTGGTGTGAGCCTCTGTCTAAGTGGTATAAGTCTCTGTCTAAGTGGTATAAGTCTCTGTCTAAGTGGTATAAGCCTATGTCTTCAGCTTGACTTAATCGAAGTAAGATTTATTTCTAAATATTTTTTAGGGGAACAGCTGTTTTAAATTTTCACATATGTTTACATATAAACATTATTATTGGTATATAATGTTGAAAAAATAACGAGGACTCAGCATAGAATTTCTCAACAAAGCCACGAATTTTTCTTCCATTACAGAACCCTTGGTCAACAGTGAAGCCAACCTCAGTATAACACAAACAAACATTAACCTTGACACAGACATTAACCTTGACACAAACATTAACCTTGACACAAACATTAACCTTGACACCAACATTAACCTTGACACAAACATTAACCTTATTATTAGAAGCCATCTAGATAACCATAATTTGATTAATGATACTCAGCATGGATTCACGAGGGGCCGTTCCTGCCTATCTAATTTATTAACCTTCTTTAGTAAAGCTTTTGAGGCTGTTGATCACGATAAAGAATTCGATATTGTTTATTTAGACTTTAGTAAGGCTTTTGATAGAGTACCGCACCAGAGACTGTTAAAGAAAGTGGCAGCTCATGGCATTGGGGGAAAAGTGCTGTCATGGATCGAGTCATGGCTCACAAATAGGAAGCAAGAGTGTGCATAAATGGGGTTAAATTCGAGTGGGGATCTGTAACAAGTGGTGTTCCACAGGGATCAGTTTTGGGCCCGTTGTTGTTTATAATATATATCAATGACCTTGATGAGGGAATTACTAGTGATATGAGCAAATTCGCCGACGACACGAAGATAGGTAGGATAATTGATTCAAACGTAGATGTCAGGGAACTTCAGGAGAATTTAGACAAACTCAATGCCTGGTCAGAAAATTGGCAGATGCAATTCAATGTAGATAAATGCAAGGTTCTGAAGCTCGGGAGTGTCCATAACCCAAGCACTTATAAGTTAAATAACGTAGAACTTAGCCATACAGATTGCGAGAAGGACTTGGGGGTGATGGTAAGCAGCAACCTTAAACCAAGACAGCAATGCCTAAGCGTACGTAATAAGGCAAATAGATTACTGGGATTTCTATCAAGAAGTGTAAGCAACAGAAGTCCAGAGGTTATATTACAGCTTTATACATCATTAGTAAGGCCTCACCTAGATTACGCAGCTCAGTTCTGGTCTCCATATTACAGAATGGATATTAATTCGTTAAAAAACATTCAGCGTAGAATGACTAAATTAATACATAGCATTAGAAATCTTCCTTACGAAGAAAGATTGAAGACCCTTAAATTACATTCACTTGTAAGACGTAGAATGAGGGGAGACATGATCGAGGTATACAAGTGGAAAATGGGTATTAACAAAGGGGATATAAATAAGGTCTTGAGGGTATCTCTCCAAGAGAGAACCCGCAATAATGGATTCAAGTTGGATAAGTTTAGATTTAGAAAGGATATAGGAAAGTATTGGTTTGGAAATAGGGTAGTTGATGAGTGGAACAGTCTGCCTAGTAGGGTTATTGAAGCTAGGACCTTGGGTAGTTTCAAATTTAGGTTGGATAAATTCATGAGTGAGAGGGGTTGGATTTGAGTGGGACTCGCGCATGAGTAAATAGAATTATCAAAGATTATTTCTTGGGTAGCATTGAAAATTGGGTTGAGTAAATATTCTGTTAGTGGGATGGATTGTGAAGGACCTGCCTAGTATGGGCCAACAGGCCTGCTGCAGTGTTCCTCCTTTCTTATGTTCTTATGTTCTTATGAGAAAGAAGAACTAAAAAAGAACACTGTATACACAACTCAAGAGGATCATCACATAGGATGAAAGGAATACGTTAAAGACTTGGGGAATAATTATATCAGCTGATCTTTCTTTCGAAGAACACATCAAGAACAAGGTCACAACAGCCAGGAAGATGACAGGATTGATAATGAGAACTTTCAAAACAAGGGAAATAATGCCAATGGTGACACATTTCAAATCATTTGTGGTCTTTCATTTGGTATATTGCTCAGTGTTGACGGCCTTATTGAAGGCAGGAGAACAATCACTGGAGCAGAGGAGAGAGAGAGAGAGATTCATGATAATATATATACTTGGAAAGTACTTGAGGGCCTGGTCCTATATTTGCACACTGCCGTAACAACATACTGGAGCCAGATATATGGTGGGAGGAAGTGTAAAATAAACACAGTGAGGAGCAGGGGTGCGGTGGGCACAATAAGGGAGCACTGTATCAACATTCGTGGCCCTAGACTATTCAACATCTTACCAGAAGATATCAGAAACACTGTTGGAACAAGTGTAGAAACCATCAAGAGGATACTGGACAAGTATCTTCACCAGGTGCTAGATCAACCAGACTGTGATGGATATTTGAGCAAATGGGCAACCAGCAACAACAGCCTGGTTGACCAGGAGTAGAAAAACTGTCGGAACTTACCAAAGGTAAATTTCAATATTAATCGTATATTTTTTGAAATGCAAATGATAATCGGAAATGATTTTGGACCATAGAGCAACACCCTGCATAGTCGTATTTTTTCAAAATAATCTTCAACTTTAGAAGTCACTCTCTTGATCTCCCCCCCCCTTACAAAAAATAGTTATTTTCAACGTTCTCGTAGTTACAGTTTTTAGACTTATTAATTGACACATGTACAACGTCTAAGTGTATTTGTATGTAGACGTTTCGCACTCTAGTGGCTTTATCAATACAAATTCAAGGACATTACATGAAGACTGTAGAACTTGGACAAATCCACAGGTGGAAGTAGGTTATGCCTATAGGTTAGGCAAGCGTAGAATTCTAATCTAATCTATCTAATCTAAATTTAAAGCTA
This sequence comes from Cherax destructor, assembly GCA_009830355.1. Lineage (NCBI taxonomy): Eukaryota > Metazoa > Arthropoda > Malacostraca > Decapoda > Parastacidae > Cherax > Cherax destructor. The sequence continues at coordinate 250,528 of WNWK01000736.1, read as the reverse complement.
CCCAAGGTTTTAGCTTCAGTAACTCTACTAGGCAGACTCTTCCACTCATCAACTACCCTATTTCCAGACCAATATCCTTTCTAAATCTAAACTTATCCAAAATGAATCCATTATTTCGTGTTCCTTCTTGGAGGGATATCCTCAGAACTTTGTTTATATCTCCTTTGTTTATGCCCACCTTCCGTTTATACACTTCAATCCTGTCTTCCCTCATTCTTCGTCTTACAAGAGAATGTAGCTTAAGGGATTTCAATATTTCTTCGCATGGAAATTTTTTTATGCAATGGATTTTGTAATTCTTTTCTGAATGTTTTCTAATGAATTTATATCCATTCTGTAAAAAGGAGACCAGAGCTGAGCTGCATAATCTAAGTGAGGCCTTACTAATGATGTGTAGAGCTGTAGTATAACCTCTGGACTCCTGTTACTTCGTGACATAAATCCCAGTAATCTGTTTGCCTTATTACGTACGCTTAGGCATTGCTGTCTTGACTTCAGGCTCTTGTTTACCATAACTCCCAAGTCCTATTCGCATTCTGCATAGCCAAGCTGAATATTTAGCTAATAAGTGCTAGGGTTATTTACATTCCTGAACTTCAGGACTTTGTATTTGTTTACACTGAGCTGTATCTGCCACTTTACAGACCTTGACATGAGCTTCTCTAAATCCTCTTGAAGTACATTGGCATCTTCCTCTAAATCAATAATCCTGCCTATTTTTGTATCGTCAGCGAATTTGTTCATATAACTTTTTATTCCCTCGATATATATTATGTATATTATGTATATTATGAATATATGAACAACAATGGGCCTAAAACTGATCCTTGTGGAACGCCACATGTGACTGATCCTCACTGATTTCGACCTATTTATGCACACTCTCTGCTTCCTGTTGGTGAGCCATGACTCGATCCATGACAACACTTCTTCCTCAATACCATGAGCTGCCACTTCCTTTAAAAGTCTTTGGTGAGGTATTTTATCAAAAGCTTTACTGAAATCTAAGTAAATAATATCGTTTTCTTTAACATGATCAACAGCCTCAAAAGCTTTAATGAAGTAATTCAACCAATTAGTTAGGCAGGAACGACCCCTCGTGAATCCATGCTGAGTATCAGATAAAGTTATGCCTGTCAAGATGACTTCTTATAATATCAGCTTTAATGGACTCGAGTAATTAGTCAGGCTTATTGGGCGGTAATTTGACGGTAACGCCTTGTCCCCTGCTTTAAAAATAGGAATTACATTGGCCATCTTCCACATATCAGACACTACACCTGTATGAAGAGATATATTAAAAAGTTTAACTAATGGTTCACAAAGTTCCATTCTGCACTCCTTAAGAACCCTTGAAAAAAGTTCATCAGGACCCGGGGATTTATTTTGTTTAAGTCGGTCTACTTGTTTGATAATATATCCCTAGTGACTGTGATGTTACATAATTTATCTTCTTCAGGGCCACTATCAAAATTAACTACCGGGATATCGGTAGTGCATTCTTGTGTGAAAACAGAGAGGAAATAATGATTAAAAATCTAGAGTTAGTTTTAACAGTTATGTTTAATGGGAACTATCTTTTCTCTAACTTTTTTCTATATACCTGGAAAAAGCCTTTCGGGTTCCGTTTTGAATCATCTGCCACTTTATTTTAGTAGTCCCGTTTAGTTTTTCATATCCTTTTTTAACCTCCCTCTTAATGTGAGTATATTGATTAATGAGATGGCTCCACCTCTTTTGATACGCCTATAAATTCCTTTCTTCTGCCCTAAAAGATGTTTGAGCCTATTGGTCATCCATTTCGGATCATTTCTATCCGATCTCATTTCTCTAAACGAAATAAATGTTCTTTGGACAGCCTGTATAGTGTTAAGAAAACTGTCATATTGACAGTTCTCTTCCCTACCCCAGTCCACAGATGACAGGTGTTCTCTAAGCCCAGTGTAATCTGCTAAGCAAAAATCTTGAGACCGTTACTGAATTATTCCTAGAATTATACTTCCAATCGATTTGTGTTCACTTGCGCCAAGTTCCTCTGTAATCTCTTAGAGTATTAACAAGGTCATTCTTGTTTGCCAGAACCAATTCAAGTAAGTTATTTTCCCTCGTTGATTGTCACAAACTGCTCCAAAAAAACAGTCTTGAACTACCTCCAGGAAGTTGTTTGACTCAAGACTCCCAGTCAATGAATCCTGATCAATTTGGCTAAAGTTTAAATTTAGAATTACTACGTTATGGTGCCTTGTCTTCCTGGGTCCCTATCCAAGTTTGGGGGATGGTAAATCACGCCTAAAATTAATTTTTCATGCCCTTCAGAAAATTCTACTCAAACTCTGTATGTGTTCTTTCACTTTTAATACCTGCTTTTAGGCAGGAATTTAAGAGTTATCTGACATATAGCGCCACCTCACCCCCCTTCCCGTTACTTCTATCAATATGGAATAACTTAAAACCCTGAATGAGACATTCAGCGGGCATGTCCCGATTCTTCAAATTAAACCACGTCTCAGTAATCGCAAATACGTCAAAGTTACCTGTACTGGAAACTAATTTCAAATAGTCTATCTTGTTTATAGTGCTACGGCTATTTATATAATATATATTTAGAAGCCCTGTCTTCTCTTTTTCCTTACTGCTCATTTATGTTCCTCCAATATCTGTATTGGCTACCCTGATAACTTATCGTGCTCAATACCACTAACTATTTCTAGTTTAAAGCTCTAACAGCTCCCTCCACTGCACTGGCCAGTGCCCCCACTGCACTGGCCAGTGCCCCCACCCCAGACCTAGATAAATAAACCCCCAACTTATCTGCTTCTACCTGTGGATTTTCCCAAGGTGGCACCGCCTACAACTGCTTCACCTCGCCTGTATACAGTACATAAGCCCCTTATTCATGCATTTGCTGTATTTTTATCAAGATTGATGGACTAATTACATAGACTCCAGGCTGAGGGACTGATTATCTTATTATCCTTCTGATTTTCCCCATTCTTCTTCTTTGTATTGGACTGATGAAGCCAATGTGTGGCATAACGTTTCCACAGTAGAGATTCCCAAGTGTTACATATGTGTCTTAATTTATCAACTTGTCGGTACTCTATGCCATTCTTGTATAGCCCTGTTAATTACTAGCAAAATTAATTTAAAATTTAAGAGTGTTATCAACGGGAGCATGTGATATATTGACTTATATCACGGAGTGAGTGGAGAGGTATGGTGGTACCAACAGTGTGTAGATAAGTCACATTCACACTTATATATATATATATATATATATATATATATATATGTTGTCTCTGTACTAATACTGAAGAAGTGTGGCGAAATGTAGTAATATTAGAGCTGCGATGTGATGGGTCGTATTTGAGAAGGATGTGTCAGCAGAGGAGTAACATAATAAAGTGGATCCTGGAGTAGAAGTAAAGTTCTTGGCTGGCGTCATCTAAGGACAGTGTCCAGGTTGGTTAACATTTTGAAAATGATATAGAAGTCGATTTTTTTTGTGTGGGGAGGTGCTGGTTACTGGTGTAGTGGCGGCCTCTGAACACCGTCGACGATATATGTCATGCTCAGGTATGCTTAGTTGAACGTCTCGGAACATCAAGAGGTGGCCCTGCTTGCTTCTGTGTTGGACACAGGTGGCCCTGCTTGCTTCTGTGTTGGACACAGGTGGCCCTGCTTGCTACTGTGTTCGACACAGGTGGCCCTGCTTGCTTCTGTGTTGGACACAGGTGGCCCTGCTTGCTTCTGTGTTGGACACAGGTGGCCCTGCTTGCTTCTGTGTTGGACACAGGTGGCCCTGCTTGCTTCTGTGTTGGACACAGGTGGCCCTGCTTGCTTCTGTGTTGGACACAGGTGGCCCTGCTTGCTACTGTGTTCGACACAGGTGGCCCTGCTTGTTTCTGTGTTGGACACAGGTGGCCCTGCTTGCTTCTGTGTTGCACAGGTGGCCCTGTTGCTACTGTGTTCGACACAGGTGGCCCTGCTTGCTTCTGTGTTGGACACAGGTGGCCCTGCTTGCTTCTGTGTTGGACACAGGTGGCCCTGCTTGCTTCTGTGTTGGACACAGGTGGCCCTGCTTGCTTCTGTGTTGGACACAGGTGGCCCTGCTTGCTTCTGTGTTGGACACAGGTGGCCCTGCTTGCTACTGTGTTCGACACAGGTGGCCCTGCTTGTTTCTGTGTTGGACACAGGTGGCCCTGCTTGCTTCTGTGTTGGACACAGGTGGCCCTGCTTGTACTGTGTTGACACAGGTGGCCCTGCTTGCTTCTGTGTTGGACACAGGTGGCCCTGCTTGCTTCTGTGTTGGACACAGGTGGCCCTGCTGCTTCTGTGTTACAGGGGCCTTAACGTTCACAAGGTGGCTCCTGAGGCTTGCTTCTGTGTTCGACACAGGTGGCCCTGCTTGCTTCTGTGTTGACACGATTTTGGTGGGGCCCTGCTTTCTACTGTGTTCGACACAGGTGGCCCTGCTTGCTTCTGTGTTGGACACAGGTGGCCCTGCTTGCTTCTGTGTTGGACACAGGTGGCCCTGCTTGCTACTGTGTTCGACACAGGTGGCCCTGCTTGCTTCTGTGTTGGACACAGGTGGCCCTGCTTGCTTCTGTGTTGGACACAGGTGCCTGGTACTGTGACACAGGTGGCCCTGCTTGCTTCTGTGTTGGACACAGTGGCCCGCTGTTTGTGTTGGACACAGGTGCCCTGCTTGCTACTGTGTTGACACAGTGCCCTGCTTGCTTCTGTGTTGACACAGGTGGCCCTGCTTGCTTCTGTGTTGGACACAGGTGGCCCTGCTTGCTGTGTTGGACACAGTGGCCCTGCTTGCTCTGTGTTGGGCACAGGTGGCCCTGCTTGCTTCTGTGTTGGACACAGGTGGCCCTGCTTGCTTCTGTGTTGGACACAGGTGGCCCTGCTTGCTTCTGTGTTCGACACAGGTGGCCCTGCTTGCTACTGTGTTGGACACAGGCATTTTATGTTACGTTTTATTACTACCAGGAATCTCGCTATTTCCCTTACTTGTTCTTCATCACAGCCTCCACGTGATGTAGACTACTGCTCTTCATCACAGCCTCCACGTGATGTAGACTACTGCTCTTCATCACAGCCTCCACGTGATGTAGACTACTGTTCTTCATCACAGCCTCCACGTGATGTAGACTACTGCTCTTCATCACAGCCTCCACGTGATGTAGACTACTGCTCTTCATCACAGCCTCCACGTGATGTAGACTACTGCTCTTCATCACAGCCTCCACGTGATGTAGACTACTGCTCTTCATCACAGCCTCCACGTGATGTAGACTACTGCTCTTCATCACAGCCTCCACGTGATGTAGACTACTGCTCTTCATCACAGCCTCCACGTGATGTAGACTACTGCTCTTCATCACAGCCTCCACGTGATGTAGACTACTGTTCTTCATCACAGCCTCCACGTGATGTAGACTACTGCTCTTCATCACAGCCTCCACGTGATGTAGACTACTGCTCTTCATCACAGCCTCCACGTGATGTAGACTACTGCTCTTCATCACAGCCTCCACGTAATGTAGACTACTGTTCTTCATCACAGCCTCCACGTGATGTAGACTCCTGCTCTTCATCACAGCCTCCACGTGATGTAGACTCCTGCTCTTCATCACAGCCTCCACGTGAGGTAGACTAGTACTGCACTGGTGGCTGTCTTGTTAGAATTGTTTATTCCATATTAGATCTCTAACAGTGGTTTGTTGTTGTTCCAAATTGACTCTCACTGCCACATCATAAATTTGACAAAAACTGAAATATACAGCGAGGTGTGGTCATGGCCGGGCTGCGGCGGCGTTGGCCCCCGGAACACCCTCCAGGTGTACTCTAGGGCCTAGGCGGTGGTGCTGGGTCCGCAATTTGTTTTCCATAGATTAGCTACGTTTTAGGTGATTAAGTTTGATGTTGTAAAGTGAAAAGTGAGGTTGAAAGCGACAGTAGCTGCTGGGCCGGACACACAGCGCCACCATGTAATGAATTGTAAAGTGAAAAGGAAAGAGATGCGAAAAATATGGATGGGGACGGTTTGTTGACGCCATGGAGAAGTCGCACTAGACGAGGCAGTAAACTGATGGACATAAATCTTTATGGATCTCCGGTACAGGTGGAAACATTGCCGCGTGTTTCCTTAAGGCACCTGCTGTACCTGTTCACCTAGCAGGTACCTGAGTGTTAACCGACTGGTGTGGGTCGCATCCTGGGGGACAAGATTAACCTAATTTGCAGGAAATGCTCTGCATAAGCAGGGGCTTTCTATATAGTATGTCATTGATGTCAGCTATGGTCTGTATACCTTGTATCATGTACTTGTAAAAATAATGATTATTATTATTATTATTATCATTATTATTAATATGTAGGTGATTACTCTCTCTCTCTCTCTCTCTCTCTCAAGTATGTTGTAGGGTGGGTTACAAACAGCTTATGCACATAATTAGGGAACAACGAATGATTCATTGATTCACTGCTGGTCCAGGTAATGTTGTTGACAATCTATCGACTACATGAGGGTTAACACCATGATCCACCAGCGTACCATTACCATGATACAGACCCACCCACATACCATTACCAGGACACTGCCATCCACCCACATACCATTACCAGGACACTGCCATCCACCCACATACCATTACCAGGACACTGCCATCCACCCACATACCATTACCATGATACAGACCCACCCATATACCATTACCAGGACACTGCCATCCACCCACATACCATTACCATAATACAGACATCCACCCACATACCATTACCAGGACACTGCCATCCACCCACATACCATTACCAGGACACTGCCATCCACCCACATACCATTACCAGGACACTGCCATCCACCCACATACCATTACCAGGACACTGCCATCCACCCACATACCATTACCAGGACACTGCCATCCACCCACATACCATTACCAGGACACTGCCATCCACCCACATACCATTACCAGGACACTGCCATCCACCCACATACCATTACCAGGACACTGCCATCCACCCACATACCATTACCAGGACACTGCCATCCACCCACATACCATTACCAGGACACTGCCATCCACCCACTACCATTACCAGGACACTGCCATCCACCCACATACCATTACCAGGACACTGCCATCCACCCACATACCATTACCAGGACACTGCCATCCCAGAGACTTGGATTAAATTAAACACGGTTTGTGTACACTCAGTGTTAGTTAATCCTGTTAGAATATGTAGGTGTCAGTAACCTGCAGATCACCATGACACTGTTCTATACTGTGTCAACACCCCTGGTTCAACAATCATGGTGCCATGACACTGTCATACACTGTGTCAACACCCGTGGTTCAACAATCATGGTACCATGGCACTGTCGTACACTGTGTCAACAATATCCGTGGTTCAACTATCATGATACCATGACACTGTCGTACACTGTGTCAACACCCGTGGTTCAACTATCATGATACCATGACACTGTCGTACACTGTGTCAACACCCGTGGTTCAACTATCATTATACCATGACACTGTCGTACACTGTGTCAACACCCGTGGTTCAACAATCATGGTACCATGACACTGTTGTACACTGTGTCAACAATATCCGTGGTTCAACAATGATGGTGCCATGACACTGTTGTGCAGGGTGTCAACACCCGTGGTTCAACAATCATGGTACCATGACACTGTCGTACACTGTGTCAACACCCGTGGTTCAACAATCATGATACCATGACACTGTCGTACAGTGTCAACAATATCCATGGTTCAACAATCATGGTGCCATAACACTGTTGTGCTGGGTGTCAACACCCGTGGTTCAACAATCGTGGTACCATGACACTGTCGTACACTGTGTCAACACCCGTGGTTCAACAATCATGATACCATGACACTGTCGTACACTGTGTCAACACCCGTGGTTCAACTATCATGATACCATGACACTGTCGTACACTGTGTCAACACCCGTGGTTCAACAATCATGATACAATGACACTGTCGTACACTGTGTCAACACCCGTGGTTCAACTATCATGTTACCATGACACTGTCGTACACTGTGTCAACACCCGTGGTTCAACAATCATGATACAATGACACTGTCGTACACTGTGTCAACACCCGTGGTTCAACATCATGGTACCATGACACTGCGACCTTCAACCTGGTTCAACTATCATGGTACCATGACACTGTCGTACACTGTGTCAACACCCGTGGTTCAACTATCATGGTACCATGACACTGTCGTACACTGTCATCATCCATGGTTCAACAATCAACATAGTGTACTACTATCAACTATCATAAATATTGCTGGAACGAAAATAGTTTTCAGTAAGTTGGAGATAGTCTCTATAGATGGTTGATCAACCGGGTTATGATGCCTATGTGAAACAGCCTGCTTGACCAAGCTTTCAACAGGGAAGCCTGGACTCTGGCCGGGCTGTGTGGGAGGTAGAGTCCTGGAAACAGGTTATGGTCCAAGATTATATTTTTAGATTTTGCCACGGAAGTGGCTAGTTTATTGTGCACCCCACATCCGTCCTGTGGACGGTAGCGCAAGAGCATATGGATACACAAAAGGCCTAGGAACTAGGCCCAAAAAGGGTTAACAGGTTTACATCTGGATTTATATTCGAAACAGAGGTAAATAAAGAGCGGAAACGGAACCAGCGTGACTGGAGGGGAAGGAGGGTTGCAAAAAGATGGAACCAACCGGCATGGTCTCATTATTAAACGTTGCCTTAACACACCAGACAGTCAAATGAGGGATCGCAAGTCCGGCGTGGCAGCCGAGAACTTGCGATCCCTCATACGAGTATCTGGCGTGTGTTAAGGCGATGCTGAGGCCATACTGGGTGAGTCCATCTCTTTGAAACCTCCCGTGTGAGTTGAGTGACTCTCAGGGTGTGAGAGTTGAGTGACTCTCAGGGTGTGAGAGTTGAGTGACTCTCAGGGTGTGAGAGTTGAGTGACTCTCAGGGTGTGAGAGTTGAGTGACTCTCAGGGTGTGTCATGTAGTACATGGCATAGCTCAGCATTATTGTCAAGATAAATACACATCACCGTGACTGCAACAATACACAAATAACCCACACACAGAAGAGAGAAACTTAGGATGTTTCGGTCAGACTTGGACCATTTACAAGTTAAACCGAAACGTCGTCACAGGTTTCTCCCTCCTATGTGCGGTTATGTGTATAATGGAGATTATTTTCCAGTATAAGTAGATCTTAGTGTTGTGTGGAGGGAGAGAGAGAGAGAGAGAGAGAGAGAGAGAGAGAGAGAGAGAGAGAGAGAGAGAGAGAGAGAAGGAAACAACATTATATATAGCGAAGACAGCTCAGGTATAATCCAGAAAGAATAGTTAAAATAGTTAGAGCGCTTTTTGGAAATTATTATTATTATAGTAAAAAAGAAGCGCTAAACCACAGGGGTTATACAACGCAGCAGGGTAGGGCAGGATGCAGGGAGAATGGGTTGTATGAGGGAGAGGGATGATTAGGAGGGTATGGAGTGGCTTTTTGGAAATAAGTGGGCGAGACTGTGACGCGACTGCTTACCAGTATACGTTATTATTGTTTTACCTCTGCTGCAGATTCATCAAGACTAAACACCTTCCTCAAGGCAGGCGGTCTTGACAGTGTTCACTACCTTAGCTTGAAGACTTGAGAGTGTTTATATTACAACCTCAGGTTCTAGGCCTGTTATCCTGAGTGTAAAAGGGAGTTTGGAGCAAAGAAACACAATAGAAAATGCTTTAAATTGTATTTTCCTTCACCAAGCAATTTTGAACTTGTATTTTCCTTCACCAAGTATTTACAGTTTTGAACAACTATACACAATAGAGTAGTATTAGTGCATGCCACGGAGTCAAGGCAAAAACAGCAGCCAAGAGACAGAGACGACCGTACAACAACCAGCTCAGGGTGGCAATGACAATGGTAAACATGTGAGTGGAATCCACGTCACCTTTACCATTGCCAGACCCACATTATGATTGGCTGAACCAAGGTGTTGATCTGGTGATGGGGCCCCGATCACCAAACCCTTTACAAGATGGTTCGCTGGTTGGTGAGGCAGCCTATGTGGGTGTGTTTAACATGCTCCGAATAAGGTGACGTACTCTTTGCATGCAACAGTTTAGTACCTTAGCTTGAACACTTGACAGTGTTCAGTACCTTAGCTTGAAGACTTGACAGTGTTCAGTACCTTAGCTTGAACACTTGACAGTGTTCAGTACCTTAGCTTGAACACTTGACAGTGTTCAGTACCTTAGCTTGAAGACTTGACAGTGTTCAGTACTTTAGCTTGAACACTTGACAGTGTTCAGTACCTTAGCTTGAACACTTGACAGTGTTCAGTACCTTAGCTTGAAGACTTGACAGTGTTCAGTACTTTAGCTTGAACACTTGACAGTGTTCAGTACCTTAGCTTGAAGACTTGACAGTGTTCAGTACTTTAGCTTGAACACTTGACGTGTTCACTACCTCAGCTTGAACACTTGACAGTGTTCAGTACCTTAGCTTGAACACTTGACAGTGTTCAGTACCTTAGCTTGAACACTTGACAGTGTTCAGTACCTTAGCTTGAAGACTCGACAGTGTTCAGTACTCTTAGCTTGAACACTTGACAGTGTTCAGTACTTTAGCTTGAAGACTTGACAGTGTTCAGTACTTTAGCTTGAACACTTGACAGTGTTCAGTACCTTAGCTTGAACACTTGACAGTGTTCAGTACCTTAGCTTGAACACTTGACGTGTTCACTACCTCAGCTTTGCTTGATCTGTCACAAGCATCAAGACTAGTGAAACTGCGCTTCAAATCCTCAAGTTTGCTACTTAAACTATCTTTCCACTTTCTCGATATTGACTAAGAAGCTGCGCACGAGTGGCGGAATTCCTCAGTAAAGGTAACCAATACTTAAAACTATCTATTCAACTTGTCGATACTGTATAACATTAATGTATAATATGAAAGCAGGTGACGAGCAGTAGTGAGGTGTGAACCATGTCAGGTCAGCAGGAAGGTGGGAACCATGGCAGGTCAGCAGGAAGGTGGGAACCATGGCAGGTCAGCAGGAAGGTGTGAACTATGGCAGGTCAGCAGAAGGTGTGAACCATGGCAGGTCAGCAGGAAGGTGTGAACCATGGCAGGTCAGCAGGAAGGTGGGAACCATGGCAGGTCAGCAGGAAGGTGTGAACTATGGCAGGTCAGCAGGAAGGTGTGAACCATGGCAGGTCAGCAGGAAGGTGTGAACCATGGCAGGTCAGCAGGAAGGTGGGAACCATGGCAGGTCAGCAGGAAGGTGTGAACTATGGCAGGTCAGCAGGAAGGTGTGAACCATGGCAGGTCAGCAGGAAGGTGTGAACCATGGCAGGTCAGCAGGAAGGTGTGAACTATGGCAGGTCAGCAGGAAGGTGTGAACTATGGCAGGTCAGCAGGAAGGTGTGAACTGTGGCAGGTCAGCAGGAAGGTGGGAACTATGGCAGGTCAGCAGGAAGGTGGGAACCATGGCAGGTCAGCAGGAAGGTGTGAACTATGGCAGGTCAGCAGGAAGCTGGGAATCATGGCAGGTCAGCAGGAAGGTGTGAACCATGGCAGGCCAGCAGGAAGGTGTGTGCTTAACAGCATGTAGGAGGGGTCCTGTTAGTGGGACCTCTGACTGACATGGTAGGACCCCTGGCTCACATGGTAGGACCCTCTGGCTCACATGGTGCTCATGGTAGAACTCCTGGCTCACATAGTACTCATGGTAGGACCCCTGGCCCACATGGTAGGACCCCTGGCTCACATAATACCATGGTAGGACCCGTGCTCACATGGTGACCCATGGCTCACATGGGCTCATGGTAGACCCTGGCTTACATGATAGGACCCATGGCTCACATGGTAGGACCCTGGCTCACATGGTAGGACCCCTGGCTCACATGGTGTTCATGGTAGGACCCCTGTCTCACATGGTAGGACCCTGGCTCATGGTAGGACCCTGGCTCACATGGTGCCATGGTAGAACTCCTGGCTCACATAGTACTCATGGTAGGACCCTGGCCCACATGGTAGGACCCCTGGCTCACATAATACTCATGGTAGGACCCGTGGCTACATGGTAGGACCCATGGCTACATGGGGCCATGGTGGACCCTGGCTTACATGATAGGACCCATGGCTCACATGGTAGGACCCTGGCTCACATGGTAGGACCCCTGGCTCACATGGTGTTCATGGTAGGACCCCTGTCTCACATGGTAGGACCCCTGGCTCACATGGTAGGACCCTCTGGCTCACATGGTGCTCATGGTAGAACTCCTGGCTCACATAGTACTCATGGTAGGACCCCTGGCCCACATGGTAGGACCCCCTGGCTCACATAATACTCATGGTAGGACCCGTGGCTCACATGGTAGGACCCATGGCTCACATGGGGCTCATGGTAGGACCCCTGGCTTACATGATAGGACCCATGGCTCACATGGTAGGACCCCTGGCTCACATGGTAGGACCCCTGGCTCACATGGTGTTCATGGTAGGACCCCTGTCTCACATGGTAGGACCCCTGGCTCACATGGTAGGACCCCTGGCTCACATGGTAGGACCCCTGGCTCACATGGTACTCAGCACACTGTCCTCAAGGTGGCTCACCCCTCACGTCTCCTGGTCACCTGCTACATACACTCGTGTTTACCATGTACATACACTCGTGTTTACCATGTACATACACTCGTGTTTACCATGTACATACACTCGTGTTTACCATGTACATACACTCGTGTTTACCATGTACATACACTCGTGTTTACCATGTACATACACTCGTGTTTACCATGTACTCTCTGTGGATTTGAGAAATGTTTAACATTGTTTAGTCTCCAGACAGAGCCAGGTCCCCATCCTAACACAGTACTTTTCATCATAAACCAAACACGGTATTTGACTCAAATATAAACCAAACACGGTGTGTGACTCAAATATAAACCAAACACGGTGTGTGACTCAAATATAAACCAAACACGGTATTTGACTCAAATATAAACCAAACACATTGTTTGACTCAAACATAACCAAACAGTGTTTGACTCAAATATAAACCAAACACAGTGTTTGACTCAAATATAAACCAAACACAGTGTTTGACTCAAATATAAACCAAGCACAGTGTTTGACTCAAATATAAACCAAACACATTGTTTGACTCAAACATAAACCAAACAGTGTTTGACTCAAATATAAACCAAACACAGTGTTTGACTCAAATATAAACCAAACACAGTGTTTGACTCAAATATAAACTAAACACGGTGTTTGACTCAAATATAAACCAAACATAATATCTTGACTTCCCTTCATTGTTCTTGTTCACTTTTTTCCTAATTAGTCTTTATTTTTGCAGCTTCTTTAGGCACGTACGTTAGTTAGTGTACCTGTACGTGTCCGTGGGTGTTACCGTCGTTCAGTACCATACCTGTGCTGCACTGCCGTCCACCGCCACCATCACCATCACCACCACCACCACAGCTGTTTATCACCACCACCACCATAGCTCTCCACCACCGTAGACCAGAAGCACAGTCGTTCTTGGCCACTCCCGGCATTCTTGGCCACCCCTGGCGTCCTTGGCCACCCCGACATCCTTGGCCACCCCGGCGTTGTTGGCCACCCCGGGGTTCTAGGCCACCAGAGCCGTGCTGCAACACAGCTAGTGGCCACCTGGCCACACAACAACAGCAATGACTGTCCAGTACACTGACTTAGTGGCCAGTCAAGGAGGCTTTTTTAAACTCCTTATCAGGTGGGTTCAAGAACCTCTGTTCGGTTCAGTATATATTATTGTCGAATACTGTGATATGTATATACGTATTTCTTCAGAGATGATGAATGATGATGATATCGTGGCAGGTGGCGAGGGAGCGTCTACAAGACAGTGTGGCAGGATATAGTCGTCTATCTCATAGTCTTCTACATCATCTCCTTCGTCTACCGCTTCGCTCTCAACGACTCAGAACGAAGGTGAGGTTAGACGCGTCTCAGTTCTTGCCTAATCTAGATTTTAGTCACTGTTATGAGCGTCGGTGGTCTTCTCTACCGTCTTTGGGGTCTTGTGGATGCGTCTCAGCTCAAGATTTTAGTCACTGTTATGAGCGTCGGTGGTCTTCTCTACCGTCTCTGGGGTCTTGTGTGGTAACCTGGGTTCCTTCACTCTTAAATTATATTAACAAAATGTGGGTTACAATTCCATATAAGAAAGCACAAGTTTGGTAATGTAAACATAACCTTCATGGCTTACGAGTAAAGGCTGTCTGGAGGCTTGACTGGCCTTGCTGAACGTCTGAGAGAGAGGCGGTGTCTGAGAGGCGGTGCTCACCTATTTGTGGTTGCAGGGGTTGAGTCGTAGCTCCTGGTCCCGCCTCTTCGCTGCGCTCCTACCACGCACACTTACATCCGGTGGTAGTTTTAAAATATTCTTAAGCAAATACTTATTACCATGAGCGGTGGTAGATAATATTACTCAGCCAGAAGGGGTTCACTCCATATTCTGGGAAGCAGGTTCAGGTTCATTTGTAGAAACTGACGATAGTACATTAGGTTCAGACGATTGCTCAAAATGATCTATCAATCTTTGCCAAAGTTGGTGTGCTTGACTGTCCACACAATACTTTCAAAGCCTTGAACATGAATCTTGTCATTTTTAATATCTTGAACCTCAGTAAGTTCAGTCTCTACCCAGGGCTCCAACTCCCTCCAACTTTTTTTTTTTCTTCCTGCGCAGCGTTCACCAAGGCGACACCTTTTCATTCCCCTTAAGGAATCCATCATGCATTTCACTGATAGAATGATGTCAGCGAGATTAAACTTGGATGTTAAGTATTTCCTTGTCATTGTAAATACTTTTTTCCTAAATTTCGGATGATCGCGCGGCTAAAACTGTGACTTACACTGTTCCTGCTGAATTAAGAAGCTATTGGTTGTGATTTTGCTTTGGCAGACATTGTTGTGTTAGATAACAGTGCATAGCTTGTGTCACAGGAAATGAAGTTATTTTTCAAGTAAGAATGTTATTGTTATTCCAGCCCCTCCATCACCCTCCTTCCAGTGTTCCCCTCTAGCGTAGCTCTCCGAACGTAGATCTACGTTTTTCACAAAGTATGTAAAAACGAACGTAGATCTACGTTCGGAGCGCTACACATATGAACGTAGATCTACGTTTGGACAGTTAAAGGTCTAGAAAGTGAAGAGAGCTTCGAAAGAATGATTACGAAGGTGTGATGATGGGTCTTGCGATACCACATTGTGTAGATTTATGTAATCAATGAAAAGCTGTTAATTTCTCTGCAGACAAGACATACCAGTTGAACTGTTGTTTTGGTAGGAAGTTCTCGGCCAGAATGTTGGAAGCTGGGTGATAAAGGGCTCCAGCAGAATCTTTAATTACATTCTTACTAAAATATACTCCATTTCTTGTGACAAAATATGATCTCCAGGTGCATCCCCACAGGTGGGTCCCCACAGGTGGGTCCTCACAGGTGGGTCCCCACAGGTTGTCCACACAGGTTGTCCCCACAGGTGGGTCCCCACAGGTGGATCCCCACAGGTGGGTCCTCACAGGTGGGTCCCCACAGGTTGTCCACACAGGTTGTCCCCACAGGTGGGTCCCCACAGGTTGTCCCCACAGATGGGTTCCCACAGGTGGGCCCCCACAGGTGGCACAGTTATGGTTCATTAACTATGATAGAGAAACGTGTGTGCATGTGTATGAGAGTACACATGAGAGTACACACGAAAGTACACGAGAGTATGCATACAAGTACACATGAAATTACACATGAAAGTACACATGAGAGTACACATGAAAGTACACATAAGAGTACACATGAGAGTACACATGAAAGCACACAGGAGAGTGCACATGAAAGTATACATGAGAGTATACATGAAGGTACACATGAGAGTACATATGCGAGCACTAATTTATATATACTTACCTATAAGTGGTTGCAGGGGTCAAGTCACAGCTCCTGGCCCCGCCTCTTCACTGGCCGCTACTAGGTCCACTCACTGCTCCATGAGCTTTATCGTACCTCTTCCAAAAGCTATGTATGGATCCTGCCTCCACTACATCACTCACCAGGTTGTTCCACTTCCTGATAACTCTAAGGCTGAAGAAATACTTCCTAACATCCCCATGATTCATCTGAGTTTTCAGATTCCAGTTGTGACCCCTTGTTGTGTGTGCCATCTCCGGGCCATACTGGCCCGGAGATGGCAATCGTGTCATTACGATTTCGTGAGTCATACTGGCCCTGTCCACCTTGTCATTTCCTCTTATTATTTTATACGTCGTTATCTTGTCTTACCCCATCCCTCCTGTCCTCCAGTGTCGTCAGGTTGATTCCCCTTAACCTCTCCTCGTAGGACATATCCCTTAGCTCCGGGACTAATCTTGCTGCAAACTTTTGTACTTTCTCTAATTTCTTGACCAGATGTGGGTTCCATACTGGTGCTGCATACTCCAGTATGAGCTTGACGTGTGTGTACTCACATAGTTGTGGTTGCAGGGGTCGAGTCACAGCTCCTGTGTTAGTTACCATTTTGTCCTAGGCACATGTCGATTAGACACTAGGCCTGTTGTATGTGTGTGTGTGTGTGTGTGTACTCACCTAGTTGTGGTTGCAGGGGCCGAGTCATAGCTCCTGGCCCCGCCTCTTCACTGATTGCTACTAGGTCATCTCTCTCCCTGCTCCATGAGCTTTATCAAACCTCGTCTTAAAACTATGTACTCACCTAATTGTGGTTGCAGGGGTCGAGACTCAGCTCCTGGCCCCGCCTCTTCGCTGTCCGCTACCGGGTCTCTGCTCTCCCTGCTCCATGAGCTTTATCATACCTCGTCTTAAAACTATGTATGGTTCCTGCCTCCACTATATGTTTCTCTAGACTATTCCACTTCCTGACTACTCTGTGGCTGAAGAAATGCTTCCTAACATCCCTTTGACTCATCTGAGTCTTCAGCTTCCAGTTGTGTCCCCTTGTTTCTGTGTTCCCTCTCTGGAACATCCTGTCACTGTCTACCTTGTCGATTCCCCGCAGTATTTTGTATGTCGTTATCATGTCTCCTCTGACTCTTCTTTCCTCCAGTGTGGTTAGTCCTATTTCCCTCAACCTTTCTTCATAGGACAGACCCCTGAGTTGTGGAACTAACCTTGTCGCAAACCTTTGCACTTTCTCTAGTTTCTTTACGTGCTTGACCAGGTGTGGGTTCCAGACTGGTGCTGCATATTCTAGTATGGGCCTGACGTACACGGTGTACAGTATCTTGAACGATTCCTTGTTAAGGTAACGGAACGCTAATCTTAGGTTTGCCTGTCGCCCATATGCTGCCGCAGTTATCTGGTTGATGTGTGCCTCCGGAGACGTGCTTGGCGTTATACTCACCCCAAGGTCTTTCTCCTTTGCCGAGGTTTGTAGCCTTTGTCCGCCTAGCCTGTACTCTGTCAGCTGTCTTCTTTGCCCTTCTCCGATCTTCATGACTTTGCATTTGGTGGGATTGAATTCGAGAAGCTAGTTGCTAGACCAGATGTCAAGCTTGTCCAGGTCTGTTTGAAGTCCTGCTTGGTCCTCTTCCGATGTGATTCTCCTCATTAATTTCACATCATCTGCGAACAGAGACACTTCTGAGTCTATCCCGTCCCTCATGTCATTTACATATACCAAGAATAACACTGGTCCTAGGATTGACCCCTGCGGTACACCGCTCGTCACAGGCGCCCACTGTGATACCTCATCACGCACCATGACCCGTTGTTGCCTCCCTGTGAGGTATTCCCTGATCCATTCCAGTGCCCTTCCTGTTATACATGCTTGTTCTTCCAACTTCTTTACTAATCTCATGTGAGGAACTGTGTCGAAGGCCTTCCTGCAGTCCAGGAGAATGCAGTCAACCCACCCTTCTCTCTCTTGCCTTACCTCTGTTACTTTATCATAGAACTCTAGGAGGTTTGTTACACAGGATTTGCCTTTCCGGAATCCGTGCTGTCTGGTGTTTATTATCCTGTTCAACTCGAGGTGCTCCACCATTCTTTTCCTGATGATTTTCTCCAGGACTTTGTATAATATACATGTAAGTGACACCGGTCTATAGTTTAGTGCCTCTTTTCTGTCTCCTTTTTTAAAGATGGGGACTACGTTGGTCTTCTTCCATATCTCAGGTAGCTGCCCACTTTCAAGGGATGTGTTGAATATTATGGTAAGTGGCACACTCAGTACCTCAGCTCCTTCCCGAAGAACCCACGGGGAGATATTGTCCAGACCCATCGCCTTTGAGGTATCAAGGTCACTGAGTAACTGCTTCACCTCCTCCTCAGTTGTGTGTATGCCCTCTAGCACTTGATACATCCCTTGTTGGTGACGCACCCCGTCCTGTCTACCCAGCTGCCTTCCTTCCTCCACTGTGAATACTTCCTTAAACCTCAAGTTGAGCTCCTCACATACCTCTTGATCGTTACTTGTGAGTTCCCCATCTTCTCTCCTCAGCCTTATCACCTGGTCCTTGACTGTTGTCTTCCTTCTGATGTGACTGTACATCAGTTTCGGGTCGGACTTAACTTTCGATGCTATGTCGTTTTCGTACTGTTTCTGGGCCTCCCTCCGTACCTGTGCATACTCGTTTCTAGCTCTTCTACTAATCTTTTTGTTTACTTGGGTTCTTTGCCTTCTGTACCTTTTCCATTCTCTGACACTCTGAGTGTGTATGTATGTGTGTGTGTGTGTATGTATGTGTGTGTGTGTGTTTGTGTATGTGAGGTAGCTCTTCTAAAATGTCTAAACACATCTATTTGTTACAGATTATTTGAGAAGGTAGTGATCAGCTTCACTCGCTACCGGACTCTCATCCCCGTGTCGTTCGTGCTGGGCTTCTACGTAGCGCTGGTGGTCAGTCGCTGGTGGGATATATACCGCAGCATGCCATGGCCTGACACCCTGGCTATACTCGCCTCCACATATATACCTGGCTCGGTCAGTCAAAACCACGGGTTTCAATTTAATAATAATATTAATAATTTGTTGTATGTGAGATGCTGAATATTATATTATATTTATCTTATGTCAGTAATATCCTATTATTATTATTATATATATATATATATATATATATATATATATATATATATATATATACGAAAGACCACCCACAACATATATATATATATAAATGCAGTATTAGAATGTGGGGCAGAAGTTTGTGGCTATATGAGGGTGGGTGCAGGAGGAAAGAGGAGTGAGTGGTGGAATGAAGAAGTGAAGGGTGTGATAAAAGAGAAAAATTGTAGCTTATGAGAGATTTTTACAAAACAGAAGTGTTAATAGAAGAGCAGAGTATATGGAGAGTAAAAGAAAGGTGAAGAGAGTGGTGAGAGGTGCAAAGAAGAGCAGATGAAAGAATGGGAGAGGCTCTGTCAAGAAATTTTGCTGAAAACAAGAAAAATTTTGGAGTGAGATAAACAAGGTAAGAAAGCCTAGGGAACGAATGGATTTGTCAGTTAAAAACAGAATAGGGGAGTTAGTAGATGGGGAGCTGGAGGTATTGGGTAGATGGCGGGAATATTTTGAGAAACTTTTAAATGTCGATGAAAAAAGGGAGGCGGTAATTTCATGTACTGGCCAGGGAGGTACAACATCGTTTAGGAGTGAAGAGGAGCAGGATGTGAGTGTGGGGGAGGTGCGTGAGGCATTACGTAGAATGAAAGGGGGTAAAGCAGCTGGAATTGACGGAATCATGACAGAAATGTTAAAAGCAGGGGATATAGTGCTGGAGTGGTTGGTATTTTTGTTTAATAAATGTATGAAAGAGGGAAGGTACCTAGGAATTGGCAGAGAGCATGTATAGTTCCTTTATATAAAGGGAAGGGGATAAAAGAGATTGTAAGAATATAGGGAATAAGTTTACTGAGTATACCAGGTAAAGTGTATGGCAGGGTTATTATTGAAAGAATTAGAGTTAAGACAGAGAGTAGGATTGCAGATGAGCAAGGAGGCTTTAGAGTGGGTAGGGGATGTGTAGATCAAGTGTTTACAGTGAAGCATATATGTGAACAGTATTTAGATGAAGGTAGAGAAGTTTTCATTGCATTTATGGATTTAGAAAAGGCATATGATAGAGTGGATAGAGGAGCAATGTGGCAAATGTTGCAAGTGTATGGAATAGGTAGTAAGTTACTGAAGGCTGTAAAGAGTTTTTATGAGGATAGTGAGGCTCAGGTTAGGGTGTGTAGGAGAGAGGGAGATTACTTCCTGGTAAAAGTAGGTCTTAGACAGGGATGTGTAATGTCACCATGGTTGTTTAATATATTTATAGATGGGGTTGTAAAAGAAGTAAATGCTAGGGTGTTGGGGAGAGGGGTGGGATTAAATTATGGAGAATTAAATGCAAAATGGGAGTTGACACAGTTACTTTTTGCTGATGATACTGTGCTTATGGGAGATTCTAAAGAAAAGTTGCAAAGGTTAGTGGACCAGTTTGGGAGGGTGTGTAAAGGTAGAAAGTTAAAAGTGAACATAGATAAGAGTAAGGTGATGAGGGTATCAAACAATTTAAATAAAGAAAAATTGGATATCACATTGGAGAGAGGGATTATGGAAGAAGTGAATGTTTTCAGATATTTGGGAGTTGACGTGTCAGCGGATGGGTTTATGAAGGATGAGGTTAACCATAGAATTGATGAAGGAAAAAGGTGAGTGGTGCATTGAGGTATCTGTGGAGACAAAAACGTTATCCATGGAGGCAAAGAAGGGAATGTACGAAAGTATAGTGGTACCAACACTCTTATATGGGTGTGAAGCATGGGTTGCAAATGCTGCAGCGAGGAGGAGGCTGGAGGCAGTGGAGATGTCCTGTCTAAGGGCAATGTGTGGTGTAAATATTATGCAGAAAATTCGGAATGTGGAAATTAGGAGAAGGTGTGGAGTTACTAAAAGTATTTGTCAGAGAGCTGAAGAGGGGTTGTTGAGGTGGTTTGGTCATTTAGAGAGAATGGATCAAAGTAGAATGACTTGGAGAGCGTATAAATCTGTAGGGAAAGGAAGGCGGGGTAGGGGTCGTCCTAGAAAAGGTTAGAGGGAGGGGGTAAAGGAGGTTTTGTGGGCGAGGGGCTTGGACTTCCAGCAAGCATGTGTGAGCGTGTTAGATAGGAGTGAATGGAAACGAATGGTTTTTGGGACATGACGATCTGTTGGAGTGTGAGTAGGGTAACATTTTGTGAAGGGATTCAGGGAAACCAGTTAATTGATTTAGTTGGACTTGAGTCCTCGAAATGGGAAGTACAATGCCTGCACTTTAAAGGAGGGGTCTGGGATAGTGACAGCTGAGAGGGACAATTCTCAGCTGTCTTATCTGAGCGCCTCTGCAAAGACAGTGATTATGTATGAGTGTGGTGAAAGTGTTGAATGATGATGAAAGTATTTTCTTTTTGGGGATTTTCTTTCTTTTTGGGTCACCCTGCCTCGGTGGGAGACGGCCGACTTGTTGAAAAAAAAATATATATATATACATACATGTGTGTGTGTGTGTGTATTCAGTATTTATATACACTATACACATTCTAGTTTGGAAAATTTTCACATAAGCTTATTTTAATACATTTTTCTCTCTAGCTGAATATAGGTTACTTTACCAAGAGAAGGTCAATACGTGATGTTAGAGATCGTGTCTGCGATATTTACATTGTGATGTCGGTTCTAGTTAGACATTATTTAATGTTTACTGAGTATAGTTTTATCTGTGATGCTAGCTAGTAGAGTGACTGTGTCTGTGATGCTAGCTAGTAGTGTCGGTGATGCCAGCTAGTAGTGCCTGTGATGCTAGCTAGTAGTGTCTGTGATGCTAGCTAGTAGAGTGACTGTGTCTGTGATGCTAGCTAGTAGAGTGACTGTGTCTGTGATGCTAGCTAGTAGAGTGACTGTGTCTGTGATGCTAGCTAGTAGTGTCGGTGATGCCAGCTAGTAGTGCCTGTGATGCTAGCTAGTAGTGTCTGTGATGCTAGCTAGTAGTGCCTGTGATGCTAGCTAGTAGAGTGACTGTGTCTGTGTTGCAGAACAGAGGATCACGGACTGTCAGGAACAGTGTTCTTCGTTACATCAACCTCGGTATTGCTATCACTTTCGCCACCGTCTCCCCCGTCGTCAAGGAGAAGCTCTCCACCATCCAGGACCTGAGACGTGAAGGTACGTTTGTTTACCATCCAGGACCTGAGACGTGAAGGTACGTTTGTTTATCATCCAGGACCTGAGACGTGGAAGGTACGTTTGTTTATCATCCAGGACCTGAGACGTGGAAGGTACGTTTGTTTATCATCCAGGACCTGAGACGTGGAAGGTACGTTTGTTTATCATCCAGGACCTGAGACGTGGAAGGTACGTTTGTTTATCATCCAGGACCTGAGACTTGAAGGTACGTTTGTTTATCATCCAGGACCTGAGACGTGAAGGTACGTTTGTTTATCATCCAGGACCTGAGACGTGAAGGTACGTTTGTTTATCATCCAGGACCTGAGACGTGAAGGTACGTTTGTTTATCATCCAGGACCTGAGACGTGAAGGTACGTTTGTTTATCATCCAGGACCTGAGACGTGGAAGGTACGTTTGTTTATCATCCAGGACCTGAGACGTGGAAGGTACGTTTGTTTATCATCCAGGACCTGAGACGTGGAAGGTACGTTTGTTTATCATCCAGGACCTGAGACGTGGAAGGTACGTTTGTTTATCATCCAGGACCTGAGACTTGAAGGTACGTTTGTTTATCATCCAGGACCTGAGACGTGAAGGTACGTTTGTTTATCATCCAGGACCTGAGACGTGAAGGTACGTTTGTTTATCATCCAGGACCTGAGACGTGAAGGTACGTTTGTTTATCATCCAGGACCTGAGACTTGAAGGTACGTTTGTTTATCATCCAGGACCTGAGACGTGAAGGTACGTTTGTTTATCATCCAGGACCTGAGACGTGAAGGTACGTTTGTTTATCATCCAGGACCTGAGACGTGAAGGTACGTTTGTTTATCATCCAGGACCTGAGACGTGGAAGGTACGTGGTTGTGTTACCTCTGTACTTGGTAGTATTATCTGTGTACCTGGTCGTGTTACATGTGTACCTGGAAGTGACCAGTGTCAATTGTCACCTAACACATTACAAAATCGTAAATAACTCGCCTTTAAACAAATGTCAAAGAAATAAAAACATGATCGCACACTCTAGTGCACACACTAGTGCACACTCTACTGCACACACTAGTGCACACACTAGTGCACGCACTAGTGCACACACACACTAGCACACATTTCTACTGACTTTCTCTGCCAAAGTTCTGGATTTGGTGCACAATCTGTCTATAGTATGTCGACACAAGTGACCTAGTGCACCAGGTATGGACTTCCTGCTTCCACACTGACTGCAGCGCTACACACATCTGCCTCCCTCAATGTACAGACACACATCTACCCCGTTAAAGCCACACATCTACCCACTTAAAGCCATTCATCTACCCCTTAAAGCCACACATCTACCCCGTTAAAGCCACACATCTACCCCCTTAAAACCACACATCTACCCCCTTAAAGACACACATCTACCCCCTTAAAGCCACACATCTACCCCCTTAAAGACACACATCTACCCCCTTAAAGCCACACATCTACCCCCTTAAAGCCACACATCTACCCCCTTAAAGCCACACATCTACCCCCTTAAAGCCACACATCTACCCCCTTAAAGCCACACATCTACCCCTTAAAGCCACAGCACCTTACCATGAAGTGTTAAATATCTAATAATAATAATAATAATGGATTCCTGTACGTTGTACCTTAACATCTCTACAATTTGTTACATACATGACTCTGTAACTTGTTGTCCATCCTGGTTCCATCATGGTTAACGTCCCATAATAATACCATTGACAATACAACTGCATCATGACTGCTGATTCATCACAATATAACCTGTGATGAATGACTGCTCCAGTTAGTGATGTTATTGACTGACTGACTGACTGACTGACTGACTGACTGACTGATTTCATTGTTATGAGAAATATTGACTGAATTCCAGAATGAGGCAGGAACAACACTGCCTGCACATGTGTTTATAACGTCTGGTAGTGATGATGGGCTCTTGATCCGTGTAATTAGAGCTGTTTTTTCCCCTTATAGATTGTAATACTGGGAGGCTGATAAGATGTCTACCCTCCAGTAGACATCTCAAGACATTGTCACTCAAGTTTAATAGACGTTATTTGACCTGGCCACTCCCGGTGAGTGGTGAGAGTGAGGGGTGAGAGTGAGGGGTGAGTGAGTGGTGAGAGTAAGAGGGTGAGTGTGAGGAGTGAGTGTGAGTGGTGAGAGTGAAGGGTGAGGGTTGAGAGTGAGGGGTGAGAGTGAGTTGTGAGTGTGAGGGGTGAGAGTGAGGGTTGAGAGTGAGGGTTGAGAGTGAGGGGTGAGAGTGAGGGGTGAGAGTGAGGGGTGAGTGTGAGGGGTGAGAGTGAGGGTTGAGAGTGAGGGTTGAGAGTGAGGGGTGAGAGTGAGGGGTGAGAGTGAGGGGTGAGTGTGAGTTTGAGAGTGAGAGGTAAGTGAGATAGATAGATAGATAGATAGATAGATAGATAGGAGAGAAGAGAGAGAGAGGGGAGAGAGAGAGAGAGAGAGAGAGAGAGAGAGAACAATGGTGCAAGTGTTCCACAGGGAAGTGTACTTGGGCCATTGTTATGGAATGTCTATTTCAATGACCTTCTTCATCTAATCCCAGAATCCCATGCATATGCAGACGACTGTACTCTGATATTTACTTATCCAAGAAAGGAAATGCCAGCTGCTCTAAGTTGTGTCAATCACCAGCTTACAGATATATCAGCCTGGGGTAAACGATGGCAGGTAACATTTGCTTCTGAGAAAACGCAAATGATGGTCTCTAGGCCCCATGATGGTAATGCTGGAGCAGTGGTAAGAGTGAATGGGAGAGTGTTGGTACCTTGGGGTGAAATTTGACTCCAAACTAACCATGAAGAACCACGTTGTAAATCTTGCAAACAAGGCGGCCAGGAAGCTTACAGCGCTTCGACACGACAGTAGAGGTTGCAAGATTCTGTACGAGGCACAAGTACGCTCATACCTCGAGTATGCTCCACTTTCTTGGACTGCCTTCCATCCCATCTGTGACTTCTTGACATGATAAAGAACAGAGCAAGACGAATCATGTCTCGCCTGGACCCAGCCTGGACACATCTGGACAGATCAGAAGAGCCTTCAACACATGAGAGATGTGGGTAGCCTTATTGTCATGTACAAGGCCAATATTGTCAAAGTACCACACTTGGCTTCACTCTGAGGACAGCGAGAAGTGAGCTTCTACACTACAAGACGGGCAGCCAACAGCACCTTCACTCTGTCTGTACCCTTCTCCAGAACATCACTTCATCTGAGATCATTTATTCCCAGGATGACTCGAGTCTGGAACATGTTTGTACAGTACAATGATATCAACGTAATAAAGTCAGTTGATCAAATAAAATTGCTTGCCCACAGATGGCTCACAGCTGGCCCACAGATGGCTCCAACTTCATCCTCTTCCCTACTTGTATGTCTCATAACAATAAAAAGGCTTTTAAATGAGCTGATGTAGGTAACAACTCTTAGCTTGTCAATAAAGTTAGGAACCCTTACCTTGTAAAACCTTGATAGACAGATAGATAGATAGAGAGAGAGAGAATGAATTTACGATGTATTCACTCCAGAATACCAACCTGCATATATATCAGGATGGCTTCTCTGAAATACCCTTGCTGACCTCTACTACGTCAGGCTCTAGCTCTGGTCTCCTCCAGGCTCACGCATCCTCTCCTACCTAGATTCCCTGACTTATCCTCACCAAAGAACCATACTCCACTCTACATAAAACTTGACTAGTGGAACTTGGCGCTGAAACTTCCCATAGTAACTTTAAAACCCGTCACATCATACCTCATGTGATCTCTAACTCAGGATCCATCACATCATACTTCATGTGATCTCTAACTCAGGATCCGTCACATCATACCCCATGTGATCTCTAACTCAGGATCCGTCACATCATATCTCATGTGATCTCTAACTCAGGATCCGTCACATCATACCTCATGTGATCTCTAACTCAGGATCCGTCACATCATACCTCATGTGATCTCTAACTCAGGATACGTCACATCATACCCCATGTGATCTCTAACTCAGGATCCGTCACATCATACTTCATGTGATCTCTAACTCAGGATCCGTCACATCATACATCATGTGATCTCTAACTCAGGATCCGTCACATCATACCCCATGTGATCTCTAACTCAGGATCCGTCACATCATATCTCATGTGATCTCTAACTCAGGATCCGTCACATCATACCTCATGTGATCTCTAACTCAGGATCCGTCACATCATACCTCATGTGATCTCTAACTCAGGATCCGTCACATCATACCCCATGTGATCTCTAACTCAGGATCCGTCTCATCATACTTCATGTGATCTCTAACTCAGGATCCGTCACATCATTCCCCATGTGATCTCTAACTCAAGATCCGTCACATCATATCTCATGTGATCTCTAACTCAGGATCCGTCACATCATACTTCATGTGATCTCTAACTCAGGATCCGTCACATCATACCTCATGTGATCTCTAACTCAGGATCCATCACATCATACTTCATGTGATCTCTAACTCAGGATCCGTCACATCATACCTCATGTGATCTCTAACTCAGGATCCATCACATCATACCTCATGTGATCTCTAACTCAGGATCCGTCACATCATACCTCATGTGATCTCTAACTCAGGATCCATCACATCATACCTCATGTGATCTCTAACTCAGGATCCGTCACATCATACCTCATGTGATCTCTAACTCAGGATCCGTCACATCATACCTCATGTGATCTCTAACTCAGGATCCGTCACATCATACCTCATGTGATCTCTAACTCAGGATCCGTCACATCATACCTCATGTGATCTCTAACTCAGGATCCGTCACATCATACCTCATGTGATCTCTAACTCAGGATCCATCACATCATACCTCATGTGATCTCTAACTCAGGATCCGTCACATCATACATCATGTGATCTCTAACTCAGGATCCGTCACATCATGTGATCTCTAACTCAGGATCCGTCACATCAAGAAGCGGGACTTCCAGCATCTTCCTCAACCAACACTTTCAATGCAAGAGGAACCAGCTGAGTTGTTCCAGCTGGTTGTTCCAGCTGGTTGTTCCAGCTGGTGTCAAGACATTGTTTACTGAAATATTTAATGTCAGAGTGTATTACCAGTGTGTTAGATTATTATTCCTTGATAACACAAATTACCGCTTGTTATAATGGCTCTTGTGACCTTAATATTGTAACTGTCAGAGACTTTAATTTTATTACTTATATATATATATATATATATATATATATAATATATATATATATATATATATATATATATATATATATATAGCTTACTAAAAAGAAGAAGAAGAAAATCGTCAAAGTGGGATGTTTGAATGTGCGTGGATGTTGTGCGAATGATAAGAAAGAGATGATTGTAGATGTTATGAATGAAAAGAAGCTGGATGTCCTGGCTTTAAGTGAGACAAAGCTGAAGGGGGTAGGAGAGTTTCAGTGGGGAGAAATAAATGGGATTAGATCAGGGGTTTCAAATAGAGTTAGAGCTAAAGAAGGAGTGGCAATAATGTTGAATAATCAGTTATGGCAGGTAAAGAAGGAATATAAATGTATAAATTCAAGGATTATGTGGAGTAAAATAAAGGTTGGATGTGAAAAGTGGGTTATAGTAAGTGTTTATGCACCTGGAGAAGAGAGAAGTGTAGAGGAGAGAGAGATTTTGGGAAATGTTGAGTGAGTGTGTGGGGAGTTTTCAACCAAGTGAGAGAGTAATTGTGGTTGGGGATCTTAATGCTAAAGTGGG
>WNWK01000736.1:182500-217500 GCA_009830355.1 Cherax destructor | reverse complement strand
GAGGGTGAGGCTGTACTTACCTAGTTGTGTCTGCATGGGTCGAGGCACAGGTCCACTAGAGGAAGAGGCTGTACTTACCTAGTTGTGTCTGCATGGGTCGAGGCACAGGCCCACTAGAGGGTGAGGCTGTACTTACCTAGTTGTGTCTGCATGGGTCGAGGCACAGGTCCACTAGAGGGTGAGGCTGTACTTACCTAGTTGTGTCTGCATGGGTCGAGGCACAGGCCCACTAGAGGGTGAGGCTGTACTTACCTAGTTGTGTCTGCATGGGTCGAGGCACAGGCCCACTAGAGGGTGAGGCTGTACTTACCTAGTTGTGTCTGCATGGGTCGAGGCACAGGTCCACTAGAGGGTGAGGCTGTACTTACCTAGTTGTGTCTGCATGAGTCGAATCACAGGTCCACTAGAGGGTGAGGCTGTACTTACCTAGTTGTGTCTGCATGGGTCGAGGCACAGGCCCACTAGAGGGTGAGGCTGTACTTACCTAGTTGTGTCTGCATGGGTCGAAGCACAGGTCCACTAGAAGGTGAGGCTGTACTTACCTAGTTGTGTCTGCATGGGTCGAAGCACAGGTCCACTAGAAGGTGAGGCTGTACTTACCTAGTTGTGTCTGCATGGGTCGAAGCACAGGTCCACTAGAATGTGAGGCTGTACTTACCTAGTTGTATGTGCATGTCCAGTAAAGGACGAGACTGGTTTATATAAAAGGTTTTTCCAGGCAGCAGCTTCTTCAGTTCACTACAGAGAAAAACGGTGAAGGATGAGGAGGGGTTTGAGGTAATCATTCCCTCAGCCATGACTTAATCTTGATAGATGTGCAGCATATCCGCATAGAAGGGACTTATATACAGGAGACAGGAGAGCTGAAGCAGTTGTAGTGGGAGTCATCAGTGGAAAACCCCGCTAACGTAAGTATATCATGCCTATAGGTCAGTCAGACTTTGAAGAATTCGCTTCATCTTGATCCCAAGATGTTGCCGTGTTTATGTAACTGGTAAAAATGATTTAGAAAACTGACACACTGATAATTGGTCCAAATTTGACCGAAACGTCGTCAAAAGCCTCAGTGTCCTATTTGCGAGTTATGTATTGTTTCACTCACAGTATTGTGCCTTTGTATTCTTTAATGAGCTATAATTCACTAAGATATGACAAATGTTGAGCTTCAGGTGTGATAATTAACTAATGTATGGCAGTTGTTGTTCCACAGGTGTGAATATCAACTAAATGATGATAATTGGTGTTCCACAGGTGTGAATATCAACTAAATGTTGATAATTGGTGTTCCA
This sequence comes from Cherax destructor, assembly GCA_009830355.1. Lineage (NCBI taxonomy): Eukaryota > Metazoa > Arthropoda > Malacostraca > Decapoda > Parastacidae > Cherax > Cherax destructor. The sequence goes on along the minus strand of WNWK01000736.1, from coordinate 216,211 downwards.
CAGGTGTGAATATCAACTAAATGATGATAATTGGTGTTCCACAGGTGTGAATATCAAATAAATGATGATAATTGGTGTTCCACAGGTGTGAATATCAACTAAATGATGATAATTGGTGTTCCACAGGTGTGAATATCAACTAGATGATGATGATGATGATAACTGGTGTTCCGTAGGTGTGATAATCTTCGGGTCGGACCAGGAGGTAGCGGGTGTGATGCGCGCCGTCCGGAGGAACAACGCTACCGGAAGCTTCTCTTGGATTGGCTCAGACGGATGGTCGGCTCGCTCTCTCGTCTCCTCTGGTGAGTCACCCATGAGTCACCCATGAGTCACCCATCAGTCAAAAGCCATAGATGAGTCACTAAACTTTGGGTAAGTCACAGGTGAGTCATCGATGAGTCCTGCTGCCTCAGTTGACTCACTCATAAGTAAATAACCAGTGAGTCACAGTTATGACAACTGAGAGATGAATACGTCACAGGTGAGTCAAATTCTGAAGTTAATTATTGTAAGTTAAATTAAAATTTGTAGTATAAATAATTTATCGGGATAATAATAGTAAGAATAATAATATTAAAAAGTAATTATTATTATTATTATTTTTATTATTATTATTATTATTATTATTATTATTATTTGTATTATCATTATTATCATTATTATTATTATTATTATTATTATTATTATTATTATTATTATTGTTGTTGTTGTTGTTGTTGTTGTTGTTCTTCTTCTTCTTCTTCTTCTTCTTCTTCTTCTTCTTCTTCTTCTTCTTCTTCTTCTTCTTCTTCTTCTTCTTCTTATTATTATTATTATTATTATTATTATTATTATTATTATTATTATTATTATTATTATTATTATTATTATTATTATTAACGGTACTGACTCGCTGACTCATCTTGGTCAAGTAATCACTTTTAATTAAAACTTTCTAAGTGTTATCCAAGTCTTATCAGACTTGGATAGTTAAGAAATATTTCGTAGATGCATTTACTTATATCTATAGTATAAAATATTTCATATTTTTTTGACCTTCCTCTAACTCTCTCTCTGTCTCTGTCTCAATCTCTCTCTGTCTCTGTCTCTCTCTCTCTCAATCTCTCTCTCTCTCTGTCTCTGTCTCTCTCAATCTCTGTCTCTCGCAGGGAATGAAGCAGAGGTGGAGGGAACACTGTCAGTTCAGCCCCAGGCCAACCCAGTCAGAGGGTTCGATCAGTACTTCCTGGCGCTTACCGTGGAGAGGAATACCAGGAACCCCTGGTTTGTTGGTGAGTCTTAGTTACCATTTTGTCCTAGGCACATGTCGATTAGACACTAGGCCTGTTGTATGTGTGTGTGTGTGTGTGTGTGTGTGTGTGTGTGTGTGTGTGTGTGTGTGTGTGTGTGTGTGTGTGTGTGTGTGTGTGTGTGTGTGTGTGTGTGTAAGCAACCACTTCGAAATGTTTCCGCCCCGCCGGGATTTAAACCCGGGCCCTCCGTGCGTGAAGCGAGAGCTTTAGCCACCAGGCCACCGGGGCTGTGTAGCGTGTGTACTCACCTAAGTGTACTCACCTAATTGTGGTTGCAGGGGTCGAGACTCAGCTCCTGGCCCCGCCTCTTCGCTGTCTGCTACTGGGTCTCTGCTCTCCCTGCTCCATGAGCTTTATCATACCTTGTCTTAAAACTATGTATGGTTCCTGCCTCCACTATATCTTTCTCTAGACTATTCCACTTCCTGACTACTCTGTGGCTGAAGAAATGCTTCCTGACATCCCTTTGACTCATCTGAGTCTTCAGCTTCCAGTTGTGTCCCCTTGTTTCTGTGTTCCCTCTCTGAAACTTCCTGTCACTATCTACCTTTTCAATTCCCCGCAGTATTTTGTATGTCGTTATCATGTCTCCTCTGACCCTTCTTTCCTCCAGTGTTGTTAGTCCTATTTCCCTCAATCTTTCTTCATAAGACAGACCCCTGAGTTGTGGAACTAACCTTGTCGCAAACCTTTGCACTTTCTCTAGTTTCTTTACGTGCTTGACCAGGTGTGGGTTCCAGACTGGTGCTGCATATTCTAGTATGGGCCTGACGTACACGGTATACAGTGTCTTGAACGATTCCTTGTTAAGGTAACGGAACGCTAATCTTAGGTTTGCCAGTCTCCCATATGCTGCCGCAGTTATCTGGTTGATGTGTGCCTCCGGAGACGTGCTTGGCGTTATACTCACTCCAAGGTCTTTCTCCTTTGCCGAGGTTTGTAGCCTTTGTCCGCCTAGCTTGTACTCTGTCAGCGGTCTTCTTTGCCCTTCTCCGATCCTCATGACTTTGCATTTGGAGGGATTGAATTCGAGAAGCCAATTGCTAGACCAGATGTCGAGCTTGTCCAGGTCTGTTTGCAGCCCTGCCTGGTCCTCTTCCGATGTGTGTGTACTCACCTATTTGTGGTGGTTGCAGGGGTCGAGTCATAGCTCCTGTGTGTGTGTGTGTGTGTGTGTGTGTGTCCCTCACATCCTATTTCTAGTCCTACTGTCACTATGTCATCAGATGTTAATTCATCATGGTCGGTGGCTCCTTCTCATTCTTCACGCTCGACTTTTTCCATGTCATGTCAGCCTAATGTGAAAATGAGGTTGAATGTCTGGTTAGTCTCCCTGCAGAATCTCGCTATTTTCTTCATATGATGATTCATGAATTTCCTCAAAATGTCTTCCATGAATTTGGTTCTCCAAGTTTCCGGTTCATTATCTGGGTCCCAGTTCTTCCGACTGATTTCCTTGTACTTAAAAATCCCCTATAATTAAGAGTTATATTTTTGTCGTTGCTTTCTCTGCTACCTTATTTATTTTTTTGCCATTATGTTGTACTTATCATTGATAATATATCACAACCTCTATAACCCATCCAGTCATTACTGTCTCCGCTATATAATTTTTGAATCGTTTTGATATTAAGTTTTATAGTTCCTGAAGACTTCACTGGATTCTTATTAGGAATGCCACACCATCTTCTTCCCTGGTCCCTCCTTCTGCAAGACTTACTAGCCATCTGAAAATATTGCATCAGTTACTACACTCCTTGTCCATGATTTCTTCCTTCAACTTCATTTTCTCTGGCATACTAGCTATTATCTCTGTTATTTTACACTTTGTCTTCTTTGCTTTATATTTCTTAGCTCCTCTCTTAATCTTTATTTACCAAATCCTCAAATTGCCTGACCTTGAGTACCTCCTTCCCTTCTGTTTGCCTCGCAAGCTCTACGTTCTTGGCTTCGTACTTTGTCTCTCCTACTTTTTCTGTCCGGCATACAGCAAGCCAGCCTTCTGAAGGGGAAGGGAAGGGAGAGCCCTTCTCCTTCACCCCTTCTCCCTACCTAGCACACCCGGTGAATGAATCCAGCCACAAGAACCACAAGTGTTGCTCGCCCATCAAGTGAAGGGTTCCCACCTCTCCAAATACTTGTGTTGATGGACTAAGCAACTTGGTGACTCAAAGTTCCTGTAATCCTCTTGGATATCGACACAATGTTATTAGACACACGAAGCTTATGGACAACACTGGGAAAGGCGTGAAATATATTGACCAACAGTTGAGGTGAACTGAGACGGAGAGATGACCTTTAAGTCAGTTAACAAAGCAGCAGGTAGATGGAAGATTCAGTGAATATAACGTTACTCTATTGTCTGTTTATGTTAGTAATGTTATTTCCATGTTTCGGAAGTAGGGGAGGGGGGACTGGCGATGGGAGATTTTGGGGCTTAAGCCCCTTAGACGCAAATACTTATTTTTTTTAATTAATGGCTAATGTTCACTTCATTATTTTGACCTGTCACCTCGAAAACAAAATAGCTTGAGAAAATTGGCATTAAGTGACAAACATTCTCATAAATAGTTTCATTTATTTTTCAGCATCTTATGATTTTTAAGCCCAATGTCTTATTTAAATTCTTGCTTAAGCAGCTTTTCCCCCACACACAATGAAAGCCTAGCGGCGTTACTGGCCAATTATGACTAATTCTGAGCACAGCTGTTTTATGTAGATTTTGAGGCTGGAAGGTTCCAAAACAACGGCCTTGACAGGTGTCTCCTGGATGACCGAGGTTTATGTATCGCGTTCATCCAGGAGACACCTGTTGTTTGTCTTTCTAAACCAACAATCGGTCTAGAAAGACAGGTGAGCAAACACTAGGTCAAAATTACTAGAAAAAGTTTCGGTCCTGGGACCTTCGTTCTTATCAAGATTGATGGATTAATTACATAGATTCCAGGCTGAAGGACTGGTTACCTCAAACTCCTGATATTCAACCTTCCTTTTCTGTATTGGACTGAGGAAGCCACAGTGTGTTGCGAAACGTTTTAGTAATAAAGATACCGAAGTGTCGCACATGTGTCTAATTTATCAACTTCTCGGTTCTCTGCACCATTTATCTACACCCCCACGAGAAGTTATCAAGGTTCCAGAACCAAAACGTTTTCTATTATGTAATGGTTTCTCAGGTGCCTTTTTAAACCTCCTGGATGAGGCTTCTGGACGACACGTTCATCATCACCCTCATATAACTGAGCCTAGACTCACTCCAGGGCAAAATCAATGTCACTGAAGCTTTTATTCAGTTTAGACTCAATAAAGAAAACATTGACATCCTACATTTCCACATAAACGTTCAGAATTGATCGTAATTGAGGTAATCAGTCACAAGCGTTCAGAATTGAACTTTTCCTGGTTTTCTTCTTCCGTCTTGTTGCCAGACGTATCACGACCAGTATTTTGTAGCTTGATGTTTGTTTTGAAATATACATTTTAATTGGTTAATATAACGTGACTTAGCTTTTGAAAATATGTGACAAGGCCAAGAGTTGTTTGTATGTCACTCAGTGTATAGAGGTTGACGTTATACGCTATTCTTAATTGGTATCAATAGGCTTTAAACCCACTTAGCTAACCAGCCAACATAAACCCATCAACGTGAATTACCTTATCCATTTCTGGTCCCACCATAACAAGAGGACTTTTTCTCAAAGCTCACAGAAAATGTAGTCATGATTTATTGAAAGACACATCATAACATTCCGCAAATCTTCAAAAAACAATTCCTTACAACTTTTACGCAAGATTTTAGAAATTCCACTAAGATACTAAACACTCTGAAGGACGAGACAAACAATGAGATCAACACCTTCCCCATCTTCACTATTTCTGGAAAACACAGCTAAGATTCTTCACTAGACCAGCCTCAATATATTGTGATGAGATATATATTGTCTGAGACAATAAAGAATTCGATATTGTTTATTTAGACTTTAGTAAGGCTTTTGATAGAGTACCACACCAGAGACTGTTAAAGAAAGTGGCAGCTCATGGCATTGGGGGAAAAGTGCTGTCATGGATCGAGTCATGGCTCACCAATAGGAAGCAGAGAGTGTGCATAAATGGGGTTAAATCCGAATGGGGACTTGTAACAAGTGGTGTTCCACAGGGATCAGTCTTAGGCCCATTGTTATTTATAATATATATCAATGACCTTGATGAGGGAATTACTAGTGATATGAGCAAATTCGCCGACGACACGAAGATAGGTAGGATAATTGATTCAAACATAGATGTCATAGAACTTCAGGAAGATTTAGACAAACTTAATTCGTGGTCAGAAAAGTGGCAGATGCAGTTCAATGTAGATAAATGCAAGGTTCTGAAGCTCGGGAGTGTCCATAACCCAAGCACTTATAAGTTAAATAACGTAGAACTTAGCCATACAGATTGCGAGAAGGACTTGGGGGTGATGGTAAGCAGCAACCTTAAACCAAGACAGCAATGCCTAAGCGTACGTAATAAGGCAAATAGATTACTGGGATTTATATCAAGAAGTGTTAGCAACAGAAGTCCAGAGGTTATATTACAGCTTTATACATCATTAGTAAGGCCTCACCTAGATTACGCAGCTCAGTTCTGGTCTCCATATTACAGAATGGACATAAATTCGTTAGAAAACATTCAGCGTAGAATGACTAAATTAATACATAGCATTAGAAATCTTCCTTACGAAGAAAGATTGAAGACCCTAAAATTACATTCACTTGTAAGACGTAGAATGAGGGAGACATGATCGAGGTATACAAGTGGAAAATGGGTATTAACAAAGGGGATATAAATAAGGTCTTGAGGATATCTCTCCAAGAGAGAACCCGCAATAATGGATTCAAGTTAGATAAGTTTAGATTTAGAAAGGATATAGGAAAGTATTGGTTTGGAAATAGGGTAGTTGATGAGTGGAACAGTCTGCCTAGTAGGGTTATTGAAGCTAGGACCTTGGGTAGTTTCAAATTTAGGTTGGATAAATTCATGAGTGAGAGGGGTTGGATTTGAGTGGGACTCGCGCATGAGTGGGTAGAATTGTCAAAGCTTATTTCTTGGGTAGCATTGAAAATTGGGTTGAGCAAATATTCTGTTAGTGGGACGGATTGTGAAGGACCTGCCTAGTATGGGCCAACAGGCCTGCTGCAGTGTTCCTCCTTTCTTATGTTCTTATGTAATGTTAGGCCTACGTTCAAAAGTCAGTAGATATTATCTTCATATGGGATCCAGGCATAACAATTTAGACAGAGTTTGGTATAAAAATAAACTTCAAGTAAAATCTTAGTTTAATGAATTAATTTCATAGATATGATAACATGTCAGGCATGTAACTTATGCATTTACTGTTTATACTGATAAGACGTATATACAACAAGGAATCTTTTACATTACCTTCCCTTGTTATGTCTTAAAGTCTAGTTTCTCAGAGAGACTTTATATCAGAATAATTACTCATATAAACACAATCTTCTTCTCTGTAACTAACTAGTTTTATAACTAGTAGAATCAGATGGAGTATAAGTATTGCTCAAAATATACTATGGTGAAGAAGACCAATTAACAACTTTCTAATAAGACCAGAGAAGGAGTGTTGACTGGTCGGCTGGTAAAATCACACTGGTCCAAGCTGAACACCTATCATGGACGCTGAGTGAGTCACGTGACTTTGACCCGGCAAACACTTAACCAAAGCGGGAAAAGGATGGAGGAGAAGGTGTTAAACATAAGAACATAAGAAAGGAGGAACACTGCAGCAGGCCTGTTGGCCCATACTAGGCAAGTCCTTCACAATCCATCCCACTAACAGAATAATTCCCCAACCTAATTTTCAATTCTACCCAAGAAATAAGCTTTGAAGATTCTATTAACTCAAGTGCGAGTCCCACTCAAATCCAACAGAGGATTGGATCATTTCATATAAATCTACCTCCTTTACATAAAACATACACATAGTAAAGCTACACACAACCAGCGAGATATTAATACATAGTGGCCACTTACATAAATAATTGTGCAAACAATTAATAATATTACAAGAACGTTCATTTCCAATTTTGCTAATAAAGGAAATAAACGCAATGTATTATTAAAAGCATAAATTTTACAAGAGGGGTTATAGAGGGCGCAACAGACAACCAGGAATGTGGACAAAAACACTGTTAAAGAAAGATTACGTATATGTTAAACACACATTTCTGTCTGAGTTCTCAATACTACATACCGTCAGTATATATATTTCGTCTGTGGTATGAATACGCTTATCATAGCACCAATGGCAGACAATACCTTCAAGTTGATGAATTATACCCACGCGACACCTGGGTATCTTTATCTTGATGACTAGTGGCGTTATCAGTGCAACACAGAGCTTGTTAATTATTGACAGAGATGAGGTAATCTGTCCCTCCTATGGTGATAAATGAGACACTCATGCAAACGTTTCGCCAGCCAGTGAAGAAGTGACTGGTTGGCGAAACGTTTCCAGAACTGATACCCAAACGTTGCACAAGTCATACATAAATAACCCACATATAAGAGAAAGAAACTTTGACGACGTTTCGGTTCGACTTGGACCATTAATTAGTAACAAACCAAAGAAGCCGTTATATACACTAGAGGAGGGTGGGGGCAGGATAAAGAGAGGAAGAAGAAGAAAGAAGGAAGTGGAGCTATTATTGGTAGTGTACAAGTGTCTCATTTATCAACTTGTCGGTTTTCTAAAGCCATTTAGACAAAACCTCTGAAGGTGTCACAACTAGAGACAGTGGAAGATGAGGTAATCAGTCCCTAAGGCAGTTCAACTTACAAACAGAGATTCACAGAAAAATTTCATATCTTGACCTCATCCACAGAAACGCAGACATTGTCTTTCCAAGTTTCCGCTGACCCACTAGTAAGACCAACCTTATACATTACAGATCAAATCACTAGACAAAATAGAAGTATTGGAATCTGTTTCTACCGTTCGAATAGAATTTCCTGCCTCAATTTTCCAAAGGACGGGTGTAAAACTTTCAAATATATTTTCAGACAGCAGCTCAACCTTTCATTTTCCATTATAAACTATAGACAAAGAACCAGAACAATTTTGAGAATACTAATAACGAATAGTAAAACTGACAGATATTTAATTTTTCCCCTCTGGTAAAATCGGTCGAGGCCACACAAAGATCTTACAAGTTATCCTTCAGTAAAGAAGCTATCACAATGTGCAACTAAAGCCACAATAAAATGTCGCATTAGTTGCATTTGTGTTCTTTTACCCAAGACATTGTCGGGAATTCTACCAATATTAATACAAGACCTTGTACAGGACCAGTACAGAAGTCACAGCTAGTCATTACAAGTCCTTGTACAGCACCAGTACAGAAGTCACAACTAGTCAGTGATGTAGATGAATGGTTCAGAGAACCGACAAGTTGATAAATTAGACACATATGCAACAGTCCAATACAAAGTAGAAAGTTGTAAAGAGAGGAGGAGTTTGAACACATCGACTCCAGGCCGAGGGACTGATTACCTCAAACTCCTCCTCTCCTGACACCTTTCTACTTTGTATTGGACTGATGAAGCCACTGTGTAGCGAAACGTTTCCTCAATAAAGATACCCAAGTGTTGCATATGTGTCTAATTTATCAACTAGTCAGTGATCGTTGTAGTTTACAAAGGCTCATGTGAAGCTTGTACGTAGCAAGGTATACATAGGTGAATATGTCATGAATTAAACCTTTCATATCAGCGAAGGAATGTAACCTGAACCAATAGTTTGAGCAGCATTAAAACTCAAATACCCATCTGAGGAAGTTCGCTGATACCATCTGAGGAAGTTCGCTGATACCATCTGAGGAAGTTCGCTGATACCATCTGAGGAAGTTCGCTGATACCATCTGAGGAAGTTCGCTGATACCATCTGAGGAAGTTCGCTGGTGCCCTCTAGGGAAGTTTGTTGGTATCAAATTAAACTACAAATATGAAAGAAAATTAATAACTAAAGTGTAATAAACACTTGTGAATGTCAATAATAACCCACTTGGAGCCAGACACTCAGTGGTTTGATTAATCTGTATACTTCGACCTCCTGGGATTCTTTCAGCAGAAGCTTGACAAAGCTCTTGGAGAGCTTCGTCAAGCTCTGACAAAGTTCCTGGAGAGCGAAACGTTGCCACAATAAAATATCACATTAGTTGCATTTCTGTCCTTTTACCTTAACAGTATATAACAGTGTATAACGGTATATAACAGTATATAACGGTATATAACGGTATATAATAGGGGCGGGCAAGTTCTTCGATAAGAAGAGCCACATATAACACTTTTCACACATTTTTGAATGTTCAAGAACCAGAAAAAAATATTGTTTTAAAACTGTATTTAAAAATAATAATAAATACAGCAATATAGTAGTCCTACTCACCAAAGCAGAATATGTTTAATTTCTGCTCGTTGAAGACTCTGAGTCTTCATTTTTGCAGTTAATAGTTTAAAATCTGGCTGGACCGACTGAAACAAAATAAATCGCCGGGTCCTGATGAGCTTTTTGCAAGGGTTCTTAAGGAATGCAAAATGGAACTCTGTGAACCAATATCTAACATTTTTAATTTATCTCTTCAAACAGGTGTAGTGTCTGATATGTGGAAGATGGCTAATGTAATTCTATTTTTAAAGCAGGGACAAGTCACTACCGTCAAACTACCGCCCAATAAGCCTGACCCTCAATTGTGGCAAATTACTAGAGTCAATTATAGCTGATATTATTGAAGCCATCTAGATAACCATAATTTGATTAATGATACCCAGCATGGATTCAGAGGGGCCGTTCCTGCCTATCTAATTTATTAACCTTCTTCAGTAAAGCTTTTGAGGCTGTTGATCACGATAAAGAATTCATTTGTTTTTTAGACTTTAGTAAGGCTTTTGATAGAGTACCGCACCAGAGACTGTTAAAGAAAGTGGCAGCTCATGGCATTGGGGGAAAAGTTCTGTCATGGATCAGTCATGGCTCACCAATAGGAAGCAGAGAGTGTGCATAAATGGGGTTAAATCCGAATGGGGACTTGAAACAAGTGGTGTTCCACAGGGATCAGTCTTAGGCCCATTGTTATTTATAATATATATCAATGACCTTGATGAGGGAATTACTAGTGATATGAGCAAATTCGCGACACGAAGATAGGTAGGATAATTGATTCAAACATAGACGTCATAGAACTTCAGGAAGATTTAGACAAACTTAATTCGTGGTCAGAAAAGTGGCAGATGCAGTTCAATGTAGATAAATGCAAGGTTCTGAAGCTGGAGTGTCCATAACCCAAGCACTTATAAGTTAAATAACGTAGAACTTAGCCATACAGATTGCGAGAAGGACTTGGGGGTGATGGTAGCAGCAACCTTAAACAAGACAGCAATGCCTGAGCGTACGTAATAAGGCAAATAGATTCTGGGTTTATATCAAGAAGTGTTAGCAAACAGAAGTCCAGAGGTTATATTACAGCTTTATACATCATTAGTAAGGCCCACCTAGATTACGCAGCTCAGTTCTGGTCTCCATATTACAGAATGGACATAAATTCGTTAGAAAACATTCAGCGAGAATGACTAAATTAATACATAGATTTGAAATCTTCCTTACGAAGAAAGATTGAAGACCCTAAAATTACATTCACTTGTAAGACGTAGAATGAGGGGAGACATGATCGAGGTATACAAGTGGAAAATGGGTATTAACAAAGGGGATATAAATAAGGTCTTGAGGATATCTCTCAAAGAGAACCCAATAATGGATTCAAGTTAGATAAGTTTAGATTTAGAAAGGATATAGGAAAGATTGGTTTGAAATAGGGTATTGATGAGTGAACAGTCTGCCTAGTAGGGTTATTGAAGCTAGGACCTTGGGTAGTTTCAAATTTAGGTTGGATAAATTCATGAGTGAGAGGGGTTGGATTTAGTGGGACTCGCGCATGAGTGGGTAGAATTGTCAAAGCTTATTTCTTGGTAGCATTGAAAATTGGGTTGAGCAAATATTCTGTTAGTGGGACGGTTGTGAAGGACCTGCAATTGGGCCAACAGGCCTGCTGCAGTGTTCCTCCTTTCTTTGTTCTTATGTTCTTATGGTAGGATGTCAAGGCTGTTGTAAGAAGGTCAGTCAGGTGACTGTTGGTCAGGATAACACAATGTTTTGATTTAATCAAATTCGTTACAGAGAAGAAAGATTCACAACAGTGAGTTGTCCCAAAAACAGAGAGTAGTAGGAAGCTGGTTTTATGAGTACTGGGATACTTTGCTTCAGGGATTTGTTTCCAAAAGTCAGTTAAAGATGAACTTTTATGTATTAGCTTCAAACCCACATCTTCCTGCAGTTCAATAAGCTGTGTTTCTATTGAAGCAACATCACAGGCAAAACGATTCACAGGGATTCCCAAGAAATTCTAAACATTGCTTCACTATTTTAGTTTCTCAGGTTTGTTCTCAGAATCATTATAAAGTGTTTATAAGTTTTCATCGTATTGTTTCAACATCAGGAAAAACAGTTATTCTTAATTTAAGGTTGAGAAAGTGACCAAATTTTTTGGTTGTCAGATTTTATTATATTTTATTTAAAACATATACATTATCAAAGATATTCTCTTTCCATACAGAGTTATGGTTCACAATACTATAACAATGCAACATACGAGCATATAGAAAGTATACCATATCATTTAAACCAGAATCCTACCCCAAATTCCAAAATCCAAAAAAAAAAAAAAAAAAATATGAACAAATATGGAAGTCACAAAAATCATTAAGACAATTATGAATAATAACCCCACTGTGTGACATAATTATTCCTACCATAACTTCAGTGAAGTTAACTGTATCAGCATAGAGAATCATTAATACCTCATAGCGGCTCTAAGCCGCCAAAAACGGTGGAAAAACGTACACATGTAACACATAACCATATGTAAAAACCTAACATAGCAACAGAATATCAACCCCACATAAGTAATATAACCACCTAAGATATCCTTCCCCCCTCCAACTGCTATGTACTTTTAATTACAGCAAGATAACGAAAAATGGTATTCATAAGAACCTTTTGCTATACCTAACGTATATACAAAGAGTCAAAAACATCTCTCATGTTGCATAAACAAAGCAACATACAAACAAAAATGCTGCGTATAAAACCAAGTTCATGATACAACATACCTACATATAAATAATACTATATACAAAACAGACAAAAGGCACAGCTCATAGGCACCTCTCTCAGGTGCAGGCACAGCTCATAGGCACCTCTCTCAAGTGCAAACTCTACGTCCTAACGTCACAGGACGCTTTTTCTTTCATATCCCCTAACGAAAAAGGGGTTGCCAAACACATGCAGTCCCACAGAAAAACATACATAGTAATATAAATCCCTCATATGTACAACAAGCGATCAATACATGATCTTCAGGTAATAAACATTATGATACAAACAAAAACTTTATACCTCACCGCGTCAACATCAGCACAAAGGTTGAAAACACATACATATGCAACAAAATAATAGTAAATAATATTACCACCGCCATACTCATATTCCTTACTCCTCAAAGTAAGCACACCGACTACAATAACCCCCCTCCTTAACAATACATATCACATTACAGACCATTGCATCAACAAACCCATCACTTTTACAACACCTAGCTTGCAAAAGTGCCCGTACATCGGGAGTCTATAAAACATTACATATAAAAATGAAAAAGATAATTTTTTTTATAGATCTTAGTGCAGTAACCACTACCTTCCAACCCACGAAGGGTCAAATATACCCAAAGAAACCGTGAGCTCCTTCATCGAAAGAATAACCCCATATTTCAGAACCAGACAATGTTAACGAAAAGCATTACTATCATCTATTTGTTAAACAACGCCAAACACAAAATTTTCCAATGTGAATATAACATTTCACTTAAGCAGACACACCACAGTTTATGTGAACATCCCTACCACATAAAAACAATGTAAAGACACATCTATTCCACATAAAACCCAATCACATCCAGACCGTTAAATACAAAAACTCCAAAGTTGGCATTTACATCAGCATAGGGAAAACCTCACATACATCACACACTCCCCCCCCCCTCCCCCCTCCCCCCAGAGACTAGCCCGCCTGATTTCCCCTTACGTTACAACATCCCTAAGTCTTGTACTGTAAAATTCCTGTAACCCTTCGAAAAATCCCTCTCCCAACTACCCTAAAAACTTCCTGATTCCTACATTTAGTTGTATAAAAGCCCGCCGCCAATGCCCTTTTACGTACCCCCCACTTTCCTCATTGCCCATGCTAGGTAAACATAATCAGTTACAAGGTATAACACCGCATTTCTTACCTGTCTCCCCACACCCTCCACCTCTAAACTAATCACCCTCAACACCTGCAACCCCCCCCCACCCACCTAAGCATGCGACTAAGCCATTCCCTGACAACCTCCATTTGTTTACAAAAATACACTGCATAGTAAGCTGTTTCCTCCAGTCTGCACATGCTACATAATGCATCCTCAGTTACCCTCCTGTTGTATAAGGCTACCCTCGACGGCAAAATGTCATGCAAAAACCAAAAGACTACTTCCCTCACACACGGGTGTATGCGGAGTTTACTAAAACTTCCCCAAATTTCTCTCCAATCATACATAGGAAAACAACCCACACCCTCCACCTAATCCCTACACCTTCCCGCTTTCTCCAGTGACCCCACCTTCACGTCCCTCAGCTCTCGAACATGCAAAAGTACCCTTATCATAGGTTTGCAATCATGCAAATCCCTGCCCCCCACCACCTACTTACATCTGCATGCACATTACCTACACTCACCCCCCTCTCCCTAATTGTAAAAAACTTCATTTCTCATATATACTCCTTATCTTCCTATCCAGTGAAATTAATCCCAGTCCTCCCTGACAAGGTGGTCTCGTGACCACATCCCTCTTTAGCCAATCACACCCTGAACCCCAAACATACCTCATAATCCTACCCTGCAACCTCCTCACATCACACTGCAGCAGCAGATAGACCGTGGCCACATGCCACACCTTACTATAAAGCAACACGTTGGCCATGACCACCCGCTGCTGCAGCATAAGTAGCATTGGTCACAAAGCCGCTAACCTCCCCAGCTCCACTATCCTTCCCGAATTATACTTTATAGCCATCCAATCATCCCTCATATACACTACTCCACAGATCTTATCCTGAATTAATACAGACCCCCCCCTGACACCCACAGCGCCCCCACCCGATTCCCAACCACCATTAACGTTGACTTATTCTTATTAATATTCACACCCCGTAACCCCTCCTCTTTACCCACCAGAACCGTTGTGTCATCCACATACCCCACAATGCTGGCCCTCCCTACACCTCGCATCCATCCTCCTTCCCCCCCACAAACCTGTATCGCCCTATAAAATGGATTCTGTAAACATGGAAACAGCACTTGCAACAGGGGACACCCCTGTTGCAAACTCCTACCCATACATACACTTGCCTCTATCCTCCCATTTACCTGCACACACACCGACACCCCTCGATATAAAGTTCGTGCCCACGAAACCACCTCCACCCCAAACCCCTACCAATGCAGAATCCTCCATAAAGCCTCCCTCTCCATGCTATCATAGGCAGCCTTCCAATCCAAAGCTAGAACCCCCCTCCCCCCGCCTGCCTAGCATCAACAAAATCCCTGATCTTTCCATGTCCCTCAAACATCGACCTACCCGGAATGCCATATTGCCCATCCATTTAAAATGATTCCCAAGGATCTTTGCAAACAACTTATAATTGCCACACATCAATGATATTGGCCTATAGTCCAACACGGTTTCTTGCCTACTACCCTTTGCTACGAGAACCACAACAGCAGTTCTTTGAAGATTCCCCATCACCCCCCCTCACTTTCATTTCATTAAACAGTCGTACTGAAAACCCTTCCATGACGCCCCAATGCTGAACATAAAAATCACTGGATAACCCATCTATACCTGAAGCCTTACCCATGCTCATCCCTGACATCGCCTGCCATACCTCATCCTCCATTATATGTCCTCTCAACAGATCCCTATAATGCTCATTCAAATCACACTGCTCACACCCCCTCATGATGTTCAAAGCCTCCTAATTAATACCCTTACTAAACATATTAATTTTAAACAATGCATCTAAATAACCACTAATACCCTCCATCGTAACCAACTCCTGCACCTCCTTATACCCCTCCAACCCCACGTGTACCCTCAACCCCATCATTTCCGTCGCTGCCCACCTTTGCCTCTGCCCATGCAGTACACAGGCCGATGGCCTGTCCCCTCACAAAACAG
This sequence comes from Cherax destructor, assembly GCA_009830355.1. NCBI lineage: Eukaryota > Metazoa > Arthropoda > Malacostraca > Decapoda > Parastacidae > Cherax > Cherax destructor. Next base: position 200,532 of record WNWK01000736.1, on the reverse strand, counting down.
CTTCCAGCCTCCCCAATACTTTCGCCCCATCAAAAACCTCATTTTGCAATGTGCACAATGTTTCTTCAAACCTTCAATGTCCTCCACAGGATACCCAGATCCCCCTCCCCCCCCATAGCAATCCTTGAGCTGTCCCTCTAAGTAACCAATCAACCCAAACGCTAATTGGTGTTCCTCCCGTCCCCTGCGTACATAAAATTCCCTTATTTTTGTTTTATCTATTGAGTCCCACCAGTGCATCAAATCACCGTCCCTGCACCCCCCTGACCATAAGCTGTCCCAAAAACTAGCAAAAGACACTCTCCCATCCCTGCTTGTAAGTAATCTCACATTCAACTTCCAGTAGCTGCCATAACACCTTGGTAGTCTCCCCCATTCCAACTTCACCTGCACTTCCTGATGATCAGAGAACGCCACATTCACAATCTCCATCCTCCTGACCTCCACCACCCTCGTGACATAGATCCTATCTAGTCGGACCGCATATGCGCGCCTCACAAAAGTGTGGTCCACCCCCTCCCTATTCCCACCCTCATCCCTTAAGCCAGCCCCCTCAACAAATCCCTCAAAACATCAAAGCAATGACCCGCACCTCAAGGCTCCACATCCTTCCTTCGTATCACACAATTCTAATCACCCTTGACGATGGCAACTTCCGGGAGTGATCGCAAATGATATACGAGTACATCAGAAACAAACCTAGATTTGATTCTACCATCTCCCTCCGCAGGTCCATAAATACAAACAAAACTAACCCTAACCCTCCCCCAAACCCTATCTAATCATATCACCCTCCCTGCCCCCCCCCCCGTTCTCTCTATGCAGAACCTCAAACTGGCAAGTCTCCTTAATTATTATTGCAACCCCTCCTTTCAGTCTTCTTAAATGCACCATATATACAACATATTCTTCCATCAACATCTCTCAACCAGGTTTATAATTGTGTTCCTGCATAAGCGCCACTTCCACTCTATAACGTAACAACGCAAGTAAACGCTGATGCTTACGTTCCGTCCGTAAGCCATTTACATTCAGTGTTATACACTTAAAAATGAGATATGGGGTTTTACCTTTTGACTTCATCACATGCTTGTTGGTCACTCGTGTGTTACCACTCCTATCACCTTCCCATACCTTAACATTACTTTTGACCAGACCCTGCCCCTTAGAACCACCTGGCCCTCTATCTGATACTACCACCCCTGATTTTTTCCCTGGCCTCTGTCCAAGAGTGAGGACATCCTCCGAGTCTGAAGAAACAGCAGCCCGTTTCCTAGGCTCCTCCAAATGCATGAGATCCTCCTCACTCCTATCTCTGTGAACCTCCACAGCCACTTCACTAACCTTGAGGGTGGTCTCCCACACAGGTTTCTCAGTACCACCACTTAAAGCTATGTTTTGCACCTGTTCATGAACCTGAGCCACCAATAAATCATGTAACATCAAGGGATGCTTCATCATCACATCCCTCCTCCCTCTGAATATCTACTTCCTTCACTTCCAAATTCTCCACCACCTGCGACACTACAGGTAGCGTTGCACAATCCACCGCAGGTGCGAGACTACTTGCCACGACCTCGTACCACATGGAAAAATTCCCAGACTCTGGTAACACCTTCTGGGCCTCCTTTCCTTGTTCCACTTGTTCCACTCCACTCACAGGATCTCTTTCAGTGATCGTTGCCACCTGTCGTCTCTCACACTGTGCAGCAGCATGGTCGTAACCACTGCATAGACGACAGGGTCATTGCTGGCCTATGTATGTCATGAATGCCTGTGTCCTAAACTTCTCCATCATGATGTACGAAGGAATGGGAAAATGGAGGGTCATCTTCAGAATGAAGGAGTCCTCAGGCAACCCTGCATACAATCCTTCTGACCACTGTCCCATTGTCGTCTGATGAATGGTTCCATAAGTCGCAAAGACAGCATGTATATCTGCCTCTTCAGCCTCAAAAGGTACATTCTTGATCCTGACCCATGTGTATGATCAGGAAACGTCGTGACGTTTCACTTCCACCACAGGAGTGACAGTCAGGTGGACATCTTGAAAGCACTCCACCAGGCACTCTTAAATGCTGGTCGTCTTCAGTTTGACAAAGATCCGGGTGGCTCCATTAAGGGCTATACCATACAAGTCTGTGTTGTCAATATGATATGTCTCATAGTATAGTTGGTAACTATGTTTGCCGTAGATCCATAGACTGAGCCTCGAATCAGCTCTATACAGACTGTGTTTACACATCTCCGAGCAGCCTGCGCCATTTTGAAAAAATGAACCATTTTCCAAATGACAGCCAATAGGAGCACTGTGCATGTCCACATCAGATCGAGGTTGGGTGACGAATGGTTACTTTGAAAAAGCTTTATTTTATTCCAAAAACAGAAAACTGATTGGGAAAGCTCTGTAATAACTTTGTTCCTTCCTTGAAGTGCCAGATATAACTACTGGAGGTGATGGATTACATCTGTAAAGAACATCAGATTGTGTACCCATTCATGATCTTCTAGTTGTTTGTATTTCATTTTCTTTTCTTTCATGAAGACAATGATTGGTTCAACAAGAGCAACAAACTTATTCAAAAGACTGGTAGTTGACAGCCATCTTACAGTAAAGTAGAATGAAAGGTCATTGGTTTTTCTTCAAGCTTCAGCTCCTCAAAAAAAAAAAAAAAAAAAATCCACGGTGTGTTTTTACACATGTCCGAATGAAACTTACAGTTTTTAAAGCGCAATTTATGCCAATGATTAACTTGAAGAGTTTTCTCACTAAATGCTCAAGGTAGATGATACAATAGATAACACTCAGGATAACTGAGCTCCTGTGTCAATTACCCAACTTGGTCAGTATTTTCAGTTACCATAGCTGGTGCTCCGTTGCGTCCTACCAAATTAAGCAGTGGTAGTTGAGCATCTATTAAATCTTTGTTAAGTGCATTTTTTATGCACTTGTTTATCTGTAGATTCATCCAATGCAAAGCTGAAAGTAATGTAGGTTTTCAGATCACTCTGAAGTGAACATACAATTATGGAATTAATTTAGAAATTCGTCTCTCAGTAGTGCGGTGGGAGACAGGAATCTATTCTATTGCTTGTTGAAGTTTTGAGTTCTATGGAGTGACAATTGTTATCATATCACTAATATTATTTTTTACATATATTCCATGACTGTAAAGAAGTTAAAGCAATGTTCCAAGCTATAACACAACTAGCTGTAGTAGACAAATAACTTTGATTACAGAGAAAAAACAAACAGTTTTGTTGAGTGAATAAACTAGATTTCAAGATTTAAAGTGGCTGATGTTGTATGACCGATAAGGCAAACAGCATTTTCACTCTTAACAGTAACAACAAAACTGTCCTGCCATTGTTGGTTAAACACTCTTTTTTCTTGTTCGTATTTCAGTTTTATATTCTTCAGTTGTTCGGTAATTTTAAACAAAAATTTTACAACTTTAACTAAAATCAATGTTAAGTATTTATTAATCAGAAAAGTATTGCAGTGCACTGCACAGTAAGCTTGCAACTTGTGTGTTTTGCATCATGATGATGGAGTCCAACTGCATCATCCGTACTTGTTTAAAACATGTTTTGAATGTTATGTTCGCAATTAATGCAGCAGTTTGGAAATAATGACATATATGTTTAAAAGTAAATTACTTATATATTATATATATATATATATATATATATATATATATATATATATATATATATATATATATATATATATATATATATATATATATATATATATATATATATATATAATATATATATATTACTATGCCGATTAGGTAAAACTAGTCAATTAGTAAGAACTCATTTAAAATTAAGTTCTTTCTAGAAATTTCTCTTGTACGTTTAAAGATATATTTTTTTCATTTATGTTAATGTAAAAAATTATAATTTTGTACCAAGAGTACTTTGAAAACCTACTAACCTTATTACAACAAGCGCAATTTAATTTAGCCTAACCCAACTAAATATATTTTAGATACGTTAACATTAATTTAATAATATACAAACACAATGAAATATATTTTTTTCGTTAGGTTCAGAATGATTTTTGCGAAATTATTGCAAACACGATGGTGTGTTTGCCTCTGAGCTAATTTCATTCTACTCCCCGTTTGGTGTACTAGCCTCCATCAGCAGTATTTTATATTATTGTAACCATGGGTTCGAATCTTTTGCTAGTAGCAGTGTTGTTATTTATTCAATAATACTCGTTTGTTTTTACAATAATATAAAATACTACTCGTGGAGGCTAGTACACCAAACGGGGAGTAAAATGAAATTAGCACATAGGCATCCATACCACCGTATGCCCTCGAATCATGGTAAAACACCTAGCTCTGCTGGGTGCGTGGTCCTGTGCGTTAGAGTGTTATGTGTGATTTTCACTCACCATGGGGTGGTCCAAACGACATGGGTTCGAATCCTCGGCTAGTCGCAGTGTTGTTATTGATATATATATATATATATATATATATATATATATATATATATATATATATATATATATATATATATATATATATATATCAATGACAAGGAGTCAAACCCATGCTGCTTTGGTTCACTTCGTGGTGAACGAAAGACAGATGACGCTGTAGTCCATGGCACCACACAGTCTTCAAGAATAACGCACCAAGTCAAGCTAGGTGTTGTATTCGTCATCCGAGAACATACGGTGGAGTGGATGCCTCTGAGCTAATTTCATTCTACTCCCTGTTTGGTGTACTATCCCAACGAGCAGTATTTTATATTATTGTACCCACGAACGAGTGGTATTGATCAATAACAACATCTAGCTTGGCTGTGTGCGTCATTCTTGAGAATTGTTTGGCCCCGTGGACTAGAGCGTCATCTGTCTTTCGCTCACCATGAGGCGGTCCTGGATAGACCAATATTTCTGTCTCATTCATTGACCAGCTTCAGAAAACTGCTGAAGATGAATTTTTTTTACCCGTTATTCAATTTTCTGCCCAAGTGGAACTATTAAGGCAGTATTTACCTCAACAGGAAAAAATTGTGACAAAAATGCATTTAGCTTTGGTGTTTGGTGCCGGAAGTGTTCAGAGGAGACATCAAAGCTTCCATCATCATAGCTCTTTCAAAAAGTTTTTAATGGCTTCTTTCATGTTTGGTAATTCAAAATGAGGCACGTGTCTAACACGAAGCTAAATGTTTATTATAATGAAGGAAAATATCACAGTTGAGTGCCGAGTGATATATTGTGTTGAGTTCGTTAAACTACGTGACTACTAGTCACTGACTAGTCACTGACAGTCAGTGCCTTCCAAACATTACGGGCAGGTGTAGAGAATTTGTATATGTAATGAAGACGTATATATTAACCGCATTTCTTAGTAATTGTAATTGAACCCATAGATGAAAAAGTGACAGTAACTGTTGTAATGGCTTCCTCCTCGAACATGTTATCTGGCCTGTGGTTAACCACAGTCTTCTCAAGCACCTGGACACACACTAATGTACCTGGACACACACTAATGTACCTGGACACACACTAATGTACCTGGACACACACTAATGTACCTGGACACACACTAATGTATCTGATCATCTAACATTATAGTTGCTGTCAAAGCAACAGGACCCTCCCAATTACTCCCAAAACAGCCAGTCCTCTCGTAGCTGGGAAATTCAATGACCTCTTGACGTAAGTAAGTGAAGAAGTCTCGTAGCTCGGTTGGTAGAGCACTCAGCTCACACACTGATGTTCGTAGTTCGATCCCTGTTACGGGTGGAAACATTTGAGCTTGCTTCCTTAAGACACCTGCTGTCCCTGTTCACCTAGTAGCAAGTAGGTACCTAGGTGTTAGCCGACTGGTGTGGGTCTCATCCTGGAGACAATATTAACATAAGTTGCTCGAAATGCTCTGCATAACCAGGGGCTTCCTATATAATATGTCATTCATGTCAGCTAGGTTCGTATGTGTTGTATCATGTACCTGTAGAAATAAAGATTATTATTATTATTATTATTATTATTATTATTATTATTATGATTATTAAGGCCTCACTATTCTAGATGCTCAACTCACCATGAGTGTGTGGCACAGGTTACTACAATTTATCAATGTTTATTAGCCGTGCCGTCGAGAAGCAACAAGTGGCTAGTCTAGTCTGTCATCAGATCATTAAGAGATTTTCTCCGAGCTGACAGTTTTAGTAGGTTTTCCCATCAACACCAAATAGAAAAAGGCTGACAAGCATTTGCTCCACTGAGTGTAAGAAAATCAAAGTCCAGATACGCAGAAAAAAATGAAGGCAATACAACATGGGATGCTGACACTGCTCAGGCACTGAGAAAAAATCTCCCTGCCAATATTCCACTGCAGAATCACTGTTTACATAAAAATCCGACGTATATAAAGAAGTTATTTTATATCGTTCCCGTCAGGTTCTGCTGGAAAAAGACCCCAGCGGAGATGATTAATCCAGTTCTCAGGGAGACTGCAGAGATCCAAAAGTCAGGGATCACCAACAGTTCCCTGGCTGGTTGATCCTTGATAGAATTAAACCATTCTTCGGTACATCCCTTTGTTCCCTTCAAAAAGAACGCTGGAGGAATGAAGCCTATTTACTTTGGTCACATTTCGCCGTGTCGTTGCTGAAGTTGCTGCAAGAGGAACTTGCAAGAAGAACTTGCAAGAAGAACTTGCAAGAAGAACTCGCAAGAGGCAGCCATACTGCTTCAGCTTGAAGAAAAAGTTGTATTAAAAGCAGCCATCAAGAATGCACTTAATCTATTGAAATAGAACCGTTCGAACACATTTCCCTAAACTCTTTTCTCTTGTTTCAGCTGGATACTTCTGAATGCTTCTCTTTGGAAGGAATGAAATCACTTCATCAGAGGGTGTTCAGAAGGGGATCCTCTCGCCCCATTTCTCTTCTGCACGACTTGCCCAGTAAACGAAACATCTGGGTCCTGGATGATGGCACACTGGCAAGCACAAAGGAGTCCCTCCGAGTAGATTTTAATCAATGGATTACACAGATACCAGCGATGGGACACATCCTTAACCAATACAAATGTAAAATAATCTAAGCCAAACAACACGCAAGTAATGCATTAATTTTTGTACTTTTAAGTGGTCCAATCATTGCCTCCACTGATAAAATTCTGCTTGTAGCCCCTCATGAAACTAATGTCGCTGCCGTTATTCTCGAGGACAAATGGGATGATTTGAAGAGGATGGAACAAGAATAAGACATCTTGATGCCCAATATGTCTTTTACTTTCTCGCACAAAGTGCTTGATCCTGCCCAGGATAACGTAGTTGATGTGCGCCTTCATATGTCAACACAAAACTAAAGGAATGTGATAGTCTCCTAAGGTAGATATTAAATAGAGCGATCAACCTTACTCTTACAAGATGAGCAGTGGCATCAAGCCACTACCAGTCGGACTTGGAGGTATATAGGTCCATAAGACATCCCGAATTCCTGTCCTCGCGTGTGTCATCCAGCGAACTTGTAGCAGCGATTCTACGAAAATACCTCATGATGTTCATGATGCAATGATCGTCAATATAGCCAAGCTCTGGAATACTTAATGAGGCTCTTCAATTTCTCCTAAAAACTAAAACTTCTGCAATGGGACAGCTCACTAGTGAAGAATACAACCTCAAGAGAGCTTGAGTGTGTGTCAGGGAAGGACAGAGGTCGTCTACTGGCAGTGAGAGCACCACATTTTGTGGATTTTGAGTTGACTTTCCCCAGTTCCTCGTTAGGCACGCGCCTCGACCAGCAGATCATTTGTATTGATATTGCACTTGACCTTGCTGGCCCTGCAGACCCAGCTGGCCCTGCTCGCCCTGCTGGCCCTACTTGCCCTGCTGGCCCTATACTCGTAGAACATACACGTCAGTGGCAGAGCATCGGCAGTCTGATTATGGTAATTTGATCAAGTTTCAAGTATTTCTGTGAAAAATGTAATGAGGTGGTAGGTCACTTACAGTAGAAAAGCGCTTTCACGTAGATAGCGAGGCAAGAGTTAGGGTATTTAGGGGAGAGGAAGACTGTTTTCCAGCAAAAGTAGACCTTACGGATGTGTAAAGTCGTTATAGTTATTTAGCATATTTATAGATGTTATAGGTGTTAGGTAGGGGTGAGGGATTGAGGGATTGAGTAGGAGTTATCATATTCGCTTTTTGCGGATGACATGGTTCTTTTGAGAGATTCTGAAGAGAAATTTCATAGGTTGGTGGGCGAATTTGGGAGGGTAAAAGAAGGAAATTAAAAATGAATGTTTGAAAGAGCAAGTTAATGAGAGTACTATTAAGAAAAATAGACTGGATAACAGACTGGAGGGAGGGAGTGTGGAGGCAGTAAATGTTTTCATATATTTTGGAGTGGACTTGTCGGCAGATGGTTCTATGAGAGATGTGAACAATAGAACCGATGATGAAAAAAAAGGTGGCTGGTGTACTGAGGCATCTGTGGAGGCAAAGAACTTTATCCATAAAGGCTAAAAGGCGAAGTGTACTAGAGTATAGTGGTACCATGGGTGGTACTTCATGGGTGTGAAGCATGAGAGGTGAATGTTGAATCTAGGAGGCAGGAAGCAGCTGAGATGTCGTGTTTGAGGGCAATGTGTGGAGTGAAAACTATTCAGAGAATTCGAAGTTTGGAGATTAGGAGGTGTGGAGTTACGAAAAATATTATTCAAGGGACTGAGGAGGGGTTGAGGTGGTCTGGAAATTTAGTGATTGTGGAGAAAAACTTCATGTCTTGTAAGGGTGGATAGGAGGGAACGGGCTTTTGAGTGCTTGGGGATTGGACAGCCACACCATACAGCCACACCATAAAACCACACTATAAAATCACACCATACAATCACATCATACAACCATACCATACAACCACACCTTACAACCACACCATGCAACCACATTATAGAACCACACCATACAACAACATCATACAACCACACCATACCACCACATAATACAACCACATCATACAACCACACCATACAACCACACCTTACAACCACACCATACAACCACACCATACAACCACACCATACAACCACACCATATAACCACACCATACCACCAAACCATACCACCACACCATATAACTACACCATACAACCACACCATACAACCACACCTTACAACCACACCATACAACCACACCATGCAACCACACCATACAACCACATCATACAACAACATCATACCACCACACAATACAACCACATCATACAACCACACCATGCATCCACACCACACAACACCATGCAACCATGCCGTGTAACCACACCATACACCTACCATCCACTGATACAACCACACTCCTACCACCCACTGATACAACTACATCATACAACCACACTCCTACCACTCCAATATAACCACACTATACAACCACACTCCTACCACCCACTGATACAACCACACCAAACAACCACACTCCTACCACTCCAATATAACCACACCATACAACCACACACCTACCACCCACTGATACAACCACACCAAACAACCATACTCCTACCACTCCAATATAACCACACCATACAACCACACACCTACCACCCACTGATACAACCACACCAAACAACCACAATCCTACCACTCCAATATAACCACACCATACAGCCACTCACCTACCATCCACTGATACAACCTCACACCTACCACCCACTGATACAACAACACCATACAACAACACCATACAACCACACCATACAACCACACCATACAACCACACCATACAACCACACACCTACCACACACTGGTACAACCATCACCAGTTGGTCACCACATTACCCCCCACCTTCATCCAGTATTTCACCAGTACACCTTCCCTCCCACAGAGTACTGGGAAGATCACTTCCAGTGCCGGTATCCGGGAAGCCCCCGCACCCCGTACAACGGAGGGTACGACAAGCTGTGTACTGGGAAGGAGAAACTCACCGCTACCAACACCCAGTTCGAAGCCCAGCTCCAGTTTGTTTCAGATGCTGTCATGGCCTTCGGGTACGCCTTCAGGTGGGTCCTTGTGTGTGAGTGTGTGTGTGTGTGTGTGTGTGTGTGTGTGTATGTGTGTGTATGTGTGTGTGTGTGTATGTGTGTACTCCTAATTGTGGTTGAGTCAGTTGCCCTGGCTGATATATGTGTGTGTGTGTTATGTGTGTGTGTGTATGTGTGTGTGTGTATGTGTATGTGTGTGTATATGTGTGTGTGTGTTATGTGTGTGTGTGTGTATGTGTGTGTGTGTGTGTGTGTGTATGTGTTGTCTTGTAGGCACATGTCATAGACACTAGTGTTGTATATGTGTGTGTGTATGTGTATGTGAAACACTGAAATGTTTTGCCCATGGGATTTAACGCCTCGTCAAGAGCTTAATAGGCTACGTGGTGTGTGTATGTGTGTGTATGTATGTGTGTGTGTATGTGTGTATGTGTGTGTGTGTGTGTGTGTGTGTACTCACCTAGTTGTGGTTGCAGGGGTCGAGTCACAGCTCCTGGCCCCGCCTCTTCACTGGCCGTTACTGGGTCACTCTCCCTGCGCCATGAGCTTTATCATACCTCTTCTTAAAGCTATGTATGGAGCCTGCCTCCACTACGTCACTTCCTAAACTATTCCACTTCCCGACCACTCTGTGACTGAAGAAATACTTCCTAACATCTTCAACTTCCAACTGTGTCCCCTTGTTGCTGTGTCCCATCTCTGGAACATTCTGTCTCTGTCCACTTTGTCAATTCCTCTCAGTATCTTATATGTTGTTATCATGTCCCCCCTATCTCTCCTGTCCTCCAGTGTCGTCAGGTCGATTTCCCTTAACCTCTCCTCGTAGGACATACCCCTTAGCTCCGGGACTAGTCTTGTTGCAAACCTTTGCACTTTCTCGAGCTTCTTCACGTGCTTGGCTAGGTGTGGGTTCCAAACTGGTGCTGCATACTCCAGTATGGGCCTAACGTACACAGTGTACAGGGTCCTGAACGATTCTTTATTAAGATGTCGGAATGCTGTTCTTAGGTTTGCTAGGCGCCCGTATGCTGCAGCAGTTATTTGGTTGATTTGCGCCTCAGGAGATGTGCCTGGTGTTATACTGTGTGTGTGTGTGTGTGTGTGTGTGTGTGTGTGTGTGTGTGTGTGTGTGTGTGTGTGGTGAATGATATTTTCACAAACTGTTTTGGTTCATTTTCATCTTTTATTTCCAACTGTTAGTTAATGATCGTCTTTCTGGGACGTCGAACAGTCAATTACAGTCAACTTTTCAAGTGTTTTTTTACCTCACAATCATATCTCCTCTGGTCTCTCCTCTCACATTATCAGGATCGCTATGTTTGGTCTTGTAGTTCAATCAATTAAGTTGCAGAATCGATCTAATTTATCAGACGTGGGTTCCAAGCTGGTGCTGTATACTCAGAGTTACTTGATATGTCACATAGAGACTCACGGCGCTCTTACAAATTTCCAGTTAAATTACACTATACTAGATTTTCTAAACTCCTTTATGGTACAAAATTAGCTATTCAAATGATTTAGACTTCTGGTGATACGCTATTTTTTTTTTTATTCTTCTAGAGTGAGGTTTGCAGCCTCTGACACTCGAATTTAAATATAATTTACAGTCTTCTTTTCTCCTCTGCATATTCCACATATTCTAAATTTGTATCAGATACACTTAAGGCGAAGACCAGGTGTAGTCTTGCTGGTTTGCTCCGTCTCTTGAAGCTTGTTGTGCCAGGCTGGCAGATAAAGGATAACTGTATGTAGATGAATGGTTCAAAGAACCGATTGATGGACTGAACACATCGACTCCAGGCCGAGGGACTGATTACCTCAAACTCCTCCTCTCCTGACACCTTTCTACTTTGTATTGGACTGATGAAGCAACTGTGTGGCGAAACGTTTTCCTCAATAAAGATACCCAAGTGTTGCATATGTGTCTAATTTAACAAAGGATAACTGTGTACGAGGACCTCCCTACAGGACTCAGGTGTTCTCCTCCCTTACAGAGACATGTGTTCTCCTCCCCTTACAGAAACATGTGTTCTCCTCCCCTTACAGAGACCTGTGTTCTCCTCCCCTTACAGAGACATGTGTTCTCATCCCCTTACAGAGACATGTGTTCTCCTCCCCTTACAGAGACATGTGTTCTCCTCCCCTTACAGAGACATGTGTTCTCCTCCCCTTACAGAGACATGCACCAGGAGCTGTGTGGTGGGAGTCGCGGCCTTTGTCCTCTGATGGAGCCCATTAACGGTGAACAACTGCTCTTCTACCTCAGAAAAGTGGCCTTTATAGGTAAGTACCCGGAGTTGTTCATGGTGCTGGTCCAATGTGCTGGTCCATGGTGCTGGTCCATGGTGCTGGTCCATAGTGTTGGTCCATGGTGTTGGTCCATGGTACTGGTCCATGGTGCTGGTCCAAGGTGCTGATTAGTGATGTTGATCCTTACTAACATTACCACTGGTGAATGATCACATTAGTTGTTACTACCACTGGTGAATGATCACATTAGTGGTTACCACCATTGGTAGTAGCAACCAGTGGTGTTGTCAGTAGTGGGTCCCGCCCACCAGTGGCAACACCTTGCTGCACCTCACCTGAGTTCACTATATAAGCTTGCATCTTCCTGCCTGTGCTCCAGATACAAGAAGACTGCGGTGCTTAACACCTGCTCTTACACTGATTACTTCCTCTTCTCCAGTCTTCAGGTGTTGTTCATGTACCGTATGGATAAAGCCTCTCAGTGGCGAAACATCTAAAAAATACTGTTTCCCAGATGTTGAATATGTGTCTAAGACGTCAACTCTTAGGTATTGTATACCAGTGGCTTGCTAGTGTGGTTGTTATTGTATACCAGTGGCTTGCCAGTGTGGTTGTTATTGTATACCAGTGGCTTGTCAGTGTGGTTGTTATTGTATACCAGTGGCTTGTCAGTGTGGTTGTTATTGTATACCAGTGGCTTGCTAGTGTGGTTGTTATTGTATACCAGTGGCTTGCTAGTGTGGTTGTTATTGTATACCAGTGGCTTGCTAGTGTGGTTGTTATTGTATACCAGTGGCTTGCTAGTGTGGTTGTTATTGTATACCAGTGGCTTGCTAGTGTGGTTGTTATTGTATACCAGTGGCTTGCTAGTGTGGTTGTTATTGTATACCAGTGGCTTGCTAGTGTGGTTGTTATTGTATACCAGTGGCTTGCTAGTGTGGTTGTTATTGTATACCAGTGGCTTGCTAGTGTGGTTGTTATTGTATACCAGTGGCTTGCCAGTGTGGTTGTTATTGTATACCAGTGGCTTGCTAGTGTGGTTGTTATTGTATACCAGTGGCTTGCCAGTGTGGTTGTTATTGTATACCAGTGGCTTGCTAGTGTGGTTGTTATTGTATACCAGTGGCTTGCTAGTGTGGTTGTTATTGTATACCAGTGGCTTGCCAGTGTGGTTGTTATTGTATACCAGTGGCTTGCTAGTGTGGTTGTTATTGTAAACCAGTGGCTTGCTAGTGTGGTTGTTATTGTATACCAGTGGCTTGCCAGTGTGGTTGTTATTGTATACCAGTGGCTTGCCAGTGTGGTTGTTATTGTATACCAGTGGCTTGCCAGTGTGGTTGTTATTGTATACCAGTGGCTTGCCAGTGTGGTTGTTATTGGGCTAAAGGGCTACAAGGGCCTGGGCTGGTAGTGTTCCAGTATCCTGGTATCGGTTGAATCCCCGATACCATGCCAATGAGGTCCATCTTTGCTACTCTCCTTTGGTACTCACAATTACTTATGGTGCAATATGGTACGCCATGGTGCACCTTGGTGTACCATACCACACTTACCATGGATGTTGCTGAACCAAGAGCTCCGTGTAGAATAAATATACTAAACATATCATAGATCAGCTTAAATTCATTCAGTGTTAATTAAAATCAATGATATCTATTTCTGTGATATTTTCAGACTAATTTTGTCAGATTTTTCACATCTGCTTTTGTACTATTAGGCAAAAAAATAACAGTTGCACATACAATAGCTAAACTTCCTATTTTAGATTTTTGTATTTGTTTTTCTCATTATCAGATATATAAACCAATACACAAATAACACCCACATAAGGGGAAAAACTTACGACGACGTTTTGGTCCGACTTGAACTATTTGGTCCAAGTCGGACCGAATATTGGTCCAGTTAGAGACCTGTGCCAGTCTGGGAACTGTGCCATCCAGGGAACTGTGCCATCCAGGGAACTGTGCCATCAGGGAACTGTGCCAGTCAGGGAACTGTGCCAGTCAGGGAACTGTGCCAGGTAGGGAACTGTGCCAGTCAGTGAACTGTGCCAGTCAGTGAACTGTGCCAGTCAGGGAACTGTGCCAATCAGGGAACTGTGCCAGTCAGGGAACTGTGCCAGTCAGGAAACTCTGCAAGTCAGGGAACTGTGCCAGTCAGGGAACTGTGCCAGTCAGGACATTGTGCCAGCCAGGAAACTGTGCCAGCCACGGAACTGTGCCAACCAGGGAACTGTGCCAGTCAGGAAACTGTGCCAGTCAGGGAACTCTGCAAGTCAGGGAACTGTGCCAGTCAGGGAACTGTGCCAGTCAGGAAATTGTGCCAGCCAGGGATCTGTGCCAACCAGGGAACTGTGCCAGTCAGGGAACTGTGCCAGTCAGGGAACTGTGCCAGTCAGGGAACTGTGCCAGTCAGGAAATTGTGCCAGCCAGGAAACTGTGCCAGCCAGGGAAGTATGTCTTTTTGTTTTATATAACAAACATTTTTTTTGTATCTCTTTATCAGTTTGTTCAGTGTGAACTTTCCCCGGTGACATCTACCGTCTCGTCCAGGTGTGACGTGTCGTGTATATGACCTATCACATGACCCAACTGTGACCTGTGACACGTACCGTCTCCTGGTTTTAGCTGTCTCTTATGAGTGTGTGTCTCCGGTCCTGGCACCTTGTGGGTGACCTGTGGCTATTTAGGTCTGAGTGGGGAGCTTCAGTGACTCGTGGTGTACCTGTGTTCACTCTCGAGGCTGAGTAGAGCTAAGTGAGTTGTGGGTGAGTGACTTGGTGTTGTTGTAGCTGGGTGGGAGCTTAGTGTTAGTTGTGGGGGAGTGAGCTTAGTGTGAACATGAGTTGTGGTGAGTGAGCTTAGTGTTAGTTGTGGGGTGAGTGAGCTTAGTGTTAGTTGTGGGGTGAGTGAGCTTAGTGTTAGTTGTGGGGTTAGTGAGCTTAGTGTTAGTTGTGGGTGAGTGAGCTTAGTGTTAGTTGTGGGGTGAGTGAGCTTAGTGTTAGTTGGGGTGAGTGAGCTTAGTGTTAGTTGTGGGGTTAGTGAGCTTAGTGTTAGTTGTGGGGTGAGTGAGCTTAGTGTTAGTTGTGGGGTGAGTGAGCTTAGTGTTAGTTGCGAGGTGAGTGAGCTCAATGAGGGGCTTAGTGACCTAAGGAATGAGTGGGCTCTATAGGAATTATGGAGCGATTGGTTAGGTTAGGTAAGGTTTGTCAGGAAACAGGACAAGTGTTTCTTGATGCTGGTCTTAGTCATATGACGACCCACCGTTGGAGCTTTTGGTCATCTGACCGAGACCTTCAGCTGGCTTACCGATCCACCCCTTTAAAAATTATGGTCATAATTAAAACCATTGTTTAGTTATAACCATTTATGGAGCGAGTTAAATCAATATTAATTAAGGAGTGAGTGGGCTGAGTGTGAGTTACAAGGTGAGTTATGTGAATGTGAGTTAAGGAGCGAGCATGTTCAATATGAGTTATGAGGTGAGTGGGGGCAGTATTAGTTATTAGTGGCCTCAGTAGGTTGGTTCCAGGAGTTTACATAACTCTTGAAGACCATCTCCAGGAGATTTACAGTGACATCGTTATTGGGCTGGTTGCGTATACTCTCCTTAAAAAAAAAAAATTAATGAAATGGTTATAACTATGACCATAATTTTTAAAGGGGTGGACCGATAAGCCAGCGGAAGGTCTCGGTCAGATGACCAAAAGCTCCAACGGCGGGTTATCATCTGACTAAAACCCGCGTCAGGAAACACTTGTCCTGTTTCCTGACAAACCTTACCTAACCTAACCTCTCCTTAAAGAACACGGCAATTATTGATGACTGCAGCATTGATGACTGCAGCATTGATGACTGCAGCATTGATCACTGCAGCATTGATCACTGCAGCATTGATCACTACAGCATTGATCACTGCAGCATTGATCATTTGAGTGTTGTTTCTGAGGGTCCATAGGCCCGTCTTCTTGACACATATCAACGATTCCAGGATGAGTGTCACATGCCTGAGTTACCTGACGCATCAGAACCTTCTGTCTTACATGTTGTTTAATGGAAGTTAGAACATTAAAGATATATGTATTGTCACTTGTTCTGTGTCCAAAATTTAATCTTGCTATGTCAATTCTTTACAAAAAAAGGTAGATTACAAAAAAATTGTAATAGCTTTGTTGATAATATTCAGATAGTGAATTTCATCTTGCGACTTTACTATGAGTAATGATTTCAAAAAAGTCTGAAGATTTCGATAAAACTGAGCAGGAGTATGTAGTGGTGAACTGTATTTCACGTGGTTTTAAAACTACAAGATATATACACCCTGAGGTGTATGTCTCTAGTGTGTATGCATACTTTAATCCATACTTTAGACTCAAGTATTCTTGACTGGTGGTGAACAGGTGATATACAGCCATAATGACCTTAGCGTAATCAACAGATTTTAAGCCCCAATTAACCAACAGCCCATCCTCATGTAGGTCAGTGTGTGAGTTGATAGGTAGAAGTAGAGGGAGAGGTAGAGGTAGAGGGAGAGGTAGAGGTAGAGGTAGAGGTAGAGGTAGAGGTAGAGGTAGAGGTAGAGGGAGAGGGAGAGGTAGAGGTAGAGGTAGAGGTAGAGGGAGAGGTAGAGATAGAGGTAGAGGTAGAGGGAGAGGTAGAGGGAGAGGGAGAAGTAGAGGGAGAGGTGGAGGTTTGTATGTTATTCACTCACATTCTAACAATGGCAGTCAAGCAAAACTACGATGCGTTACTCACTAATGCACAGTAACGAAGAAAATAGCACCAAACATATATTAATAAAGCAACTAGAAACTAAAAGATAATGGAGATTTTATTAAGGTACTAACACGGAGAGTTAGTACCCATGACAATGACAAGGAAATAAAGAGTGATACGAGCAATTTCTCTGACGACTCAAAAAAAAAGGCAGGATAATAGATCCAGAGGAAGATGCCAATTAACTTCAGGAAGATTTAGACAAACTGCAGATGCAGTTCAGTATAGATATGCAAAGTCCTAAATTTTGGGAATGTAAATAACAAGAGCATTTCTAAAATAATATTGAACTTGGTGATCCAGAATGTGAAAGGGACATGGGAGTTATGGTAAGCAGCAGCCTGAAGCCTAGACCAATGCATAAGCGCACGTAATAAGGCAAACAACCACGATGTCTGGCTTATTTCCAATAGGGTTCTTTGATCCTCTTTTCCATGATGATAAGTATAAGAGTGGGCAATGACTCTGGTAAACAGGTGTAAGGAAGCATGCGCAACTAACTGAGGTCCTTGAGATGTAATCTGAAGGCGCTACAAGTTGACCAACAAGCCACTCTGACGGCAGCAGTCTCGATGGAGGCACACACAGGCCTACCCGACTCACAGCTTGTTCAGTACACAAGTTCAACATAAATTCTAAATATCACTGATTCTACCAATGTTCGATCTGACTTACATTTACTGTTGTGTTATGTAACCTTCAAGTGGCTGCCTGTTTTTTTTCCAGTAGTTTTTCAATGTTTTCACTTATAACTAGAGAACGCTTCGTTCTATCGGCTTTTAACTTACAGTGCTCGGGTACCGTAACGAGGACCAGATTTGAGAAAGAGTTAGTATGTGCGGTGCCCCATCAGCAATGTTGCTGAACCTATTTCCAGCATCCTGAAATGGCTCAGATATCTTACGAACCCCTCAGCGGCGTTGCTTCAAACGTTCAAAAAAGGCACCGCTGAATTTGAAGACAGCGGAGAATGAAATTCATCTGGATAGGTGA
>WNWK01000736.1:0-175000 GCA_009830355.1 Cherax destructor | reverse complement strand
CTCTAGACTATTCCACTTCCTGACTACTCTATGGCTGAAGAAATGCTTCCTAACATCCCTTTGACTCATCTGAGTCTTCAGCTTCCAGTTCTGTCCCCTTGTTTCTGTGTCCCCTCTCTGGAACATCCTGTCACTGTCTACTGTCTACTGTCTACCTGTGTGTGTGTGTGTGTGTGTGTGTGTGTGTCGTTTGTGCGTGTGATTATCTGATTCGAATGTTTTTTCATTATAATTTTTAAATTCGACTTCAATTATTTGTTAGTTGCTGCTGCTGCTGTTGCTGTTGCTGCTGCTGCTGCTCCACACGGGAACTCGGCACAGCTGCACTCAGCTCTCCATAACACCTTTTATTTTTACACACATCAGATTTACACCAAGAGCTGTTATCCTACCTCAGTTCATTTCAAAGCCCAGCTCTATCCCAGGATGCGACCCACTACAGTCAACTAAACACCTAGGTGCCTACTTACTGCTAGGTGAACATGCTCAGCAGGTGCAACGAAACGTGCCCCACATTTCCACCAGTGCCGGGGATCAAACCACGGACACCCTGCATGTGAGCAAAGTGTCCTTTTTTTCCTACATTTCCACTACTTCCCTTCCTGCATATGTCCTTTCTATTAATCATTCCTCCCTGTACCTCCATGTAAATGTTTTTAATATTCAAATATTATTTTCAAGGTATTTGCTGTAGTAATCCATCTTCTTAACCGTTGTCTACCAAATAAATATAAGCGTACCAAACATGCATCAACTATAATAAATACTTATATAAAAAATTGTTGCTAGATTCGTTCATGTTACTGATGATGCTCTAGTCCATTCGAAATAAATCTTACGTTGAAGCACAGCAATGATATACGACCAGCTGGCACGACCAACGACCACCACTGGGTCATGTGTGCTTATTGTGGTAATTATGTTGCTATATAATTGTACACACGTGTATTTACTGAAGCTACGATTCACTCACCTGGAGCTTACACAAGGTGGAGCGTATGTGTGTATTCATGTATGAATGTAACCATAAATTGACCAAAACACTAATGAACAGTTGAAGACTTTAACGTGTCGCCAACAGTGGCTTCTTCAGACTTAATACAGAGCTAAAACAAACATATGGTCACGACGTCAGGTGAAAAGCAACACAAATAAGCTAGAAATGAGAAAGTAATGAATATCTGGAAGTGAACATGTGTCTTTGTTTACATTTTGTTGTTGTCACGTAACTTGCTGGGTATTGATTACTTCAACCTTATCAGTCACAGGATCAAGATCAACGAGTCTTGATCCTGTGATGACCACTTTGTGGCTACCGAAGGATATATCAGGAAGAATCTACTTTAAGTGGCTACTGCATCATCCTCTATGAAGTTGGTGGTGATTTAAGGCAGAGTCTGTGTTGTGGCCGTCACCAATGTATATTGCATTTGCGAAGACGTCTATATTGTTTTGAATGGAAGCTTCAGTAAGCACGTGAATCTTTTGTCTCTGTCCCTATGCTGTTTGCTGAGACCATCTGGCCAGTTCATGATTGGCTATGGGATCAGTGTTAGGTTGTTGTGCATGTTTGCTAGTAAAGGCTGGGAATGTTATCTACGTCATGCATATTCGCGCGGTCTTCACAATGGTTCTGAGTGTCTCCCTCTTGTCTACCGAGTCTATCAAGCCGCATATAACTTCGAGTGTCGACTTTATCAAGGTGCTGAGGGGTATTGCGCCTTAGCTGTGGTTGCGGGTACTCGTCACTAATAGCTGTTGCTATATTCGGGTAGAGGCGTTCGTGTTAGCCAGTTTCTAAAGAAAAGTGCTGGCTGCTGTTGTGAGGCGGGAGTCAGAACAGAAAGCTTCGGGAGCCAACTGAGTATAGACATGTCATTGTAGTTGATGTTCCCTCACCCTTCCCTGTCATTATGGCAGAGAAGGTGGCCATGAATACCGTGATGCTGGACCCTACTCTGTCACGCTGCTACTTAATGGCGATTTTTCGATACTTGAGACTGGACAACCGGGAGCTTCCATACTTCCTCAACCTGTGGTGTCTCTCGTGAGACTGCAGGTTCGAAGCTTGATGCTTCTTACCGCAGTTGGAACACCGAGATTTTCTGATCTCGCACCGCTAAAATTTGTCCACATACTCCCTGGTCGACTATGACCTGCTGCAGATGACACACTCACAGTATATATATGCACTACTAGAACATTTCATGAGCTATTACACAAGGCTGATGCATGACTGAATGGAGAGAACGAGCCACCTAGGATGGACCTGGTCCATGCACCAAACAAAGCAGATGTAGAAGAAATTGACTTTGAAACACTTCCAGGGCAAGTGACGTAATGGTGATGGGTTGGAGTATATGGTGGAAGCAGAACCTGAGAGGAAGCTAAAAGGAAAGGAAAACAAAACTATAGAGTAGTAGATTTAACTACAGTATTAGAGAGAACGCAAAAGAAGCGCACTTTGAAAGTGAACCGAAAGGAAAAAATTAAAGATTTTTTTCAAGGAATAAACTTGAAGTGTTTAGGCAAATGAAAGTAAATTCATTGCAGAGAAGAGACAGAGAGAAGAACAGAGAGTCGAAGGTTTAACGTGAACTGTAGGGAGACTAAAAAGAGTTGTACTAGAGTAGAAGAAGATTGTCTATAAGACAAACGAGTACCTGATTTGAAGAATCAGTAATGTATATGCATGAGAAAGAAGTTCACGTGATTGTCTAAAAAATATTATAAATCTAAAGCATAATTTACACAAGTATACTATATATGGTATATGTGACAAAAGAAGAGGTGAAGACTATGGTAAGTGAAATGTAGACAACAAATGAAATTGGTTTTGATGATGAATCATCATGAATATATGATGAATCATCATGTATACATGATGAATCATCATATATACTTGATGATAAATCCTTATGAATATATGATAAATCATCATGTATACATGATGATGAATCACCATGTATACATGATGAATCATCATGTATACAGAGATATGAGGAAAAAGGAAGTGTGTGTTCCACTGGTAAGAGATTACGTCTCTGCAAGGAAAGCAGCAAATAAAAAACCTGGAAGCACAGTTCGTCATACTGATTCACGAAATCGTAATGACACGATTGAAAACAAACCATATCACTGGCGGGGATAGAAACCGCGGTCAAAGAGTCATAAAACTCCAGACCGACGCGTTATCCACTAGGCCAGCTGGCTACAATAAGATTCATCCAACTAGGATGGATGAATCTTATTATAGCCAGCTGGCCCAGCGGCTTACGCGTCGATTTGGTGTTTCTTGACTCTCCGACCGCGGGTTTTTTCCCCGCCCGTGGTATGGTTCGTCATACTGATCATCAAGTGGGACAAACAGGTAGATCTAAACTTGGATTAACACAAGGATCGATACTGCTTCTAATATATGTTCAAGATATACCAGAGGCAGCTGAGTCATATATGTCACTGTCTGAGAGTGGGGAATGAGACGAGACACCAAAACACTGAAGAAAAAAAAATTAAGGAAAAATTATGAAAAAAATGTAACAATAGCACAAGTTTGTTGTCCCCAGCAGTGTAAGATAACTTAAGTTTGTTGTCCCCAGCAGTGTAAGATAACTTAAGTTTGTTGTCCCCAGCAGTGTAAGATAACTTAAGTTTGTTGTCCCCAGCAGTGTAAGATAACTTAAGTTTGTTGTCCCCAGCAGTGTATGATAACTTAAGTTTGTTGTCCCCAGCAGTGTAAAATAACTTAAGTTTGTTGTTCCCAGCAGTGTAAGATAACTTAAGTTTGTTGTCCCCAGCAGTGTAAGATAACTTAAGTTTGTTGTCCCAGCAGTGTAAGATAACTTAAGTTTGTTGTCCCCAGCAGTGTAAGATAACTTAAGTTTGTTGTCCCCAACAGTGTAAGATAACTTAAGTTTGTTGTCCCCAGCAGTGTAAGATAACTTAAGTTTGTTGTCCCCATCAGTGTATGATAACTTAAGTTTGTTGTCCCCAGCAGTGTAAAATAACTTAAGTTTGTTGTTCCCAGCAGTGTAAGATAACTTAAGTTTGTTGTCCCCAGCAGTGTAAGATAACTTAAGTTTGTTGTCCCCAGCAGTGTAAGATAACTTAAGTTTGTTGTCCCCAGCAGTGTAAGATAACTTAAGTTTGTTGTCCCCAACAGTGTAAGATAACTTAAGTTTGTTGTCCCCAACAGTGTAAGATAACTTAAGTTTGTTGTCCCCAGCAGTGTAAGATAACTTAAGTTTGTTGTCCCCAGCAGTGTAAGATAACTTAAGTTTGTTGTCCCCAACAGTGTAAGATAACTTAAGTTTGTTGTCCCCAACAGTGTAAGATAACTTAAGTTTGTTGTCCCCAACAGTGTAAGATAACTTAAGTTTGTTGTCCCCACAGTGTAAGATAACTTAAGTTTGTTGTCCCCAACAGTGTAAGATAACTTAAGTTTGTTGTCCCCAACAGTGTAAGATAACTTAAGTTTGTTGTCCCCACAGTGTATGATAACTTAAGTTTGTTGTCCCCAGCAGTGTAAGATAACTTAAGTTTGTTGTCCCCAGCAGTGTATGATAACTTAAGTTTGTTGTCCCCAACAGTGTAAGATAACTTAAGTACAGACAATTAGAACAATCAGGAAGATGGGTAATATAGTACACACCATATATTAGCCTTTGATTCACCATATATAATGTCACCAAACACTTTTTTTTAACATATCGGCCGTCCCCTCCCTCCCCTCCCTCCCCCTCCCTCCCCCTCCCCCCTCCCTCCCTCCCTCCTCCCTCCCTCCTCCCTCCCTCCCTCCTCCCTCCCTCCCTCCTCCCCTCCCTCCCCCCCTCCCTCCCTCCCCCTCCCTCCTCCCTCCCTCCCTCCTCCCTCCCCTACCTCCCACCGTCACATGTGGTTATATGTGATGCACATCAAATGTAATACTTGTACTCAACCTTTGTAACACATAATACCAAAGACGTCAGTTCTCTTAATCAACGAGTGTTCATTGTGTTGCTCATGAACGTGCATGACCGTGAGTGTTCATTGTGTTGCTCAAGAACGTGCATGACCGTGAGTGTTCATTGTGTTGCTCATGAACGTGCATGACCGTGAGTGTTCATTGTGTTGCTCATGAACGTGCATGACCGTGAGTGTTCATTGTGTTGCTCATGAACGTGTATGACCGCGAGTGTTCATTGTGTTGCTCATGAACGTGCATGACCGTGAGTGTTCATTGTGTTGCTCAAGAACGTGCATGACCGTGAGTGTTCATTGTGTTGCTCATGAACGTGTATGACCGCGAGTGTTCATTGTGTTGCTCATGAACGTGTATGACCGCGAGTGTTCATTGTGTTGCTCATGAACGTGTATGACCGTGAGTGTTCATTGTGTTGCTCATGAACGTGTATGACCGCGAGTGTTCATAGTGTTGCTCATGAACGTGTATGACCGTGAGTGTTCATTGTGTTGCTCATGAACGTGTATGACCGCGAGTGTTCATTGTGTTGCTCATGAACGTGTATGACCGCGAGTGTTCATTGTGTTGCTCATGAACGTGCATAACCGTGAGTGTTCATTGTGTTGCTCATGAACGTGCATGACCGTGAGTGTTCATTGTGTTGCTCATGAACGTGCATGACCGCGAGTGTTCATTGTGTTGCTCATGAACGTGTATGACCGCGAGTGTTCATTGTGTTGCTCACGAACGTGTATGACCGTGTGTTCATTGTGTTGCTCATGAACGTGCATGACCGCGAGTGTTCATTGTGTTGCTCATGAACGTGCATAACCGCGAGTGTTCATTGTGTTGCTCATGAACGTGCATGACCGTGAGTGTTCATTGCGTTGCTCATGAACGTGCATGACCGCGAGTGTTCATTGTGTTGCTCATGAACGTGCATGACCGCGAGTGTTCATTGTGTTACTCATGAACGTGCATGACCGCGAGTGTTCATTGCGTTGCTCATGAACGTGCATGACACACTGATAGGGTCAACAGGAAGGGTGGTGGAGTGGCGATGTACGTCAGAGATAATTTAAATTGTTGTGTTAGACAAGAGATAAGATTAGAAACATCGGACACAGAATCTGTTTGGCTACAGTTTCTCGAGGGTCATGAAAAATTAATTTCGGGTGTGATTTACAGGCCCCCTAGCCTGGACAGGAAGTGCAGTAAGCTGCTATGGGACAAAATTAATAAGGCGTCTAGATATGAAAATGTTGTGTTAATGGGAAATTTTAACTTTAGACAAATTGATTGGAACAATGTGACAGGTAATCTTGAGTCTAGTGACTTTCTTTATACGGTTCAGGATTGTTTTTTAAAACAGTTTGTGACAGAACCAACTAGAGGTAGCAACTTGCTTGATTTGGTTCTTGCTAACAAAGAATCACTAATTAATAATCGTGAGGTTAATGAAGAGCTTGGGGAAAGCGATCACAAATCACTTAGTTTCAATATATCATGGAATTACCCAGGTAACTGCAATCAAGTCTCTGTTCCAGACTTTAGCTTGGCCGACTTCATGGAGCTGAGAAATTACCTAGGTGGGCTAAATTGGGATGACCTGACTATGGGTCAGGTAGGTGGTTTTGGTTGCCAATATGACGTTTTCCAGAGCATAGTTCTAGCTGCCCAGACAACTTTTGTTCCGAGTAGGGAAATTAGATCTAACAAAAATGATCCTAAATTGATGAACAATAGATTAAAACATCTCATTGGTCAAAAGAGAGGCATATATAGGCGTATCAAAAGAGGGGATGGACAGATAAGAAATCAATATTTTCAATTAAAGAGATAAATAAAAAAAGGAATAAGAAAAGCAAAAAGGGATTATGAGGCTAAGGTCGCAAGGGATTCGAAGACTAACCCAAAAGGGTTCTTTCAGGTATACAGAAGTAAGATTAGGGACAAAATACGCCCACTTAAGAGTAACTCAGGACAGATCACGGACAGTGATAAGGATATGTGTGAAATTTTCAATACTTACTTCCTCTCAGTTTTTACTCAGGAAGATACTAGTGGAATTCCAGAAATAATAAATTATGTTGAACAGGAAGATAATAGACTATGCTCGATTGGGGTAACTAGTGACATGGTCCTCAGACAAATAGTGAAATTAAAACCTAACAAATCCCCAGGCCCTGATGAACTGTTTGCAAGAGTTTTAAAGGAATGTAAAGAGGAACTTAGCAAACCTTTGGTAAATCTTTTCAATATATCACTACAAACTGGCATAGTGCCAGACAAGTGGAAAATGGCAAATGTAATACCTATTTACAAGGCAGGTGACAGGTCCTTAGCTTCGAACTATAGACCAATAAGCCTTATCTCCATAGTTGGTAAATTTATAGAATCAATAATTGCCGAGGCAATTCGTAGCTATCTTGAAAAGCATAAATTGATTAATGAATCTCAACACGGTTTTACTAAGGGGCGTTCCTGTCTTACGAATTTACTAACTTTTTTCACTAAGGTGTTTGAGGAGGTAGATCATGGTAATGAATATGATATTGTGTATATGGACTTCAGTAAGGCTTTCGATAATGAATATGATATTGTGTATATGGACTTCAGTAAGGCTTTCGATAAAGTTCCACATCAGAGGCTACTGAGGAAACTTAAGGCACACGGAATAGGAGGAGAATTTTTTTCCTGGGTAGAGGCATGGTTGACAAATAGGCGGCAGAGAGTTTGCATAAATGGGGAGAAATCAGAATGGGGGCACGGCTCAAGCGGTGTTCCACAGGGGTCAGTTTTGGGCCCCCTCTTGTTTACAATTTACATAAACGACATAGATGAGGGAATAAATAGCAACATAAGCAAATTTTCTTATGACACCAAAATAGGCAGTCCAATTCGTTCTAATGAGGACATTAGAGCACTCCAGGATGATTTGAATACACTGATGCAGTGGTCGGAGAAGTGGCAGATGCAGTTTAATGTAGACAAATGGAAAGTTCTAAATGTTGGGCAGGACAATAACCATGCCACATATAAACTGAATAATGTAGATCTTAATACTTGTGATTGCGAGAAGGATTTAGGAGTTCTGGTTAGCAGTAATCTGAAACCAAGATAACAGTGCATAAGTGTTCGCAATAAAGCTAACAGAGTCTTTGGCTTCATACCAAGAAGTATAAATAATATAAGTCCTCAGGTTATTCTTCAACTCTATATATCTTTGGTTAGGCCTCATTTAGATTATGCTGCACAGTTCTGTTCACGGTATTACAGAATGGATATAAATGCACTGGAAAACGTACAGAGGAGGATGACAAAGTTGATCCCATGTATCAGAAATCTTCCCTATGAGGATAGACTGAGAGCCCTGAATCAGCACTCTCTAGAAAGACGTAGAATTAAGGGGAATATGATTGAGGTGTATAAATGGAAAACAGGAATAAATAAGGGGGATGTAAATAGCGTGCTGAAAATATCCAGCCAAGACAGAACTCGCAGCAATGGTTTCAAGTTGGAAAAGTTCAGAATCAGGAAGGATATAGGAAAGCACTGGTTTGGTAATAGAGTTGTGGATGAGTGGAACAAACTCCCGAGTACTGTCATAGGGGCTGGGACGCTGTGTAGTTTTAAAAATAGGTTAGATAAATACATGAGTGGGTGTGGGTGGGTGTGAGTGTCGTATCAGTATCATATGTACACTTGTGTAGTGTACCAGCATTCAGCATTCATCCCACTTATACAGCTGGTCCCTCTGCGTGTGACGTCACGATACCCGCTGACGTCAGAGGCTCAGCGCATGTGCATAGTCTCACATAGGCGTACACCCTCAGTAGCGACAGACCTATAACTGGACAGACGTGGCTGGACTCTCTCCTACTCTTACCGTAAATATACAGTAACCATCCTACAAGGAGTGTCTATGTCTACCTAAATATCTCTCCCAAGACCCACACAACATGAGTTGGACCTGACTAGCTTGTGCTACCAGGTCAGATGCCGTACTATCGCAAGTGGCACCCATCGTAGGTGAAACCTATAGTATGCCAGACATCACACATCTTGAAACCCCAGAGTGGGTTCCTCACCTGATCAATTACATCCAAAAATATACTAAAATTCAGATGTTTTTGAGGAGAACAGTTCTTAGTTGAGGGGAGTAGCATACCAGAAGAGATCAGAACTATATATGATTTTCTTAAAAGAAACAAACGCTGATATGTGTATGATATACACAAGATTAAGAGGGATAGAGGGGGATGGAAACTTATTAGAAAAAAATATAAACAGTGAGAAGAAAACAAGAGGTGAAAATTTAAGAAATGAATGATCCATGACAAGATTTTTAGGGTCAAAGAGGCAAGAAATATATAAAAACAATGAAGTGTGATTAAAAAAAATGCGAGGAGCTGAGATTCGACCACAATAATGAAAGTAGGAACACATATACACACGCACGCTCTGTGTGCCACTAACAACAATATTCAACACATCTGTCGAAACAGGGCGACTACCTGAGGTATGAAAGACAGTAAATGTAGTCTCAATTTTTAAGAAAGGAGACAGACACGATGTATTAAGCTACAGAACAGTGTCACTGACATGTATAGTATGCAAAGTCATGGAGAAGATTATCAGGAGAAGAGTGGTGGAGCACCTAGAAAGGAACGATATTATTCACGACAGTAATCATGGTTTCAGGGAAGGAAAATCCTGTGTCACAAACCTACTTAAGTTCTGCAACAAGGTGAAGGCAGTAAGACAAGAGAGAGAGAGAGGTGGGTAGATTGCATTTTCTTGGACTATAAAAGAAGGCTTTTGACACATTTCCTCAGAAAAGATTAGTGCAAAAGCTGGAGGATTACGCAGGAATAACAGATAAAGCTTTGCTATGGATCAGAGAATACCTGACAGGTAGGTAACAACGAGTTATGGTATGCAACGAGGTGTCAGAGTGGGCGCCTGTGACGAGCGAGGTTCCACAGGGGTTAGTCCTAGGACCGGTGCTGTTTCGGATATACGTAAATTACATGATGGAAGGAATAGACTCAGAAGTGTTCTTGTTTGCAGACGATGTCAAGCTAATGAGAAGAATTCAATCGGATGAGAATCGGGCAGAACTGCAAGGGGATCTGTACAGTCTGCAAACCTGGTCCAGCAACTGGCTCCTAGAGTTTAACCCCATCAAGTGCAAAGTCATGAAAATTGGGGAAGGGCAAAGAAGACTGCAGACAGAGTACATTCTAAGGAGCCAATGACTGCAAACCTCACTCAAGGAAAAGGATCTTGGGGTGAGTATAATAACGAACACATCTCCTGAGGCGCACATCAGCCGAATAACTGCTGCAGCAGATGGGCGCCTGGCAAACATAAGAATAAAATGCCTCATCTCAGTAAGGAATTGTTCAGGACTCTGTACACCGTGTACGTCAGGCTCATATTGGAGTATACAGCTCCAGTTTGGAACCCACAACTGGTCAAGCACTTCAAGAAATTAGAGAAAGTTCAAAGGTTTACAGTAAGACTGATCCCGGTGGAAATGAGCATGTCCTACTAGGAGAGGTAAAGGGAAATCGACCTGACGACACTGGAGGACAGGATAGATAGGGAGGATATGATAACGACTTAAAATTCTGAGAGGAATCGACAAGGTGGACAGAGACAGGATATTCCAGAGATGGGACACAACAACAAGGGGTCACAGTTGGAAGTTGAAGACTCAGATGAGTCACAGGGATGTTAGGAAGTATTTCATCAGTTACAGGGTTGCAAGCAAGTGGAACAGTTTTTGAAAGTGATGTAGTGGAGGCAGGAACCATACAAAGCTTTAAGAATAGGTATGATAAGCCTCATGGAGCAGGGATGGAGTGGACCTAGTAACATCCAGTGAAGAGGCGGAGCCATGAGCTATAAACCGACTTCTGCAACCACAATTAGTTGAGTACACGCACACACTCACTGACGAGGTGTCAGAGTGGGTGCATGTGTCGAGCGGGGTTCACAAGGGTCAGTCCTAGGTCCGGTGCTGTTTCTGGTATATGTGAATGCCATGACGGAAGGGACAGAATCAGAGGTGTCCCTGTTTGCAGACGATGTGAAGGTAATGCGGACGAGGATCAGGTGAGCCTACAAGGGGAGATGGACAGGCTGCAAGCATGGTCTGAAAAATGGCTTCTGGAGTTTAACCCCAGTAAGTACAAAGTTATTTAGCTTTAGGAAGGACAAAGAAGACCGAAGACGGAATGCAGCCTTAGAGGTCATAAGCTACAAAACTCACTCTAGGAAAAGGATCGTGGGGTGAGTATAATACCGAGCACATCTCCTGAGGTAAACATCAACCAAATAACTGCTGCAGCATATGGGCGCCTGTCAAACATGAGAATAGCGTGTCGACATCTAAGTAAGGAGTTATTCAAGACACTGTTCACCGTGTACGTCAGGCCCATATTGGAATATGCAGCATCAGTATGGAACCCACACCTGGTCAAACACGTTTGCAACAAAGGTTTGCAACAAGACTAGTCCGGGAGCAAAGGGGCATGTCCTACGAGGAGAGGTTAAGGGAACTCAACCTGACAACACTGAAAGACAAGAGTAATAGCGGAGACATGATAACAACTTATAAAATACTGAAAGGAATCAGCAAGGTGGACAGAGACAGGGTGTTCCAGAGATGGGACACAGCAACAAGGAGTTACAACTCGAAGTAGAAAACCTCGATTGAGTCACAGGGATGTTAGAAAGTATTTCTTCAGTCATAGAAATGTCAGGAAGTGGAATAGTCTGGAGAGAGAGGTAGTGGAGGGAGGATCCATACATAGCTTTAAGAAGAGGTATGATGAAGCTCATGGAGCAGGGAGGGAGTGGAGGACCTACTTGCAACCAGTGAAGAGGCGGGGCCAGGAGCTATGACTCGACCCCTGCAACCACAATTTGGAGAGTACACACACACACCTCAGCTACCAGAGCAATTTAATTCCCAGTTGAGTGTTTGAGCTGCTCCTCTCCAGTTGCAACGACCAGAAAGTTGCCCCCAGACCCAGAAGACCCGCTCCTGCTGTTGCCACAGCTTCCGGCCACGCCACAGCTTCTCACCACTCTTGCTGTGGCCACAGCTTCCGGCCACGCCACAGCTTCTCACCACTCTTGCTGTGGCCACAGCTTCTCACCATTCTTGCTGTGGCCACAGCTTCTCACCATTCTTGCTGTGGCCACAGCTTCTCACCATTCTTGCTGTGGCCACAGCTTCTCACCATTCTTGCTGAGGCCACAGCTTCCTGCCACTCTTGCTGTGGCCACAGCTTCTAACCACTCTTGCTGTGGCCACAGCTTCCGGCCACTCTTGCTGTGGCCACAGCTTCTCACCAATCTTGCTGTGGCCACAGCTTCTCACCACTCTTGCTGTGGCTACAGCTTCTCACCATTCTTGCTGAGGCCACAGCTTCCTGCCATTCTTGATGTGGCCACAGCTTCTAACCACTCTTGCTGTGGCCACAGCTTCTCACCACTCTTGCTTTGGGCACAACTTCCTGCCACTCTTGCTGTGGCCACAGCTTCTCACCACTCTTGATGTGGCCACAGCTTCTCGCCACTCTTGCTGAGGCCACAGCTTCCTGCCACTCTTGCTGTGGCCACAACTTCTCATCACTCTCGCTGTGGCCACAACTTCCTGCCAATAATGCTGTGACCACAACCTCCTGCACCCCACCCCACTCATGCTGTATCCACAACCTCCTGCACCCCACCCCACTCATGCTGTAACCACAACCTCCTGCACCTCACCCCACTCATGCTGTATCTACAACCTCCTGCACCCCACTCCACTCATGCTCTAACCACAACCTCCTGCACCCCACCCCACTCATCCTGTATCCACAACCTCCTGCACCCCACCCCATTTATGCTGTATCCACAACCTCCTGCACCCCACCCCATTCATGCTATAACCACAACCTCCTGCACCTCACCCCACTCATCCTGTATCTACAACCTCCTGCACCCCACCCCACTCATCCTGTATCCACAACCTCCTGCACCTCACCCCACTCATCCTGTATCTACAACCTCCTGCACCCCACCCCATTCATGCTCTAACCACAACCTTCTGCACCCCACCCCACTTATGCTGAATCCACAACGTCCTGCACCCCATCCCACTCATGCTGTGACCACAGCCTACTGCACCCCAACCCACTCATGCTGTATCCACAACCTCCTGCACCCCACTCCACTCATGCTGTATCCACAACCTCCTGCACCTCACCCCACTCATGCTGTATCCACAACCTCCTGCACCCCACCCCACTCATGCTGTAACCACAACCTCCTGCACCCCACCCCACTCATACTAGTGTTGGCCATATCTGCTCCGTCAGTAATTAATTCTTTCTCTAGTATTTAATAACTGACATTAATTGGCCACTATGAGATTTACTGCCTTGGAATCCTAGTCAGTTTAGTGGGCAAGGAGCGCCACAGTAGCAATATACATCATATATCCTTTTCCGTTAAGTGATATTTTTTTACAATGGATGTTTTGTAGTACAATGCATGGCTGTGGATGTGAATACAAGTACACCTCACTTAATGACCTACCTGTTTAACGACCAGTCGTAATTACGTCCAGCTCTCCGACCAGTAGGTATTGTATACTGTACAAGAGCTTTTGTTGTGGAGATGGCAGCGCGGCGGCGCGTCTCAGCGTTAAGAATCAATCTCAGTATTGCTCCCGTTACATTAGCATTCGTTATCTCCAAGGCTACATATTTACTTTTATTTTATTAATGCCTAGTTGTAATTTTTAATATACTAATGGTATATTAATATACTAATGGTGCGATGGTGACATTAAAACAATATGTAGAGATGTTTGACACAAACCCACTACCAGTACAGTATGCTTGAAATATCAGCAAGGGGCAGCGTAGCTCCTTGCTTAACGACCAATTTGCTTACCATCCTAATCTTGGGAACGGAACTAGGGCGTTAAGCGAGGAATATCTGTAATTAACACTTTGTGTTGTGTTCAGTCTTATAATGGAAAATTACGAATACTTATCAAATACAGCCGTACAAGCCTATGTACACACGAAGAGTAAGAAAAACACCTATAAAACATATGCGCATGGACACAAACACACACACTGCAACCAAAACAACCCACACTCTGAACACAGAGCCTCCCCATCCCACCACAAACTCCATCTTAACAGCAGCCAGGTCTCAGCTGAGACAGAAAGGACTACGCAAAATCGTAATGGTGGGGTACACCAACAAGCGCTGGACACAATACGCACAACCGAGGAGAAGTTGAAGAGGCTGCTAAGAGAACTAGATACCTCAAACGCAGTGGAACCAGAGAACATTTCTCAGTGGGCCCTAAAGGAGCAGAGGCACTGTGTGTGAGTGCAACTAAACAATCTCCAACACATCCATCGAAACGGGGCAACTATTTGAGGTGTAGAAGACAGAAAATGTAGTTCCAGTTTTAAAGAAGGGGGAGAGACACTGGCATTAAACTACAGACCAGTGTCACTGACATGCATAGTATGCAAAGCCATGGAGAACATTATGAGAAGAGTGGTAGAGCGCCTAGAAAGGAATGAGTATATACACGACAACCAACACGGTTTTAGCGAAAGGAAATCCTGTGTCACAAACCTACTGGAGATCTACAAGGTGAAGGCAGTAAGACAAAAGAGAGAGAGAGAGAGGTGGTTAGGTTACATTTTCTTGGATTGCAAAAAGGCTTTCCATAAAGCTCTACACAAGACATAAGTGTGAAAGAGGATCAGCATGCATAACAGGAAAGGCATTGCAATGAATTAGAGAATACTTGAAAGGGAGGCAACAACAAGTGATGGTACGTAACGAGGTGTCAGAGTGGGAGGCTGTGACGAGCGGGGAACCACAGGGGTCAGTCCTAGGACCAGTGCTGTTTCTGGTATATGTGAATGACATGACAGAAGGAATAGACTGAGAAGTGCCCCTGTTTGCAGACGATATGAAGCTAATGAGGAGAATTCAGTCGAATGAGGATCAGGCAGGACTACAAAGATACCTGGACAGGCTTCTAGTCTGGTCCAAGAACTGGCTCCTGGAGTTTAACCCCACTAAGTGCAAAGTCATGCAGATCGGGAAAGAGCAAAGAAGACCGCAGACAGAGTACAGGCTAGGGGACAAAAGACTGAAAAACTTTCTCAAGGAAAAGGATCTTGGGGTTGAGTATAATACCGAGCATATCTCCTGAGGCGGACATCAACCAGATAACTGCTGAAGCATATGGGCGCCTGGCAAACCTAAGAATAGCGTTCCGATACCTCAGTAAAGAATCGTTCAAGACACTGTACACTGTGTACGTCAGGCCCATATTGGAGTATGCAGCACCAGTTTGGAACTCACACCTAGTCAAATACGTCAAGAAATTAGAGAAAGTGCAAAGGTAGACTAGTCCCGGAGCTAAGGGTAATGTCGTACAAAGAAAGATTAAGGGAAATCGGCCTCACGACACTAGAGGAAAGAAGGGTTAGAGGAGACATGATAGCGACATAAAATAATGCGAGGAATTGACAAGGTGGACAGAGACAGGATGTTTCAGAGATGGGACACAGAAACAAGGGGTCACAATTGGAAGATGAGGACTCAGGTGAGTCAAAGGGATGTTAGGAAGTATTTCTTCAGTCATAGAGTTGTCAGGAAGTGTAATAGTCTGGAAAGTGACATAGTGGAGGCAGGATCCATACAGAATTTTAACACGAAGTTTCATAAAGCTCATTGGGCAGGGAGAGAGAGGATCAAGTGCCATTCAATAAAGAAGCGGGGTCAGGAGCTATGAATCGACCCCTGCAACAACGAATAGGTGAGTGCACGCACATACACACACACACGTTTTTTAGTAATGGAAAAAATGGCAGGTCAGAGGCAATGTCGAAAACGTAGAGAGGAAGGGAATAGAGGGGGGCAGTTGGTGCTCCTGGGAACAATAATGGTGGACTGGGAGAGAAGTTTGTAAGGAAATTCATTTTCCTTCGGGGAAAAATCACCGAACAGATAAATACTGTAACTTAAAGAGGAAATACAAAGGCTGAAGGAGACTATGGAAGGAAGTTCAAGGATGATGAAGAGTTTTGAAAAGCAGTTCAATTCCCTCCGAGTTGAAAAAGTGGCAGTATGTAAAAAAAAAACCCGGTTGGAGGCAGCAGAATAATTAAGAGGACTAATTGAGGAGAGACAGAACTCTAAAACGGAAAGAGGTACTAAGAGATTTGAAGGAGACCATAAGGGGAATAGGAGGAAGGTAATAGGGGTAGAAACAGTGAAGGAAGAAGACTTAGCTCCGGGGTTGAGAAATAACAATGAAAGTTACCAGCAGTGATGCACTCTGAAGACACGGAGGCTAAAAAAATGATGAAAGAGTCAGCAAGGGAAATAGTATAAACAGACAAAGAAATCGGAGAGATAATGGGAAGAAGATAGAGGGAGACCATTGATGATCCATGGACTCCAGGAGGCTGATGATGGTCCACACAGCAGAAGATAGGAAGATGAGAAGCATGATACTGTAGCCATCATGGAGGACACACGAGGACACAAAATTACAGGACAAATAGCAAATTTTCAGAGGATCGGAAATAAATAATTCATGTTCAGTGTTTAATCCTTGTGAGTCATTCAGAGCGAGGCGTTGTGGAGGCTTGATCCTCCGTGTGAGCGTGAGACAGACGCGTCACCTACTTGTTCTCACTTATATTAAACCATACCACGGGCAGGGGATAGAACCCGCGATCAGAAAGTCACTAAACTCCAGACCGACGCGGGTTCTATCCCCGCCCTTGGCATGGTTTGTATCCAATCGTGTCATTACGATTTCGTGACTCACCAATATTCGTTATAGGATCAGGAGGTTTTCCCGGAGCGAACACCGCCAGAGCAAATTAATCTTTCGGTCGCATACAGTAAGCTTGCCTAAAAACCTGGCAATGCTACAGTCGTGTCTACCTTGATCGGGACAGAACGATGACAGAGAAGCAAAAGCTAAATAAAGAAGAAAGTGAAAATTGAATGAGATGAAAAAGGAGCAGACTAGGGGCTGGGAGGTGGGGACACCCAAACTAAGGGAACTCCTCCAGATGCAACCTTGATCTCTTTCCCAGCTAGACCTATTATGGGTCAGTCCTAATTTCCCCAGCACCATCACAAACACTGCCCAGATCCTTCATGTTTCTTCCTACACACTTCCCTATTCCACTCCCCCTTCCTTGTCTACAGTCCAATCTCTGACCAATACCCTAGTAGGAAGGCCCACCCTAAACCCAGTACAACTGCCCCTAATCCTGTCGGGTGAGCATAATGAAGAGTAGACAAAAACCATTGTATGGTAAGAGAAAGTTGCATCAGAATATGATATACTAATGCAGTTTCTTTATAAAAGAAGAAGAGCAAAAGTTGAAGTGAAGAGCTGCTGAAGCCATGCCAGACATAACAGCTGTCACTAAGACAAAGTTGAGAGAAATAGCTGATGCTCTATATCCAGCAGGATATCAAGTGTTAAGGAAATAGCAGAACCAGGGGGCGGGGAGGTGACACCATTAATTAGAAATTAAAGGAGTTTTGAAAAGGTGAGAAGAATAAACAGACTAGAGGTAAACAATTTCACAGTCTGTCCTGTTAATCAGACAACATGACACTGTTGTAAAAGTAGTCAAATAAATGGTTGATAAAGCAACCTTGAACAGTTGAAATATGACATAGTTACATGAGCAGTGCTCACTGACTGCCCGTTTTCTGTTCACACACATGACTATTTTATTCTGTTTACTTTATATTTATAGTTTTTTTTTCCATTGTAACCTAACCTACCTAACCTAACCTAACCAAACCTACCCTAACCTAACCTAACGTACCCTAACCTACCCTAACCTAACCTAACATAACCTACCCTAACCTAACCTAACCTAACCTAACCTAACCTAACGTACCCTAACCTACCCTAACCTAACCTAACATAACCTACCCTAACCTAACCTAACCTAACCTAACCTAACCTAACCTAATCTAACCTAACCTAACCTAACCTAAACTAAACTAACCTAATCTAAACTAATCTAGCCAAACCACCTTAACCTAACCTAACCTACCCTAACCTAACCTACCCTAACCTAACCTACCCTAACCTAACCTACCTTAACCCAGCATAACCTAGCCAAACCACCTTAACTCAGTCTAACCAAGCCAAACCAACTTAACCCAGCCTAACCTAGCCAAACCAACTTAACTCAGCCTAACCTAGCCTAACCAATCTAACCCAGTCTAACCTAGCATAACCAACCTAACCCAGCCTAACCTAGCCTAACCAACCTAACCCAGCCTAACCTAGCCTAACCAACCTAACGCAGCCTAAACTAGCCTAACCAACCTAACCCAGCGTAACATAGCCTAACCAACCTAACCCAACCTAAGCTAACCTAACCTAACTTAGAAATAGGATTGTAAACTATTTTGTGAGAATATGACAGTTATTAGGAGAATGGATTGTTGTACAACATACGTCAGGCCCATCTTCGAGTACACAGCACCAGTATGGAACCCGCACCTGAAAATAAAAATGTTAATAAATTAGAAAGTGAAAAATTATTGAACAATGCTTGTTCCTGAGCATGAACCACGAGGAGAGGATAACGGAACTGAGCCTTAGGACTGGAGGAGAGAGGAACCAACAGGGACATGATAACAATATACAATACACTCACGGGAATTGATAAGCTAAACCGGGATTGGCTATTTGAGAATCGATAAATGATAACTCGGCGAAACTGCTGGAAGTTAAAGAGAAAGTTGAGAAACATGGATGGTAGGAAGTTTTTTTTCAGCCAAAAGTCCTCGGGAAGAGGAGTGATTGTGGGGAGGAAGAGATGGAGGTAGGCTACATACATAGTTTTAAGAGTAGGTACGATATGGCCCGCGAGGAAAAGAGGGAATGAATCTGAAGGATCGCAAATTAAGATCTGAAAATCAACACCTGCAACCACAAACAGGTGAGTGTGTGAGCACACACACACACACACACACATACACTCACACATACACAGTGTACAGGACCCTGTACACTGTGTACGTTAGGCCCATACTGGAGTATGCAGCACCAGTTTGGAACCCACATTTATCCAAGCACGTAAAGAAACTAGAGAAAGTGCAAAGGTTTGCAACAAGACTAGTCCCGGAGCTAAGGGGTATGTCCTACGAGGAGAGGTTAAGGGAAATCGACCTGACGACACTGGAGGACAGGAGAGAAAGGGAGGACATGATAACGATATATAAAATACTGAGAGGAATTGACAAGGTTGACAGAAACAGAATGTTCCAGAGATGGGACACAGCAACAAGGGGACACAGTTGGAGGTTGAAGACTCAGATGAATCACAGGGATGTTAGGAAGTATTTCTTCAGTCACAGAGTGGTGGGGAAGTGGAATAGCTTGGGAAGAGATGTAGTGGAGGCAGGTTCCATACATAGCTTTAAGGAGAGGTATGATAAAGCTCATGGCGCAGGGAGAGTGACTCAGTAGCGGCCAGTGAAGAGGCGGGCCAAGAGCTATGAATCGACCCCTGCAACCACAACTAGGTGAGTACAACTAGGTGAGTACACACACACTCACATACACATACACACACACACACACACACACACATACACACATACACACTACTATAGAATCCCACAGTACACCGCCAGGTCCCCCACCCTCACAGACCCCCAAAACACAGTGTTAGAGAGGCAACTGAAGGTATGGTACACCAATGCTGATTGAATAACAAATAAGTGGGAGGAGTGGCACGAAAGAGTCAAAGAGGCATCACCGGACATAATAGCTCTCACAGAAACCAAGCTCACATGTATGATAACAGATGCCATCTTTCCAATGGGATACCAGATCCTGAGGAAAGACAGAGAGAACAGAGGGGGTGGAGGAGTGGCACTGCTGATCAAAAACCGATGGGATTTTGACGAGCTTGGGAGAGGTGACAGAGGAGAAGCAGGAGATTACATAGTAGGAATGCTACAGTCTGGTGGTCCCAAGGTGGCAAGAGTATGATGAGAGTAATAGAGCGATGGTTGACACACTGGCTGAAGTGGCCAGAAGGGCTCATGCGAGCAGGGCAAAGCTACTGATCATGGGTGACTTCAACCACAAGGAAATAGACTGGGAGAACTTGGAGCCACATGGGGGGCCAAGATACGTGGAAGGCTAAGATGATGGAGGTGGTACTGGAAAACTTCATGTACCAACACGTAAGGGACACTACCAGGGAGAGAGGAGAGAATGAACCAGCGAGACTGGACCTAGTATTCACCTTGAGTAGTGCAGATATTGAGGACATCACACATGAAAGACCCCTCGGGGCCAGTGATCATATGGTTTTAAGCTTTGATTACACAGTAGAGTTACAAGTGGAGGGGGAGGCAGATAGGGCCAGAAGAATGAAGCAAAACTACAAGAAAGGAGACTACGCGGGCATGAAGAACTTCCTAAACGGGGTTCAGTGGGACAGAGAACTGGAAGGGAAATCAGTAAATGAGATGATGGAATATGTGACAACAATATGCAATTAAGCTGAGGAGAGGTTTGTACCCAAGGGAAACAGAAACAACGAAAAAGCCAGGATGAGCCCGTGGTTCACCCAA
The DNA here is from genome assembly GCA_009830355.1 of Cherax destructor. Lineage (NCBI taxonomy): Eukaryota > Metazoa > Arthropoda > Malacostraca > Decapoda > Parastacidae > Cherax > Cherax destructor. The sequence continues at coordinate 154,374 of WNWK01000736.1, read as the reverse complement.
AGGTGCAAGGAGGCCCAAACCAGGTGTGCTAGGGAATGGAAGAAGTATAGAAGGCAAAGAACCCAGGAAAATAAGGAGAGCAGTCGTAGAGCCAGAAACGAATATGCACAGGTAAGAAGGGAGGCCCAACGACAGTATGAGAATGACATAGCAGCGAAAGCCAAATCTGACCCGAAGCTGATGTACAGTTATATCAGGAGGAGAACAACAGTCAAGGACCAGGTGATCAGGCTGGGGAAGGAAGGAGGGGAGGTCACAAGAAATGACCGCGAAGTGTGTGAGGAGCTCAACATGAGATTCAAAGAGGTGTTCACAGAGGAGATAGAAGGGCCTCCAGAAAGGAGGAGAGGTAGGGTACACCATCAAGTGCTGGACACAATACACACAACTGAGGAGGAAGTGAAGAGGCTACTAAGTGAGCTGGATACCTCAAAGGCGATGGGGCCGGATAACATTTCTCCATGGGTCCTGAGAGAGGGAGCAGAGAAGCTATGTGTACCCCTAACAACAATCTTCAACACGTCTATCGGAACAGGGCAACTACCTGAGGTATGGAAGACAGCAAATGTAGTTCCAATCTTTAAAAAAAGGAGACAGGAACGTAGCACTAAACTACAGGCCAGTGTCACTGACATGTATAGTATGCAAGGTCATGTAGAAGATAGTCAGGAGAAGAGTGGTGGAGCACCTAGAAAGGAATGAGCTTATCAACGACGGCCAACACTGTTTCAGGGACGGGAAATCCTGTGTCACAAACCTACTGGAGTTCTACGACAGGGTGACAGCAGTAAGACAAGAGAGAGAAAGGGGTGGGTAGATTGCATATTCCTGGACTGTAAAAAGGCGTTTGACACAGTTCCACACAAGAGATTAGTGCAGAAGCTGGAGGACCAGGCAGGGATAACAGGGAAGGCACTACAATGGATCAGGGAATACCTGTCAGGAAGAGAGCAGCGAGTCATGGTACGTGGCGAGGTGTCAGGGTGGGCGCCGTGACGAGTGGGGTTCCACAGGGGTCAGTCCTAGGACCTGTACTGATTTTGGTATATGAGAATGACATAACGGAAAGGATAGATTCAGATGATGTGAAGTTAATGAGAAGAATTAAATCAGTCGAGGATCAGGCATTCCGACATCTTAATAAAGAATCGTTCAGGACTCTGTACACTGTGTACGTTAGGCCCATAATGGAGTATGCAGCACCAGTTTGGAACCCACATCTAGCCAAGCACGTAAAGAAGCTAGAGAAAGTGCAAAGGTTTGCAACAAGACTAGTCCCGGAGCTAACGGGTATGTCCTACGAGGAGAGGTTAAGGGAAATAGTCCTGACGAGACTGGAGGACAGGAGAGATAGGGGGACATGATAACGACATATAAGATACTGAGAGGAATAGACAAGGTGGACAGAGACAGAATGTTCCAGAGATCGGACACAGCAACAAGGGGACACAGTTGGAAGTTGAAGACTCAAATGAATCACAGGGATGTTAGGAAGTATTTCTTCAGTCATAGAGTGGTCGGGAAGTGGAATAGCTTGGGAAGCGATGTTGTGGAGGCAGGTTCCATACATAGCTTTAAGGAGAGGTATGATAAAGCTCATGGAGCAGGGAGCGTGACCCAGTAGCGGCCAGTGAAGAGGCTGGGCCAGGAGCTATGAATCGACCTCTGCAACCACAACTAGGTGAGTACAACTAGGTGAGTACACACACACACACACGCACACTCATATTACACACACATGAACAAGTATGTGGTGAAATTAAACTGACAATTGCCTTCATTACGAGCACAGTAAAAGGAATTCTTGCCTTTGAAACTCACTCGGCCAACCCTTTATTGCACACGGGTTTTGCAGGGTTAGGTTAAGTGTTCCTCCCTATATTTACAAGCTTAGAGCTCTTACCTACTCCAGCTCATTTTAAAGCTTTTTTATTGTTATGAGACATACACAAAGGAAACTGGATAAAATTGCAGCCATTTGTGGGCCAATAATTTCATTTGGTCAACTGACTTTGTTTCATCTTTGTCATTATGGTGTACGGACATGTTCCAGACTCGAGTCATCAACGGCTATATTAATATAAATAATAATAACAATGATAATAATAACAAAAATAATAATAAATAATAATAATAATAATAATTATAATAGTAATAAATAATAATAATAATAATAATAATAATAATAATAATAATAATAATAATAATAATAATAATAATAATAATAATAAAAATAATAATAATTAATAATAATAATAATAAAAATCAATAATAATAATAATAATAATAATAATAATAATAATAATAATAATAATAATTATAATAATAATAATAATAATAAATAAATAAATAATAATAATACACGTGTATGTGACAGGTGTACATACGACCTGACTCGTGGTGGGCGATAGGAGCGATGCTCTTCTCGTCCGTGGGCGTAGTGATGACGTGCGTGGTGATGTGCGTGTTCGTGCGTCACCACGACACGCCCGTGGTACGTGCCTCAGGCAGGGAGCTGTCCTACGTGCTGCTCTCCGGCGTGCTGCTCTGCTACGCTATCACCTTCGTCTTCGTGCTCAAGGTAAGTGGGGAAGAGGGAAGGAAGGGAGGGATGGGAAGGAAGTAGGGAGGGAGTGAGACAGTTAGTGGATAAACAGAGGGAGTGAGGCAGTTAGTGGATAAACAGAGGGAGTGAGGAAGAGATGAATCGAGGGTGGTTGGTAGAAAGGGGAGAGAATGAAAGATCTTTCTAAGTAGATTTAAATAGTTTATTCTAGGAACTTTTTCATCTTTTCTAGTGAATGTTAAGTCGTGTATCACTAGACACATAACACCTGTGTATCTATGTGAGACACGTACTGTCCACCAAGGGCTTTATGTAGCACTGACCCCGTGTTATGTCGCCTTCTCTCACACTGGTTGTATCCTCAACATGCTGAAACATAAACCACTCTGACCCATCCATGAAAATTAAAAGTCTATTTTTCACATAAAATTTGCAGCAAATTCCTCAAATAACGTTAAGTTAGGTTAAGGTTTCATTAGGTTGTTAAAAAGTTAGGTTATGTTATGTTAGGTTAGTAGAAAGCTAATTTAGGTTAGGTTTCGTTAGGTTAGGTTTTCTTAAGTTAGGTTAGGGTAGATGAGGTTTGGTAAGGTTTCGTTAAGTTAGTATAAAGTCAGATAATCACTATTTAAACCTCTCATAATACAGTGGTGTATAATACAATGCTGTATTAGACACATTTGCAACAACTGGGTATCTTTCTTACATAGACATTTCACTCGCCAGATTCTTTGTCAGTACAAGACATGTATAAAATCAGAAGACTGAATAGGTTGAATATGAGGTGATCAGTCCCTCATCCTAGGAGCTAGTGTTCAAACCGTAGTCATGATGTATCTGAGTCGTAAAACAGTCACCCATCTGACTGTCTTAGCAACAGTAATATACTGACTGTTATTAGGTAAGGTAGAATACCGTCGATACGTTGACGCATTTGGCTGTTTATTTACCTTTCCAGCCTCATAGGTCACCCACTTTATATTTTTAGAGTTGAAATATTCCATGACATTTATTTTAGCTTTTTCGTGGTTAGCTTTTTAATAAGTAGTGTTATTAGTATATTCATTTTGTCCATGACTTACCTTGCCTAGTGTTCCACCCCCACGTGATGTTGGTAAACAATTCTTCTCCCACATGTTGGTAAACAATGCTTCTCCCACATGATGTTGGTAAACAATGCTTCACCACATGATGTTGGTAAACAATTCTTCTCCCACATAATGTTGGTAAACAATTCTTCTCCCACATGTTGGTAAACAATGCTTCTCCCACATGATGTTGGTAAACAATGCTTCACCACATGATGTTGGTAAACAATTCTTCTCCCACATAATGTTGGTAAACAATGCTTCTCCCACATAATGTTGGTAAACAATGGTTTTCCCACATGATGTTGGTAAACAATGCTTCTCCCGTATAATGTTGATAAACAATGCTTCTCCCACATAATGTTGGTACACAATGCTTCTCCAACATGATGTTGGCAAACAATTCTTCTCCCACATGTTGGTAAACAATGCATCTCCCACATGATGCTGATAATCAATGCTTCTCCCACATGATGTTGGTAAACAATGCTTCTCCCACATGATGTTGGTAAACAATGCTTCTCCCACATGATGTTGGTAAACAATGCTTCTCCCACATAATGTTGGTAAACAATGCTTCTCCCTCATGATGTTGGTAAACAATGCTTCTCCCACGTGATGCTGGTAAACAATGGTTCTCCCACATGTTGTTGGTAAACAATGCTTCTCCCACATAATGTTGGTAAACAATGCTTCCCTCTCCCACACGATACTGGTAAACAATGCTTCTCCCACATGATGTTGGTAAACAATGCTTCTCCCACATGATGTTGGTAAACAATGCTTCTCTCTCCCACATGATGCTGGTAAACAATGCTTCTCTCTCCCACATGATGCTGGTAAACAACGCTTCTCCCACATGATGCTGATAAACAATGCTTCCCTCATTCACATGATGCTAGTAAACAATGCTTCTCTCCCACATGATGCTGCAAACAATGCTTCTCTCCCACATGATGCTGTAACCAATGCTTCTCTCCCACATGATGCTGTAAACAATGCTTCTCTCCCACATGATGCTGTAACCAAGGTTTCTCTCCCACATGATGCTGTAAACAATGCTTCTTTCCAAACGCTGCTAGTAAACAATGCTTCTCTCCCACATGATGCTGTAAACAATGCTTCTTTCCACATGCTGCTAGTAAACAATGCTTCTCTCCCACATGATGCTAGTAAACAATGCTTCTCTCCCATATGCTGCTAGTAAACAATGTTTCTCTCCCACATGATGCTAGTAAACAATGCTTCTCTCCCACATGATGCTGGTAAACAATGCTTCTCTCCCACATGCTGCTAGTAAACAATGCTTCTCTCCCACATGATGCTAGTAAATAATGCTTCTCTCCCACATGCTGCTAGTAAACAATGCTTCTCTCCCACATGATGCTAGTAAACAATGCTTCTCTCCCACATGATGCTGGTAAACAATGCTTCTCTCCCACATGATGCTATAAACAATGCTTCTCTCCCACATGATGCTAGTAAACAATGCTTCTCTCCCACATGATGCTAGTAAACAATGCTTCTCTCCCACATGATGCTGGTAAACAATGCTTCTCTCCCACATGATGCTGTAAACAATGCTTCTCTCCCACATGATGCTGTAAACAATGCTTATCTCCCACATGATGCTGTAAACAATGCTTCTCTCCCACATGATGCTGTAAACAATGCTTCTCTCCCACATGATGCTGGTAAACAATAGATTATATATATTTACAGTTCACAGTTTTCATCATTATTTTGAACTTTGCGCCTTAAATTTGACAAAGTATTTGCATTTTTTTTTAGATTAATTTTTGGCTTCCAATGGTTTTGTATTTATCAATATTAGCAATGTTCCTCCTGGCTTTACTACGCCGTCTCTCCTACACATTATCAGTATTAGTAATGTTCCTCCTGACTTTACTACGCCGTCTCACCTACACATTATCAGTATTAGTAAGGTTCCTCCTGACTTTACTACGCCGTCTCTCCTACACATTATCAGTATTAGTAATGTTCCTCCTGACTTTACTACGCCGTCTCTCCTACACATTATCAATATTAGTAATGTTCCTCCTGACTTTACTACGCCGTCTCTCCTACACATTATCAGTATTAGTAATGTTCCTCCTGACTTTACTACGCCGTCTCTCCTACACATTATCAATATTAGTAATGCTCCTCCTGACTTTACTACGCCGTCTCTCCTACACATTATCAGTATTAGTAATGTTCCTCCTGACTTTACTACTACTCATAGTCTTCTCTCTCCACAGCTTCCTCCAAGAGGATGTTTTTCCTGTGTTGTTCCCCTATGACTCACTTGTGTCAATTTTCTTACCATATATAATGTCCCATGTCACTAGTCATAAGATTACTCTTTTTATTTTTTATGATGGACCTTAATTAATGTCATAATCTCTATTTTTGTATTTTGTTTTGTTTTGAGAAATTATTTGATAGGCCTATATGACCCTGATAATCGCTCCTTTCATCATTTAATTCTTTTAATGTAAACTAGGAAGTTTTTATTAAGAGTTAGTTGTTAGTTGTGTTTGCTGTTTGTTTTGTAGCCTAAGTGGCTAGTTATTGTGTACCGGCAGCTCAGCTTGTCAACAGTAGCTCTAAAAAAAATATACAGAATTACGGAGGTGACACTGGGTGTTAGTCAGACAATACTGAATATTGTTACGGAGGTGACACTGGGTGTTAGTCAGACAATACTGAACATTGTTACGGAGGTGACACTGGGTGTTAGTCAGACAATACTGAATATTGTTACGGATGTGACACTGGGTGTTAGTCAGACAATACTGAACATTGTTACGGAGGTGACACTGGGTGTTACCATTACTGGAAAGAAATATTAGTCACTTCATATTTTATGATTACTACAAGTAGTAAGTATACACAATATAGCTTGGAATACCGTCTCAGAAAAAGTTAATATTTTATCTTTGGTCAAGATCACACACACAACCCTGAAAAAAGAGTTCCGATACCTCAGTAAAAAAACGTTCAAGACACTGTACACCGTGCACGTCAGGCCCATACTGGAGTATGCAGCTCCAGTTTTGAACCCACACCTGGTCAAGCACGTCAAGAAATTAGAGAAAGTGCCAAGGTTGGCAACAAGGCTAGTTCCAGAGCTAAGGGAAATGTCCTACGAAGAAAGGTTAAGGGAAATCGGCCTGACGACACTGAAGGACAGGAGGGGTAGGGGAGACATGATAACGACATACAAAATACTGCGAGGAATTGACAAGGTCGACAGAGACAGGATGTTCCAGAGATGTAACACAGACACAAGTGGTCACAATTGGAAGCTGAAAACTCAGATGAGTCAAAGAGTTGTTAGGAAGTATTTCTTTAGTCATAGAGTTGTCAGGAAGTGGGATAGTCTGGCAAGTGACCTAGTGGAGGAAGGAATCATACTTGGTTTTAAGGCGAGGTATGATAAAGCTCATGGAGCAGGGAGAGAGAGGACCTAGTAGCGATGAGTGAAGAGGCGGGACCTAGAGCTATGAATCGACCCCTGCAACCACAAATAGGTAAGTGCATACTAACAGTGTTCTCACAAGAGGACAGACATCACATATCACACCCGGTGGCCTGGTGTTTCCTTACACACACACACACACACATACAACAGGCCAAGTGTCTAATCGACATGTGCCTAAGACAAAATGGTAACTAACACAACCCTCCGTAATGCTACAACTCTACCTACCCTTCCCTCTGAGAACATTCACTGCAGGTCTCGTCTCTTAGACTCAGATCCAGCAAACACATTACCCGGAGTGTTAATGTTGCCTTGCTCATACAGCAATACCAGATTAAATCCTTAAACGACTTGCTTACACTCCCATTTAACACAGTTATACACCACAGCTGTATGCTCATACCCCAACACCTAAGCGACTTGCTTACACTCCCATTTAACATGGTTATTCACCACAGCTGTATGCTCATACCCCAACACCAGATTAAATCCTTAAACGACATGTTTACACTCCCATTTAACACGGTTATACACCACAACTGTATGCTCATACTCCAACACCACTAGCATTATTTATCAAGTTGTCGTTTATAATAAATAACTCCACCCCTGCAGCCTTCAGCGGTGGTGTGTGGGGTTCAGAGGTTCGGGCTGGGGTTCTGTTTCGTTGTGGTCTACAGCGCTCTGCTGACCAAGACCAACCGCATCGCTCGCATCTTCAACGCTGGCAAGAAGACCACTAAGAGACCTTCATTCATCTCCCCGAGCTCTCAGCTGTGTATCTGTTTCTGCAGCATCTTTGTGCAGGTGTGTGTGTGTTGGTAATGGTACTGTAGTAATGGTAACCATACTAAAATGTGAGGTGGGTTGTACAGATGTTAATCACAGGTGTGTGATGGTAATGGTAACAGTATTGATATCAACATTACTAACACATGTGCTATGGGAACCACAGGTGTCGATCACAGGTGTGTGATGGCAGTACTGATAACAGCCTTACTAACACATGTGTTATGGGTGCAACAGGTGTTGATCACAGGTGTGTGATGCTAACGGTAGCAGTATTAATAACAAATTTACTAACACATGTGTTATGGGTACCACAGGTGTTGATCACAGGTGTGTGATGGCAGTACTGATAACAGCTTTACTAACACATGTGTTATAGATGCTACTGGTATTGATCACAGGTGTGTGGAAGTAGTATTGATAATAACCATACTAACACATGTGTTATGAGTGCTACAGGTATTGATCACAGGTGTGTGGTAGTAGTAATGATAATAACCATACTAACACATGTGTCATGGGTGCCAGAGGGGTTGATCACAGGTGTGTGGTAGTAGTATAGACAACAACTATTCTAACACATGTGTTATGAGTGCTACAGGTATTGATCACAGTTGTGTGGTAGTAGTATGATAAAACTATTTAACACATGTGTATGGTGCCACAGTGTGTGTGAGTAGTTGATAATAACCATATTAACACATGTGTCATGGGTGCCACAGGTGTGTGATAGCAGTATTGATAATAACCATACTAACACATGTGTCACGGGTGCCACAGGTGTTAATCACAGGTGTGTGGTAGTAGTAATGATAACCATACTAACATATGTGCCAGGGAGGCCACAGGTGTTAATCACAAGTGTGTGATGGCAGTAATGATAATAACCATACTACCACATGTGTCACGGGTGCCACAGGTGTTGATCACAGGTGTGTGATGGCAGTAATGACAATACCATACTAACACATGTGTCTAGGGTGCCACAGGTGTTGATCACAGGTGTGTGATGCAGTATGATAATACATACTAACACATGTGTCACGGGTGCCACAGGTGTTGATCACAGGTGTGTGATGGCAGTAATGACAATAACCATACTAACACATGTGTCACGGGTGCCACAGGTGTTGATCACAGGTGTGTGATGGCAGTAATGACAATAACCATACTAACACATGTGTCACGGATGCCACAGGTGTTGATCACAGGTGTGTGATAGCAGTATTGATAATAACCATACTAATACATGTGTCACGGTTCCCACAGGTGTGTGAGTAGTAATGATAATAACCATATTAACACATGTGTCATGGGTGCCAGAGGTGTTGATCACAGGTGTGTGGTAGTAGTAATGATAAAACCATATTAACACATGTGTCATGGTGCAAGGTATCACAGGTGTGTGAGTATGATTACCAACATGTGTCAGGGTAAGTGTGTAGTAGTATGATAATAACCTTATTAACACATGTGTCATGGGTGCCACAGGTGTTGATCACAGGTGTGTGGTAGTAGTAATGATAATAACCATATTAACACATGTGTCATGGGTGCCACAGGTGTTGATCACAGGTGTGTGGTAGTAGTAATGATAATAACCATACTAACACATGTGTCATGGGTGCCACAGGTGTTGATCACAGGTGTGTGGTAGTAGTAATGATAATAACCATACTAACACATGTGTCATGGGTGCCACAGGTGTTGATCACAGGTGTGTGATGGCAGTGTTGATAATAACCATACTAACACATGTGTCACGGGTGCCACAGGTGTTGATCACAGGTGTGTGGTAGATGATAATCCATACTAACACATGGGGTCATGGTGCCACGGGTGTGATCACAGTGTGTGTGTGTCTGCATCAATCATACTACACATGTGTCACTGGTTGCCCATGGTGTTTGATCCTCTTCATATGTAAGTACCCTCAATTGTCATAGGTGCAAGGTGTTACTCCTTCATGAGTAAGTCAGTACTTAATTCATAGGTAAGTCTACACCTTCAAGTAAGTGTTGACCTAATTCATAGGTAATCTTCCCTCCTTCATAGGTAAGTCGTTCCTTAATTCATAGGTAAGTCTTACCCTCCCTTCATAAGTAAGTCAGTACCCTTTTCATGGTAAGTCTTACTCCATTCATAGAGTAAGTCTACCCTCCCTTCATAGGTAAGTCGTACCCTTAATTCATAGGTAAGTCTTAATCCATTACCTTTCATAGGTAAGTCGTACCTAATTCATAGGTAAGTCTTACCCTCCCTTCATAGGTAAGTCTTACCTCCTTCATAGGTAAGTCGTACCCTTAATTCATAGGTAAGTCTTACCCTCCTTCATAAGTAAGTCGTACCCTTAATTCATAGGTAAGTCTTACCCTCCTTCATAGGTAAGTCTTACCCTCCCTTCATAGGTAAGTCGTACCCTAATTCATAGGTAAGTCTTACCCTCCTTCATAAGTAAGTCGTCCTTAATTCATAGGTAAGTCTTACCCTCCCTTCATAGGTAAGTCTTACCCTCCTTCATAGGTAAGTGTCCCTGTAATTCATAGGTAAGTCTTCCCTCCTTCATAAGTAAGTCGTACCTTAATTCATGGTAAGTCTTACCCTCCCTTCATAGGTAAGTCTTACCTCCTTCATAGGTAAGTCGTACCTTAATTCATAGGTAAGTCTTACCTCCCTTCATAAGTAAGTCGTACCTTAATTCATAGGTAAGTCTTACCTCCTTCATAGGTAAGTCTTACCCTCCCTTCATAGGTAAGTCGTACCCTTAATTCATAGGTAAGTCTTACCCTCCCTTCATAGGTAAGTCTCCCTTAATTCATAGGTAAGTCTTACCTCCTTCATAGTAAGTCATACCCTTAATTCATAGGTAAGTCTTACCCTCCCTTCATAGGTAAGTCTTACCCTCCATTCATAGGTAAGTCGTACCCTTAATTCATAGGTAAGTCTTACCCTCCCTTCATAAGTAAGTCGTACCCTTAATTCATAGGTAAGTCTTACCCTCCCTTCATAGGTAAGTCTTACCCTCCCTTCATAGGTAAGTCGTACCCTTAATTCATAGGTAAGTCTTACCCTCCTTCATAAGTAAGTCGTACCCTTAATTCATAGGTAAATCTTACCCTCCCTTCATAGGTAAGTCTTACCCTCCCTTCATAGGTAAGTTGTACCCTTAATTCATAGGTAAGTCTTACCCTCCCTTCATAAGTAAGTCGTACCCTTAATTCATAGGTAAGTCTTACCCTCCCTTCATAGGTAAGTCTTACCCTCCCTTCATAGGTAAGTCGTACCCTTAATTCATAGGTAAGTCTTACCCTCCCTTCATAAGTAAGTCGTACCCTTAATTCATAGGTAAGTCTTACCCTCCCTTCATAGGTAAGTCTTACCCTCCCTTCATAGGTAAGTCTTACCCTCCCTTCATAGGTAAGTCTTACCCTCCCTTCATAGGTAAGTCTTACCCTCCCTTCATAGGTAAGTCTTACCCTCCCTTCATAGGTAAGTCTTACCCTCCCTTCATAGGTAAGACTTACCATCCCTTCATAGGTAAGTCTTACCCTCATTTCTTAGGTAAGTCTTACCCTCCTTTCATAAGTAAGTCGTACCCTTAATTCATAGGTAAGTCTTACCCTCCCTTCATAGGTAAGTCTTACCCTCCCTTCATGGGTAAGTCTTACCCTCCCTTCATAGGTAAGACTTACCATCCCTTCATAGGTAAGACTTACCCTCCCTTCACATATAAGTCTTACCCTTCCTTCATAGGTAAGTCTTACCCTCCCTTCATATGTAAGTCTTACCCTCCCTTCATAAGTAAAACTTACCCTCCCTTCATAGGTAAGATTTTAGCTCCAATCATAGGTAAGATTTACCCTACCTTCATAGGTAAGTCTTACCCTCCCATCATAGTTAAGACTTACTCTACCTTCATAGGTAAGACTTACCCTCCCTTCATAGATAAGTCTTACCCTCCCATGATGAGACTTTTCAGGTCGCTTGTTCTATCTAGGCTGGAATATTGCTGCACACTAACTGCACCTTTCAAGGCGGGTGAAATTGCTGACCTAGAAAATGTACAGAGAACCTTCACCGCACACATAAGTGTGATAAACCACCTCAATTACTGGGAACGCTTAAAGTTACTCAACCTGTACTCCGTAGAACGCAGGCGGGAGAGATACATTATTATATACACTTGGAAAATCCTAGAGGGATTAGTACCAAACTTGCACACGAGAGTCACTCCCTACGAAAGCAAATGACTCGGCAGACGATGTAACATCCCCCCAATGAAAAGCAGGGGTGTCACTAGCACGTTGAGAGACAACACAGTAAGTGTCAGGGGCCCAAGACTGTTCAACTGCCTCCAAGCGTACATAAGGGGGATTACCAATAGACCCCTGGCTGTCTTCAATCAGGCACTGGACAGACACCTAAAGTCGGTACCTGACCAGCCGGGCTGTGGTTCGTACGTCGGACTGCGTGCGGCCATCAGTAACAGCCTGGTTGATCAGGCTCTGATCCACCATGAGGCCTGGTCACAGACCGGGCCGCGGGGGCGTTGACCCCCGGAACTCTCTCCAGGTAAACTCCAGGTAATAGGTAAGTCTTACCCTCCCTTCATTGGTAATACTTACCCTCCCTTCATAGGTAAGTCTTTCCCTCCCTTCATAGGTAAGACTTACTCTCCCTTCATAGGTAAGATTTACTGACACTTCTGAGGCTGACACTTCTGCCACCTTTTCTGAAGCTTTTACTTCTGCCACCGACGCTTCTGTAGCTGACACTTCTGCCACAGACACTTTTGAAGGTGACATTTGTGAGGCTGACACTTCTGTAACTGACACTTCTGTTACTAAAACTTCTGAGGCTGACCCCTTTGCCACTGACACTTCTGTAGCTGACTATTCAGACACTTACATTTCTGAAGCTGACACTTCCAAAGCTGATATTTCTGTCACCGACACTTCTGAGGCTGACAATTCTGACACTAACAAACCATACCACGGGTGGGGTTCGAACCCGCGGTCACAGAGTCTCAAAACTCCAGACCGTCGCGTGGTATGGTTTGTTTGCAATCGTGTCATTACGATTTCGTGAGTCATGCTGACACTAACACTTCTGAAGCTGACACTTCTAAAGTTGATACTTATGCCATCAACAGTTCCGAGGCTGACATTTCTGGCACTGACACTTCGGCTCTCGACACTTCTGAGGCTGACACTTCTGCCAGCGACACTTCTAAAGCTGACACTTCTGATACTTCTGTGGTAGATAATTCTGTGACTGACACCTCTGCCACCGACACTTTTGAGGCAGACATTTATGCCACTGACACTTTTGAAGCTGACACTTATGCCACCTTAACTTCTGGGGCTGACACCTCTTCCACTGACACTTCTTCCACCTATACTTCTGAAGCAGACTACTACAATATTAGTTAAGAGAGCTAGGGCAAACCCGATTACTCGTCCTGTTATCTGAAGTATTCTGCTCTTGTAACCAACACTGCAATACTGTTATAATATAATACAGGTTTTTGTCCGAGGTATATAAAAATACACACATTAAATTTGTAAAGATATATATTTTCTTCTACTAGTAAAACTCTATATAAATAGTAAAATCTTTGTACAATAGCACATAAAATAAAAAATATGATCTTTGGTACAAAAAGCGTAATATAATTTGTACTAAAAGGATAATAAAATAAATTGTTAAATCTCACGACTATTACACACGACATACCAGTGTCACAAGACACACATCTTACCAGTGTCACAAGACACACATCTTACCAGTGGCACAAGACACACATCTTACCAGTGTCACAAGACACACATCTTACCAGTGGCACAAGACACACATCTTACCAGTGGCACAAGACACACATCTTACCAGTGACACAAGACACACATCTTACCAGTGTCACAGGACACACATCTTACCAGTGTCACAAGACACACATCTTACCAGTGTCACAAGACACACATCTTACCAGTGACACAAGACACACATCTTACCAGTGTCACAAGACACACATCTTACCAGTGTCACAAGACACACATCTTACCAGTGTCACAAGACACACATCTTACCAGTGACACAAGACACACATCTTACCAGTGTCACAAGACACACATCTTACCAGTGTCACAAGACACACATCTTACCAGTGTCACAAGACACACATCTTACCAGTGACACAAGACACACATCTTACCAGTGTAACAAGACACACATCTTACCAATGTCACAAGACACACATCTTACCAGTGTCACAAGACACACATCTTACCAGTGACACAAGACACACATCTTACCAGTGTCACAAGACACACATCTTACCAGTGTCACAAGACACACATCTTACCAGTGTCACAAGACACACATCTTACCAATGTCACAAGACACACATCTTACCAGTGTCACAAGACACACATCTTACCAGTGTCACAAGACACACATCTTACCAGTGTCACAAGACACACATCTTACCAGTGTCACAAGACACAACATCTTACCAGTGTCACAAGACACACATCTTACCAGTGTCACAAGACACACATCTTACCAGTGACACAAGACACACATCTTACCAGTGTCACAAGACACACATCTTACCAGTGTCACAAGACACACATCTTACCAGTGACACAATACACACATCTTACCAGTGACACAAGACACACATCTTACCAGTGTCACAACACACACATCTTACCAGTGTCACAAGACACACATCTTACCAGTGTCACAAGACACAACATCTTACCAGTGTCACAAGACACACATCTTACCAGTGTCACAAGACACACATCTTACCAGTGTCACAAGACACAACATCTTACCAGTGTCACAAGACACAACATCTTACTAGTGTCACAAGACAACATCTTACCAGTGTCACAAGACACAACATCTTACCAGTGTCACAAGACACAACATCTTACCAGTGTCTCAAGACACAACATCTTACCAGTGTCACACGACACAACATCTTACCAGTGTCACAAGACACAACATCTTACCAGTGTCACAAGACACAACATCTTACCAGTGTCACAAGACACAACATCTTACCAGTGTCACAGGACACAACATCTTACCAGTGTCACAAGACAACATCTTAACAGTGTCACAAGACACAACATCTTACCAGTGTCACAAGACACAACATCTTACCAGTGTCACAAGACACAACATTTTACCAGTGTCACAAGACACAACATCTTACCAGTGTCACAAGACAACATCTTACCAGTGTCAAGACACATCTTACCAGTGTCACAAGACACAACATCTTACCAGTGTCACAAGACACAACATCTTACCAGTGACACAAGACAACATCTTACCAGTGTCACAGGACACTACCATTCTTATTGTCATGACACGCCTACTTCTCCGTGTCTGCATAGACACCCTTGCCTCTGTGTTACGACACTTTCTCACAGTGTCACACGACACTTTTCTCTGTGTCACATGACACGCCTACTTCTCCGTGTCTGCATAGACACCCTTGCCTCTGTATTACGACACTTTCTCACAGTGTCACACGACACTTTTCTCTGTGTCACATGACACGCCCTCCGTGTCACACGACACTCCTTCTCTACCGTGTCACACGACACTCCTTCTCTACCATGTCACACGACACCCTTTTCTCTGTGTCATGAACGCCTTCTCTGTCAATTATCCTTTGAACAGTGTCACACGACCAAGTGACTGTCACACCAGTCATCCGTGTACACTTGTCGTGCTGCCACCTTAGCTGACAGAAACTGAGTCTGTCAAGCTGGGATACAAGCAAGGCAATCACTGATGTCATCCACAGCTCAGTGAAGTAGCCACGTTCCTCAGTCAAGTCGTGGACCATACTGGGATACCACGTTCCTCAGTCAAGTCGTGGACCATACTGGGATACCACGTTCCTCAGTCAAGTCGTGGACCATACTGGGATACCACGTTCCTCAGTCAAGTCGTGGACCATACTCATACTCTTGCCAGGTTCTCCGCCCTGACATTAACTGTGCTGACGTCACACCGGGCACTGCAGTCCAGTAATACTGGACGTGCAGTACCCAAGTGGCCGGTCAACCACTCAACCCAATTATCTTGTTCATATCTTGACCTATACTTATGAAGATGACACTTCTGCTAACGACAAATCTGAGGCTGACACTACTGAAGCTAAAACATCTGAAGCTGCCACTGACACTTTTACATCTGACACTTCCGAAGTTGACACTTCAGTAACTGACATCTTCTGAAGCTGACACTTCAGCCACTGACACGTCTAAAGCTGATACTTCTGTAACTGACCCTTCTATAGCTGACAATTATGGCACTGACACTTCTGTGACTGACTCTTCTGAGGCTAACTCTTCCGTGGCTGACACTTCTGTGGCTGACGCTTCTGAAGCTGACACTTCTGGCACCAACACTTATGTGACTGACACTTTTGCCACCGACACTTCTGTAGCTGACTCTTCTGCCACTGATACTTCTAAAGCTGACACTTCTGAAACTGACACTTCTGAAACTGAAACTTCTAAAACTGATACTTCTGCTACCAACACTTCTGAGGCTGACTATTCTGCCACTGACACATCTGAAGCTGACACTTCTGCCACCGATATTACTGAGGCTGACACTGTCGTGTGGGTAATGAGAGATATAACTAAGTTGTCAAAGGACACTCCTTGTAGGATGGTTACAGTATATTTACGAGCCTGTGAGAGGAGGTACCAGGCCACGTCTGTCCAGCTGTATGTCGGCCTAGAAGTGAGGGTGAAGGCCTGTGACGTAGTAGCCACATGGGGCGGGAGCTCTGACGTCACAGTAACAAGGGAGCATACATGTAACGTCTGGAGTTACTATACTGAGATACACTACACAAGTGTATACATATTTACTGACACGGCAGCTCGGCCATGTTACGTATGACATCTCGGCATACTAGACAACTTTTTAGGCTGAACAGACAGGTGACACTGGGTGAATCTATACAATAGCAAACACATTATAACTTAGAACTAATCAAGATTAATCTTACTGTCGCACTTCTTGAGTTAATGCATTATATATATATTACAATTACAATTTGCAAATTTGATATTTGATCGATCAATGTGTATTCATGCACTCAACGGCTTCTGAGGAAGAATAAATATTTACAGGGAAGAAGTTATAACAGAAAAGATAAACTCGGCTAACACGGGTTATACTGTTAAAACTCACAACTCGGAGAGAACTTGAACACACAAAAATCTTACTAGATACTGGAATTCTAATAACAAAACACACAGTCAATAACTTGAGTTCTAAACTGGATTTTCTAATTTTCTATCTTTAGCTCACGACTTATGATCACTTTCCTACTGAAGGAATGAAGAAACTCGGTTTAATTAACATATAATCACTTTCCTACTGAAGGAATGAACAGGCTCGGTGGAGTGGAAGGGTCTCTCCCCGGCTGAAATAGTTAGCTCAATAACACAAAGTATGAGCAAAGGAGAACGGCTCTCACTATCTCTTACTGCAGGTAAGAATTACTCGACACACGACACTTTACTCTGCAAAGGATTACTGTCAACTGGAAAGACACTTCTGAAGCTGACACTTCTGCCACCGATATTTCTGAGGCTGACACTTCTGCCACCGACACTTCTGAAGCTGACAATTCTGTCACCGATATTTCTGAGGCTGACACTTGTGCCAGCGACACTTCTGAAGCTGACAATTCTGTCACCGATATTTCTGAGGCTGACACTTGTGCCAGCGACACTTGTGCCACCGACACTTCTGAAGCTGACAATTCTGTCACTGATATTTCTGAGGCCGACACTTGTGACAGCGACACTTCTGTCGGTGACGCTTCTAAGGCTGATACTTCCTTGGGTGACACTTCTGTGGCAGACAATTCTGTGGCTGACACTTCTGGCATCGACACTTTTGAGGCTGACAGCTTTGCCACTGACACTTCTGATGCTGACACTTTTGTCATCTTAACTTCTGGGACTGACACCTCTTCCAATGACACTTCTGCTACTTATACTTCTGAAGCTGACACTTCTGCCAGCGGCACGTCTGTGGCTGACACTTCTGTGAACGCTACGTCTGTCAGCAACAAATCTGAGGCTGACACTGCTGCCACTTACACTTTTGAACCTGACACTTCTGAAGCCGACACTTCAGCCACTGATACTTCTGAACCTGACACCTCTGGCACCGACACTTCGGAGGCTGAAACTTCTGATGCTTACACTTCTGAGGCTGAAACTTCTGGGCTGAAACTTCTGTGGCTGACACTTCTGAGGCCAACACTTCTGTGGCTGACACTTGTGCCATTGACACTTCTGAAGCTGACACTTCTTCCACCGACATTTCTGAAGCTGACATTTCTGAAGCTGACTCTTCTGTGGCTGACATTTCTGCCACCGACACTTCTTAGGCTGACACTTCTGCCCCTGACACATCAGAAGCTGACACTTTCTGCCACCGATACTTCTGAAGCTGACACATCTGCCACCGACACTTTTGAAGCGGAAACTTTTGCCACTGACACTTCTGTGGCTGACACTTCGGAGGCTGACAGTTAAGAGGCTGACTCTGCTGACACTGACACTTGCTGACGGCTCAGTAGGTGTCTGACTGGAGATCAATATGCACGGTGAGTGACCTGGATTGTTACCTCCAAAGAGTGTCAGACCAACTAGGCTGTGATGGCTGCTTGGGTCCACCAGCTACTAGCACCAACAGTCTCCTTTACCAAGTAATCAACAGTAAGACCATGATGGTCACATTGGATGTCCTTGTATCATGCTGGTTACACTGGTTGTCATTGCATCATGCTGGTCACACTGTCATTGTATCATGATGGTCACACTGTCATTGTATCATGCTAGTCACACTGTCATTGTATCATGCTGGTCACACTGTAATTGTATCATGCTGTTCACAGTCATTGTATCATGCTAGTCACACTGTCATTGTATCATCCTGGTCACATTGATTGTCCTTGTATCATGCTGGTCACACTGGTTGTCCTTGTATCATACTGGTCACACTGGCTGTCCTTGCATCATGCTGGTCACATTGATTGTCCTTGTATCATGCTGGTCACACTGGTTGTCCTTGTATCATACTGGTCACACTGGTTGTCCTTGCATCATGCTGGTCACACAGGTTGTCCTTGTATCATACTGGTCAAACTGGTTGTCCTTGTATCATACTGGTCACACTGATTGTCCTTGCATCATGCTGGTCACACAGGTTGTCCTTGTATCATACTGGTCACACTGGTTGTCCTTGCATCATACTGGTCACACTGGTTGTCCTTGTATCATACTGGTCACACTGGTTGTCCTTGCATCATGCTGGTCACACAGGTTGTCCTTGTATCATACTGGTCACACTGGTTGTCCTTGCATCATACTGGTCACACTGGTTGTCCTTGCTTCATGCTGGTCACACTGGTTGTCCTTGTATCATGCTGGTCACACAGGTTGTTCTTGTACCAACCTGGTCACACTTTCCTTGTACTATCTAGGTCGCATTGCCATATACCATGTTTGTCACAGTGACCATCCTTTCGTCAGCCTGGTAACATTGATTACCCAGGTATCATGGGAGTCATGTCACCGCGATACATCAGCTATCTTGTTAAGTACATTGCGTGCTGTAAGTGTGTCGTCATTCGTGATGTATTGTGAGGTGTAGAACACGCGGGTTTGTGACTCAGTGTGTCACTGTAGCGTCACCAGGCGATACCTGGTCAAATTGTCTCTTAACTGTCAATTTCATTAAACTAGTTTTATACAGATTTAAAAAAATGAGAGACACCATTGAGTCGTTAAAGCAAAAGTAAGAAGAGGAACGTCGGTAGATTCATTGTTGTTTTTAACGTGTCACTTCTCATTAGTAAATAAATCAGGGAACAGATGGGGCTTGAACCTAATGGCAAGTGAGTCCTAACACCCATAGTCCAGAATATTAACCACTGAACCAGCTAGCTCTTGAAAGAGTCATCCAACTAGGTTGTTTTTTTATTAACACATCGGCCGATTCCCACCAAGGCAGGGTGGCCCGAAAAAGAAAAACTTTCGTCATCATTCACTCCATCACTGTCTTGCCAGAGGGGTGCTTTACACTACAGTTATAAAACTGCAACATTAACACCCCTCCTTCAGAGTGCAGACACTGTACTTCCCATCTCCAGGACTCAAGTCCGGCCTGCCGGTTTCCCTGAATCCCTTCATAAATGTTACTTTGCTCACACTCCAACAGCACGTCAAGTATTAAAAACCATTTGTCTCCATTCACTCCTATCAAATACGCTTACATATGCTTACTGGAAGTCTAAGCCCCTCGCACACAAAACCTCCTTTACTACCTCCCTCCAGCCTTTCCTATCCGACCCATACCCCGCCTTCCCTCCACTACAGATTTATACACTCTCGAAGTCATTCTGTCTCGTTCCATTCTCTCTAAATGTCTGGATAATAGTTTTGGTAATCCCGCACCTCCTCCTAATTTCCAAACTCCGAATTCTCTGCATTATATTCACACCACACATTGACCTCAGACATGACATCTCCACTGCCTCCAGCCTTCTCCTCGTTGCAACATTCATCACCCATGCTTCACACCCATATAAGAGTGTTGGTATAACTATACTCTCATACATTCCCCTCTTTACTTCCATGGACAAGGTTCTTTGTCTCCACAGACTCCGAAGTGTTCCACTCACCCTTTTCCCCTCATCAATTCTATGATTCACCTCATCCTTCATAGACCCATCTGCTGACATGTCCACTCCCAAATATCTGAATACACTCACCTCCTCCATACTCTCTCCCTCCAATCTGATATCCAATCTTTCGTCACCTAATCTTTTTGTTATCCTCATCACCTTACTCTTTCCTATATTCACTTTCAATTTTCTTCTTTTACACACCCTACCAAATTCATCCACCAACCTCTGCAACTTCTCATCAGAATCTCCCAAAATCACAGTGTCATCAGCAAAAAGCAACTGTGACAACTCCCACTTTGTATTTGATTCTTTATCTTTTAACCCCACACCTCTTGCCAAGACCCTCGCATTCACTTCTCTTACAACCCCATCTATAAATATAATGAACAACCACGGTGACATCACACATCCTTGTCTAAGGCCTACTTTTACTGGGAAATAGTCCCCCCTCCCTCCTACACACTCTAACCTGAGCCTCACTATCCTCATAAAAACTCTTCACTGCTTTCAGTAACCTACCTCCTATTCCATACACCTGCAACATCTGCCACATTGCCCCCCTATCCACCCTGTCATACGCCTTTTCCAAATCCATAAATGCCACAAAAACCTCTTTACCCTTATCCAAATACTGTTCACCTATATGTTTCACTGTAAACACTTGGTCTACACACCCCCTACCTTTCCTAAAGCCCCCTTGTTCATCTGCTATCCTGTTTTCTGTCTTACTCTTAATTCTTTCAATAATAACTCTACCATACACTTTACTAGTTACACTCAACAGACTTATTCCCCTATAATTTTTGCACTCTCTTTTGTCCCCTTTGCCTTTATACAAAGGAACAATACACGCTCTCTGCCAATCCCTAGGTACCTTACCCTCTTCCATACATTTATTAAATAATAGCACCAACCACTCCAAAACTATATCCCCACCTGCTTTTAACATTCTTTCTTTATCCCATCAATCAGGCCGAGGGACTGATTACCTCAAACTCCTCCTCTCCTTACACCTTTCTACTTTGTATTGGACTGATGAAGCCACTGTGTGGCGAAACGTTTCCTCAATAAAGATACCCAAGTGTTGCATATTCTTCGACTTACAAGAGAATGTAATTTAAGGGACTTCAATCTTTCTTCATACGGAATATTTCTAATGCTATGAATTAACTTTGTAATTTTACGCTGAATGTTTTCACGAGTCTTAATCACCAACTTGTTGGTATTTTATTCCATTTTCAACAATCTGGGTCAAGTTCCTTCAAAGCCGCCATCACGACTCACGAAACAGTACATAAGAACATAAGAAAGGAGGAACACTGCAGCAGGCTTGTTGGCCCATACTAGGCAAGTCCTTCACATTCCACCCCACTTACAGAATATTTGCAAATATTCAATGCTTCCCAAGAAATAAGCTTTGATAATTCTATTTACTCATGTGCAATTCCCACTCAAATCCAACCCCTCTCACTCATGAATTTATCCAACCTAAATTTGAAACTACCCAAGGTCCTAGCTTCAATAACCCTACTAGGCAGACTGTTCCACTCATCAACTACCCTATTTCCAAACCAATACTTTCCTATATCCTTTCTAAATCTAAACTTATCTAACTTGAATCCATTATTGCGGGTTCTCTCTGGAGAGATATCCTCAAGACCTTATTTATATCCCCTGTTAATACCCATTTTCCACTTGTATACCTCGATCATGTCTCCCCTCATTCTTCGTCTTAAAAGTGAATGTAATTTTAGGGTCTTCAATCTTTCTTCAAACGGAAGATTTCTAATGCTATGTATTAATTTAGTCATTCTACGCTGAATGTTTTCTAACGAATTTATATCCATTCTGTAATATGGAGACCAGAACTGAGCTGCTAAGTGAGGCCTTACTAATGATGTATAAAGCTGTAATATAACCGCTGGACTTCTGTTGCTTACAGTTCTTGATATAAATCCCAGTAATCTATTTGCCTTATTACGTACACTTATGCATTGCTGTCTTGGTTTAGGGTTGCTGCTTACCATAACCCCCAAGTCCTTTTCGCAATCTGAATTGCTAAGTTCTACATTATTTAACTTGGACACTCCCTAGCTTCAGAACCTTGCATTTATCCACATTGAACTGGATATGCCACTTTTCTGACCATAAATTAAGTTTGTCTAAATCCTCCTGAAGTTCCATGACATCTACGTTTGAATCAATTATCCTACCTATCTTCGTGTCGTCGGCGAATTTGCTCATATCACTATTAATTCCCTCATCAAGGTCATTAATATATATTATAAACAACAACGGGCCTAAGACTAATTCCTGTGGAACGCCACTTGTTACAGATCCCCATTCGGATTTAACCCCATTTATGCACACTCTCTGCTTCCTATTGGTGAGCCATGACTCGATCCATGACAACACTTTTTCCCCAATGCCATGAGCTGCAACTTTCTTTAGCAGCCTCTGGTGCGGTACCCTATCAAAAGCCTTACTAAAATCTAAATAAACAATATCAAATTCTTTATCGTGATCAACAGCCTCAAAAGCTTTATCGAAGAAAGTTAATAAATTAGTTAGGCAGGAACGGCCCCTCGTGAATCCATGCTGAGTATCATTAATCAAATTATTTTTATCCAGATGGCTTCTTATAATATCATCTATAATAGACTCTAGTAATTTACCTACAATCGAGGTCAGGGTTATTGGGCTGTAATTTGACGGTAGTGACTTGTCCCCTGCATTAAAAATAGGAATTACATTAGCCATCTTCCACATATCAGACACTACACCTGTTTGAAGAGATAAGTTAAAAATGTTAGTTAATGGTTCACAGAGTTCCATTTTGCATTCCTCATGAACCCTTACAAAAAAGTTCATCAGGACCCGGCGATTTATTTTGTTTCAGTCGGTCTACTTGTTTCATAACCATTTTGCTAGTGACTGTAATATTACATAATTTATCTTCTTCAGGGACACTATAAACAATAATTACTGGAATATTATTAGTGTTTTCCTGTGTGAAAACCGAGAGAAAATAATTATTAAAAATAGAGCACATATCATTCTCCTTGTCAGTAAGATGCCCAGAGTTTTTTTAAGGGGGCCTATCTTATCCCTAACTTTTGTTCTATAAACCTGGAGAAAACTTTTTGGGTTAGTTTTTGAATCCCTAGCAACTTTAATTTCATAGTCCCATTTAGCTTTTCTTATCCTCTTTTTAACGTCCCTCTTAATGTCAGTATACTGATTTATAAGATGACCCTCACCTCTTTTTATGCGCCTATAAATTCCTTTCTTGTGCCCTAAAAGATATTTGAGCCTATTATTCATCCATTTTGGGTCATTTCTACTTGATCTAATTTCTTTATACGGGATAAATGTTCTTTGGGCAGGCTGTATAGTGTTCAGAAAACTGTCATATTGAGAGCTCTCTTCGTTACCCCAGTCCACAGATAATAAATGTTCTCTAATCCCATTGTAATCTGCTAAGCGAAAATCTGGGACCGTTACTGAGTTATCCCTACAATCATACATCCATTCAATGTTAAAGGTGATTGATTTGTGGTTGCTTGTGCAGAGTTCCTCTGTAATTTCTAAATTAATAACAAGGGTTTCCTTGTTTGCCAGAATCAAGTCAAGTAAGTTATTTCCTCTTGTAGGTTCTGTCACAAACTGCTTCAAAAAACAATCCTGAACTACTTCTAAAAAGTCGTTAGATTCTAAATTCCCTGTCAAGAAATTCCAATCAATCTGACTAAAGTTAAAGTCCCCTAGAATTACTACGTTATCGTGCCTTGTGGCCTTAACAAGTTCCTCCCAAAGTAGTCTCCCTTGTTCCCTATCTAAGTTTGGAGGACGGTAAATCACGCCTAAAATCAATTTTTCACACCCCTCTGAAAATTCTATCCAGACAGACTCTGTATGTGTTATTTCAGACTTTATACCCGTTTTTATGCAACAATTTATAGGATCACGGACATAAGAGTGCCACCCCACCCCCCTTCCCGATACTTCTGTCTACCTGGAACAATTTAAAATGCTTCCCAAGAATTAGCTTCAAAGGTACAATATAAAGTGTTCCATCATTGTAATGAATGTCAACATTGAAAATGGTCTGGTGATACGGACAAGATGTGAAAAAAGACAGTTCAAGACATTTATTATAGGAAACGTTTCGCCACGAATGAGTTCTTCATTAGGACTGAACTAAACATAAGTGATTTTTTCCACAATGTCATCATTATTAATATCCAGTTATGGAGGTTCAGTTCCTTTATTATTATCGGTATCTCAATGGTGGAACAACACTGATGAAAGTTTGACCACTGCATTTATTTCACACTGAGGGGCTAAGTTTGTTGTACCCACTTGACACACCACAACCACCAGCTTTGTACCCACTTGACGCACCCCAACCACCAGCTTTGTACCCACTTGACGCACCACAACCACCAGCTTTGTACCCACTTGACGCACCCCAACCACCAGCTTTGGTCCCACTTGACGCACCACGACCACCTGCTTTGTACCCACTTGACGCACCACAACCACCAGCTTTGTACCCACTTGACGCACCACAACCACCAGCTTTGTACCCACTTGACGCACCACAACCACCAGCTTTGTACCCACTTGACGCACCACAACCACCAGCTTTGCACCCACTTGACGCACCACAACCACCAGCTTTGTACCCACTTGACGCACCACAACCACCAGCTTTGTACCCACTTGACGCACCACAACCACCAGCTTTGTACCCACTTGAGCACCACAACCACCAGCTTTGCACCCACTTGACGCACCACAACCACCAGCTTTGTACCAACTTGACGCACCACAACCACCAGCTTTGTACCCACTTGACGCACCACAACCACCAGCTTTGTACCAACTTGACGCACCACAACCACCAGCTTTGTACCAACTTGACGCACCACAACCACCAGCTTTGTACCAACTTGACGACCACACCACCAGCTTTGTACCAACTGACGCACCACAACCACCAGCTTTGACCCACTTGACGCACCACAACCACCAGCTTGTACCCACTTGACGCACCACAACCACCAGCTTTGACCCACTTGACGCACCAACCACCAGCTTGTACCCACTTGACGCACCACAACCACCAGCTTTGACCCACTTGACGCACCACAACCACCAGCTTTGTACCCACTTGACGCACCACAACCACCAGCTTTGACCCACTTGCCACCACAACCACCAGCTTTGTACCAACTTGACGCACCACAACCACCAGCTTTGTACCCACTTGACGCACCACAACCACCAGCTTTGCACCCACTTGACGCACCACAACCACCAGCTTTGTACCCACTTGACGCACCACAACCACCAGCTTTGCACCCACTTGACGCACCACAACCACCATCTTGGCACCAACATGATGCCATGTTGTTCAGGTTGTCAGAGGCAACAGGAAGTTTGGCGTCCCTTGATATGAGAACGTAATTGTGATTTTCATCCTCATTCTGTTGGCGACAAAGGATTTCCCATCCGTTACTGAACAGCGAGATAAGTGCGATATGAATGTTATTTTGTTGTAGCTGTAGTTGGGTTGAACTTGCAAGATGAAATGTTGACCTTAGGAGGCTTCGCGGGATTGCCCGTTTGTTTGCTATATCGCGACATTCATCGAGTATTTTAAAGGTGCCAGCGTCGTTCAGATTAAGAATAAATTTTGCTCGTGCGGGTTTAACCTCACCATGAATGCTGCCAGACTTTGCGGACGTGTCCAGCATGTGACGGCACCTATTTTGTGCATTATGTTAAAACATTTGCGCTTCCCCTGATGATAAATTGCGGACGCTGTTACAGCCAGTCACTGCATGTGGAAACATTGCTTTCTGGTATTTACGACGTTGTTCTGAATGTGACATATTGTACAGTGCTTGGGGCTGGTGAGGCATAAATGCGGATCAGTGGTAGTGGTTGCTCTAGCCACCAGCATAGTCAGTTTCTGTCCCAACAGCAACTGATAGATTGTAGATGAATGGTTCAGAGAACCGACAAGTTATAAATAAGACAAATATGCAACATTTGGGTATCTTTATTGAAACGTTTCGCCACACAGTGGCTTCATCAGTCCAATACAAAGTAGAAAGGTGTAAGGAGAGTAGGAGTTTTGAGGTAATCAATCCCTCGGCCTGGAGTCGATGTGTTCAGTCCATCAATCTTGTAGAAATAACAGCATATGTCCGTAGAGGTGGCTTATATACTGTAGTCAGGTGAGGTGAAGCAGCAGGAGGCGGTATATAAGCCACCTCTACGGCCTTGTGCTGTTATTTCTACAAGATTGATGGACTGAACACATCGACTCCAGGCCGAGGGACTGATTACCTCAAAACTCCTCCTCTCCTTACACCTTTCTACTTTGTATTGGACTGATGAAGCCACTGTGTGGCGAAACGTTTCAATAAAGATACCCAAATGTTGCATATGTGTCTAATTTATAACTGATAGATTGTCTGACTCGGCAGTGGCAAGAGCTGTTGAGACTGTGTCTGTCACTGCCTCAGCCTGCTTCACATATATGCCAACCAGAAGCATCATTTAACACAGTTACTATTAGTCTGTTCTTATTATTACTGTTAGACAAGGATGATGCTTGGGTAGTGGCTACCATACCAGCATCACAAAATATATCACTGGATGTACATTCCTGGGATGTACATTCCTGGGATGTACATTCCTGAACGTGTCCAGTGCATCAGAGGCTGCAACTCATTGAGGAAATGCATTGACCCACATTGTTAATGTGGTGTCTGTGATACCCCAATAATGAATAATTCCTCCAGACTTTTTAATCATCTGTGTCAATAACAGGTTGATGATCTGGTCAGAGAAGTTTCCGTCCTAAAAATTGATCAAGACGAATCATGGTAAAATAACCATTTTTACAAATAGTTTGTTCTAGTGCTTCCATCTGTTCCAGATACAGACTTGCAGACTTTGCCTAATGCAGATGTCCGGCAGCGTAGAAATGAGGAATCATATTTCTCTCACAGTCTTCAGTCTCCTGTTTTTTCAGAACATATAAATTATTGCAAAAGGGAAACTTGTCAGACATACTTCACCCAGAGCTTCCCAGTTCTGCTCTGAATTGCAGTTTGCTCTAAGAATTCTGATATCATCTGGTTTACCTGTCTGATACTTCTTCTCTGTTATCTCAGTGACATTTTGCTTCCGTTTCAGAAGAGCTGTGCAAAAGCTACTTAAGTGATCTTTGTCTTGGTTGTCCATGCAGCCAGGTGTCTCTAGCAAGGTACAAACGAGGGCGCCTGAGGTAAGAAAGTAAACACGAAGTGCACGTGAAAAGGAATGGCTAGTTAACATACAGACAACTGATCTTTGTCAATAAACCCTTTCCAAAAGCCCTGCTAGTCCACTTCCTGTCATAATTTATCCAATGTATCTGAGGTAAGACATTAGGAGATGGTGTCTATGTAGACGCACAATAATTCTGCCTCTACATAAAAATGGCTGGCCAAATGTAGCTGGGTATATTTGTATGCAATATATAATACAGTATAAATATTGCTTGGGTTCGTGAGGTGAAAATGAATATCAGACCTTCTTTTCTGGCTTTCTCATACTTGTCTTTCTTTACTGGCAATTTCTTAAAGCCATTCTAAGAAGGCATGGGGCTAATTCAAGAATAAAGCCAACATCTTAGGGAAAGTTTAGGGAAGTTGCTAAGTCCAGACACTGGAGCTCCTGGTTAGGAATCTTGGGGGACTTAATTTCCGCAGACCTCATCCCAGGAACAATTAGTTTGCAATACGTCTTTATAGGAATGCGTCCAAACGTGCTATCTCTTTCAGGCAATGGTAATGCTACTGGACGTTTTATGGTTGACCTAGTCACAATTCCAGGGGAAGTTACATAAGCTGTGCCATCCTTTGTGTGGAAGGCGTTGTGACCAATTAGAGCAGATACCTTATAATCAGGGCTACAAAACAAACTGTGTAAAATCACCTAAGGCATAATAGGGTTAGCCACTGCATATCAGAACAGTTTTAAACCGCTGAACCTCTTTAATTATCATCAACAAAGCTCAAGCTTCTCACAATGTGTATAGTTCACGCGAGGCATACAGGTATTGCCAGTAGTAGTAGTGAAATGGTCTTCATGCTAAATGATGGAATGTACTATGGCGCTGAATCCCTTATTAGAAACCATGAACCCTCTATCCTTGCTGTCCATTAAACTGTGCAAGAAACACATCAGATAATAAGGTATCAAAGCATCTCCAGCTTCTGTTTCTTCCAGTGTATGGTATTTATCCAAAATATAAATTCTCAACCTGATATCGTCAAGGATTATCGAGGGAACTATATCAATGATCCCTTCGCTTTTCACTACGCAGAATTTTGTGTGTAGAGTCAGGCTTGTTACTGCAACATCCTTACGTGCTAGAGGCACGTAAATGAATATCCTTCTTCATCTCCATCTAAGAAGGCACGCACTGATTCTTGATGGCATCGATACATGTATTATATCCTGGCCTCCCGACGGAATCATCCTTTTAATCTCTATTTCGGAGAATTACTTGATATTTTGCCTTAGTTAACACTGAATCGAAAGCATTTCAATGGCACTAACAACATTTCCCCACCCATCTTGTCTACCTCAGCCACAATTCAAGACAGTTGCTCGCAACTTTTCTGCGTCTGATTACGATTTTACTGGCCACAGTTAACGTTTCTGACGGGAATGTACAGTCACACAATGTAGATGTACGAACACTTGAACGCCAGTGTGATGATTCGTTCGCTCCTGTTGAACTATCTGACAATTTTCTCTTTTCATCTGTTATTGTGTTTTCAAGTGTATAGTTCTTGCTGCAAACAACATGAGCCTTCAGTGGATGCTGATGAGTGAGTCACATGTGCGATAGGTATCTTTACTCTGAAACCTTTCGCCTACACAGTAGGCTTCTTCAGTCGAATAGAGGGGATAATCAGAAGTATACTGTGTAGGTCAAATGCTTCGTAATAAATATACCTAACTGTTGTACATGTGTCTTACTTATCAACTTGTCATTATTATATACCATAATTATCATATTTAGTGGAAGCTGTTTTCTTCAACGTCTCTTGAAGTCCATCATCTCGCATGATGTTCCCCAACACAAGAGTTTTGCGGTCCTTACCTCCAACATTTACACAACCAGTGGAACCCAGCTTCTCCCTGCACAGTGCACAATGTAAATCCATTATCTGAAATCAGAAACAGCGAAGATAACCATGGTAAACACTGAACATTAATGTAATAATTCGTAAGTAATACATATGGTACACACGTAATATATACATGTACATTAGTATGTCACTATTATTTCTAATTTTGTTACATTTTCACTGAATTACTTGTGTCTGAAAACCTATGTTTCGAGACTTTCATTACATTTATTTCAAGTCTGAATGCGAAGACATGAAGAAATAAGCAGTAGCAGCCATATTGGACGCCATCTTGAAATCCTGCTTTAGCACGAGGGTTTTCTGGGGAAAATATTCATGTTTTTTTTTTATAATACTCTCGAACATCTTTCCCAAAGTTTGATCTTGTTACCAGTTTTTGTCAGAACTTGACTTGAGACTCTTGGATTAAGAGGCAGCCACAGAGAGCACAATTAAGTGAGCAAGAGTGACCAGGTGCCGTTCATGGTGAGTGACCAGTGCCGTTCATGGTGTGACCAAGTGCCGTTCTTCGTGAGTGACCAGGTGCCGTTCATGGTGAGTGACCAGGTGCCGTTCATGGTGAGTGACCAGGTGCCGTTCATGGTGAGTGACCAGGTGCCGTTCATGGTGAGTGACCAGGTGCCGTTCATGATGAGTGACCAGGTGTCCTTCATAATGAGTGACCAGGTGCCGTTCTTCGTGAGTGACCAGGTGCCGTTCATGGTGAGTGACCAGTGCAGTTCATGGTGAGTGACCAGGTGCCGTTCATGGTGAGTGACCAGGTGTCATTCATGGTGAGTGACCAGGTGCCGTTCTTCGTGAGTGACCAGGTTCCGTTCATGGTGAGTGACCAGTGCAGTTCATGGTGAGTGACCAGGTGCCGTTCATGGTGAGTGACCAGGTGTCATTCATGGTGAGTGACCAGGTGCCGTTCTTCGTGAGTGACCAGGTTCCGTTCATGGTGAGTGACCAGTGCAGTTCATGGTGAGTGACCAGGTGCCGTTCATGGTGAGTGACCAGGCGTCATTCATGGTGAGTGACCAGGTGCCGTTCTTCGTGAGTGACCAGGTTCCGTTCATGGTGAGTGACCAGTGCAGTTCATGGTGAGTGACCAGGTGCCGTTCATGGTGAGTGACCAGGTGCCGTTCATGGTGAGTTACCTGGTGTTCTTAATGAAGTGTTGACCAGGTGACGTTCTCTCCCCACAGGACTGATCGTGGTGTGCACGGTGTACGCCGTTCTCACCCGCAAGATCCCCGAGGCGTTCAATGAGAGTAAACACATCGGCTTCACCATGTACACAACATGTATCATCTGGCTCGCTTTCGTTCCTATATATTTCTCCACAGCTAACAATGTTGAGGTAAGTGCTTCTCTCTCTCTCTCAATAGTTATTACAGATATAGATTAAAAGATCCTATATTTTTAGTCACAGCTTAAGAGCTATAATATCAAGTACCAGCTAACACTGTCACTCCCACAGCTACGTATCACCACCACATCAGTCACTGTCTCACTGTCAGCAACAGTAGCACTAGTCTGCTTGTTCACCCCCAAACTGTACATTATCTTAATACGTCCGGAAAGGAACGTTCGACAGTCGATGAGGATGGGATCAAAATACTCGACCATCAGACACCATCTTTCTGTATCCTCCCAGAGAGTCGACTCTGCCACTCAGAGTGAAGGTAATGTTACTGCTACTTGATGCTACTTAGTGCTACTT
This sequence comes from Cherax destructor, assembly GCA_009830355.1. NCBI lineage: Eukaryota > Metazoa > Arthropoda > Malacostraca > Decapoda > Parastacidae > Cherax > Cherax destructor. The sequence continues at coordinate 122,767 of WNWK01000736.1, read as the reverse complement.
GATGTTACTTTGTGCTACTTGATGTTACTTACTGCTACTTGATGTTACTCAGTGCTACTGTTACTACTTAGGACTACTTAATGCTACATAGTGCTACTTGATGCTACTTAGTGCTACTAGATGCTACTTAGTGCTACTTGATGTTACTTAGTGCTACTGTTACTACTCAGGACTACCTAATGCTATTTAGTGCTACTTGATGTTACTTAGTGCTGCAGTTACTACTCAAGGCTACTTAGTGATACCTGAAATTAATTACTGTTACATGATGCTACTTGATGTTACTTAGTGCTACTAGATGTTACTTAGTGCTACTTGATGTTACTAAGTGCTACTGTTACTACTTAATGCTACTTAGTGCTATTGAAATTACTTAGTGTTGCATGATGCTTTTTGATGTTACTTAGTGCTACTTGTGTTACATGATGCTACTTAGTGCTACTTGAAATTAGGTAGTGTTACATGATGCTACTTTGTGCTACTTGATGTTAGTGTTGTGTGTTGCTACTTAGTGTTAAAGGTCTTCCGTTAGTGTTACTAAGCGCGATAGTAATGTCGGCGCTCCTTGATGCTACTTAGTGATTTAGCTATTATGTGCTACTTCCTGTTATTCAGAACTATTGTCATTTAAGTGTTACTTGACGCTACTTAATGCTATTTGATATTGTATTGTGCTACTCAAAGTTTATGTAAAGTTCGTATTTAGTGCTACTTATGATAGTGATTGAATGTCAGTGCTACTTGTGCTACTCAGTGATGGAATGTCAGTGCTACTTGTGCTACTCAGTGTTATTTCATAGCATCAGCACTATTACGTGTTACTTGATGCTAATTTGTTTAGTGGAATGCTACTTGTTGCACTCAGTGCTACGTTATATAGATGTTTCCTTTCCAACGGAGATGTTCCTTAATGCTCCTGAAGTCTCTTGATCTAAGGAATTATAGTTACATTAATGTTAATGATGCTACGTTGACGTTACTTACTGTCTTATTGATGTTTCTTGGTGCCACATTAATATTATTCGGTGGTATATTGATGTTACTTAATGCCAGATTGACGTTACTTCGTGTTTCATTAATGTTACTTGGTGCTACATAGTTGTGGATTAATTCATGTTACTTGTTACTGCACAGATGCTACTTGGTGCAACATAGATGTTACTTGGTGCTGCATTGATTATACTTAGAGCTACATTGATGTTACTTAGAGCTACATTGATGTTACTTAGAGCTACATTGATGTTACTTAGAGCTACATTGATGTTACTTGGTTCTTCATTGATGGTACTTAGTGCATCATTGATGATACTCTGTTCTACGTTGATGATAATTAATGTTACTTGGTGCCTCATTGATATTATTCGATGGTATATTGATGATTTGTGATGCTACATTGATATTATTTGGCGATTCGTTGATGATAATTGTTGCTACATTGATGTTGCTTGGTGGTATATTGATGAAGAGGAGGGACCAGGTAGATGGAGGGAAGGGACCAGGTAGATGGAGGGAAGGGACCAGGTAGATGGAGGGGAGAGACCAGGTAAATGGAGGGGAGGGACCAGGTAGATGGAGGGGAGGGACCAGGTAGATGGAGGGGAGAGACCAGGTAGATGGAGGGGAGAGACCAGGTAGATAGAGAGTTTCAAGTAAGTGGAGGGAAGGGACCAGGTAGATGAAGAGGGGACCAGGTAGATGGAGGGGGGACCAGGTAGATGAAGAGGGGACAGGTAGATGAAGGGGGACCAGGTAGATGGAAGGGAAAGACCAGGTAGACGGAGGGGAGACCAGGTAGATGGAGGGGAGAGACCAGGTAGATGGAGGGGAGACCAGGTAGATGGAGGGAGAGACCAGGTAGATGGAGGGAGACCAGGTAGATGGAGGGAGAGACCAGGTAGATGGAGGGAGACCAGGTAGATGGAGGGGAGGGACCAGATAGATGGAGGGGAGAGACCAGGTAGATGGAGGGGAGACCAGGTAGATGGCTCTAGGATGCTCTGACAGGAGACGTGTCGACCAGGTGCTTCAGGTCCCTGGTGATGGACCAGGTGCTTCGGCTCCTTCAGTGCCCTGGTGATGGACCGGGTGTTTCGGCTCCTTCAGTGCCCTGGTGATGGACCGGGTGTTTCGGCTCCTTCAGTGCCCTGGTGATGGACCAGGTGCTTCGGCTCCTTCAGTGCCCTGGTGATGGACCGGGTGCTTCGGCTCCTTCAGTGCCCTGGTGATGGACCGGGTGCTTCGGCTCCTTCAGTGCCCTGGTGATGGACCAGGTGCTTCGGCTCCTTCAGTGCCCTGGTGATGGACCGGGTGCTTCAGCTCCTTCAGTTCGCTCTTTGGTAGTGCCCTGATTATCGGATGGATGGAGTAGAAGTTGGGTTGGAAAGGTGTTTTTGTTTGTGGGATTGGTTTAGGGTTTGAGGGGGACCTGCCTAGTGTGGGCCGGTTGGCCTGCTGCAGTGTTACTTCCTTCTGTAATCTTATGAGAGAGGGGTTAGATTTGAGCGGGACTTGGAGGGTTGTGAAGGTTGCTTGGGTGCCGCTGGGGATGGGATTGGCAAATATTTTTGTTGGTGGGTTGGTTTTGACATGGATCTGCCTAGTATGGGCCAGTAGGCCTGTTGCAGTGTTCCTCCTTTCTTATGTTCTTATAAAGGGTACCAAGTAAGTGGAGGGAAGGGACCAGGTAGACGAAGGGGGACCAGGTAGATGCAAGGGAAAGGCCAGGTAGATGGAAGGGAGACCAGGTAGATGGAGGGGAGACCAGTTAGATGGAGGGGAGAGACCAGGCAGCTGGAGGGGAGACCAGGTAGATGGAGGGGAGAGACCAGGTAGATGGAGAGGAGAGACCAGGTAGATGGAGAGGAGAGACCAGGTAGATGGAGGGGAGAGATCAGGTAGATGGATGGTACCAGGTAGATGAAGGGGGGACCAGGTAGATGGAGGGAATGGACCAGGTAGATGGAAAGTACCAATTAAGTGGAAGGGAAAGGACGAGGTAGATGGAGGGGGACCAGGTAGATGGAGGAAAGGGACTAGGTAGATGGAGAGGAAGAGAGATGATGTAGATGGAGAGGAAGAAGGACGAGGTAGATGAGGAGGAAGAGGGACGATGTAGATGGAGAGGAAGAGTGACGATGTAGATGGAGAGGAAGAGGGACGAGGTAGATGAAGAGGAGGGACGATATAGATGGAGAGGAAGAGAGATGAGGTAGATGAATAGGAGGGACGATGTAGGTGTAGAGGAAGAGGGATGATGTAGATGGAGAGGAAGAGGGACCAGGTAGATGGAGAGGAGGAGGGACGATGTAGATAAAATGGGTAGGTAGATAAAGGGAGAGGTAGATAAAGGGGGGAGGTAGACAATGACATAAGAAGAAAAGTGAAAATATACACACTAGTAGCAGAGGACCTTGTTAATACAACATTTCGCTCAAGGCTGGGCGAAACGTGCTAAGAAAGCAGGAATATCCTCCATTATTACCTGCTTACTGAGGAATACAGTGCAGTGGCTCATTTGTGCCTACCAATGTTTTTATTGAAGATTGAGACTTATGCAACAGTTGCGGACTTTATTGATGAAACGTTTCGCTTTCACAGTAGGCTTCTTCAGTCAAATATAGAGGGAACAGGTGTAGTAGTGAAATAAAGATGATTAATCGGTCCGTCAACCTTGGAGAAAAAGTGGGCGAGGTGGAAGATCTCGAAGACGTTGTAGGGGACGGGATTCATTAGTGGAAGTGAGAAGCAGATGACCATCAACCTTTATCTCCAAGGTTGAGGGACTGATTACCTCATCTTCAATTCACTACTACATCTGCTTCCTCTGTATTTGACTGAAGAAGTCTACTGTGTAGCCGAAACGTTTCATCAATAAAGATACCCAACTGTTGCACATGTGTCTTAATGTTCAACTTGTCGGTATTTTATTCCATTTCCAACCTGTCAGACAGTGCATCACAAAGGTGTCTTGGTACAGGGAACATCTTCCACCATCACCGCGTACCTACTAGTTTTGAGTGGGAAAGGTTGGATTCCACAGGGACCTGCCATCTTAAACTAGTGAACCCCGTTCCCTGCAACGTCTTCAAGATCTTGCACTTTACTAAGTAGGTCAAACTTGCAACATTCTGGAGAACTTACCAGGCTCGACAGTGTGGTCGTTAAAAATTATGTGACCTCCATCTTCAATTAAGTCCCCATTGATCAAGTAATTGTCTTCCTTCGGTGGTCGTTTACACTACAGACCTCACCTTGATTCATCCCAAAAAGGATTTTTTTATGAGCTTTTTGAGCCAATGTCATGTTCAACGTTCATCAATAATAATATTTATAAAACAAATGGAATGACCATATAGTCAGTGCACTGTCGTCAAACATCTCTTTAGACTACCTTGAGAGGGACAGTTTTAATCATACCATCCAAAGATGGTAATGATTGTTCCTAGGCGTTTGAACCTAGCTGGGTTCAGAGTCACTTAACATGGCTGAACCTTCCGTACCATTAACAGTAGATAAGGAACCTACTCCATCAAGGATGGAGATACTCTTAAACGCCAGGAACACAAAACCCACCAATAAATATGACTTGATACACTACTTTCCCACCATGACCTCGAAACTTGAGCGGAGTTACCCTACGTAATCTCCTCAAAGCACTCAGAATTTACAGTGATTAATATATTTTAGAAGAACAAGAACATATCCAGAAGGTATTCACAAACTTAAAATTCCCAACACGCATTATTGACTCCTGCAAACAGAAAGTTTCCTCAGTCACAGCACACCCAAAGAAGATCCCAACATCGATAGACGATTGGTTCTTCCCACTTGGCAGACTGCAATCACCGTCTTCCTCATTCTCAGAAGCGCCAGTGGCTCGGTTGGCAACGCACTCAGCTCACATACTGAGTGTCCGTTGCTCGATCCCCGGAATGAGTGCGAAATATCTAGAGCTAAAGATTTCCATCTCCATGTGACTTGTTCTGCATTTCAATCTATCTATGATATTTAAGGTGTTGCCGAATAGGTAAAACTTGCAATTTTGGCTTAAATAGCAATGGTCTTCTTGCCGAATAAGGCAAGCGACAATTTGTGTATGCAATAATTTCACAAAAATAATTCTGAACTTAACAACAAAAATATATTTCATTGTGTTCGTTTATTATTAAATTATTGTAAACTTATCTGAAATATATTTAGTTGGATTAGGATAAATTAAATTGCGCTTGTTATAATAAGGTTAGGTAAGTTTTCTAAGGTTCTTTAGGTACAAAAATCTTTAAATGTATAGGAGAAAATTTTAGAAAGGATCCCAATGAAAATAAGTCACTCTGTCTGACTTTTTTGGGTTATCCTGGAGGGTTCTCTACACATATACTGCTATGTATGATAATCTATGTAACTGTATTTGTGTATACCTGAATAAACTTACTAATTGATCAGTTTTACGTATTCGGCACGAGACACACACATAGTTTTAAGACAAGGTATGATAAAGCTTATGGAGCAGGGAGAGCAGAGACCCAGTAGCGGACAGCGAAGAGGCGGGGCCAGGAGCTGAGTCTCGACCCCTGCAACCACAATTAGGTGAGTGCAATTAGGTGAGTACACACGTGCGTGAGCGTGTTAGATAGGAACGAATGGAGACAAATGGCTTTTAGGACTTGACGTGCTGTTGGAGTGTAGGCAAGGTATTTATGAAGGGATTCAGGGAAACCGAGAAGCCGGACTTGATTCCTGGAGATGGGAAGTACAGTGCCGGCACTCTGAAGGAGGGGTGTTAATGTTGCAGTTTTGTAGCTGTAGTGTAAGCACGCCTCTGGCAAGACAGTGATGAAGTGAATGATGATGAAAGCTTTTCTTTGTCAGGGCACCCTGCCTTGGTGGGAAACTGCCAATGTGTTATGTGGTAGGTAGTAGGTTGGTAGACAGCAACCACCCAGGGAGGTACTACTGTCCTCCCAAGTGAGTGTAAAACGAAAGCCTGTAATTGTTTAACATGATGGTAGGATTGCTGGTGTCTTTTTCTGTCTCATAAACATGCAAGATTTCAGGTACGTCTTGCTACTTCTACTTACACTTAGGTCACACTACACATACATATACACATTTATGTATACACTCTCATCTGAGTTTACTTTGATTTTATCTTAATAGTTCTTGTTCTTATTTCTTTACCTTTCATATCCATGGGGAAGTGGAATAAGAATCTTTTCTCCGTAAGCCATGCGTGTTGTAAAAGTCTACTAAAATGCCGGGAACAATGGGCTAGTAACCCATTTTCCTGTATAGATTTACTAAAAAGAAAAAGAAGAAAACTGTCAAAGTGGGATGTTTGAATGTGCGTGGATGTTGTGTGAATGATAAGAAAGAGATGATTGTAGATGTTATGAATGAAAAGAAGCTGGATGTCCTGGCTTTAAGTGAGACAAAGATGAAGGGGGTAGGAGAGTTTCAGTGGGGAGAAATAAATGGGATTAGGTCAGGAGTTTCAAATAGAGTTAGAGCTAAAGAAGGAGTGGCAATAATGTTGAATAATCAGTTATGGCAGGTAAAGAGGGAGTATAAATGTATAAATTCAAGGATTATGTGGAGTAAAATAAAGGTTGGATGTGAAAAGTGGGTTATAGTAAGAGTTTATGCACCTGGAGAAGAGAGAAGTGTAGAGGAGAGAGAGAGATTTTGGGAAATGTTGAGTGAGTGCGTGGGGAGTTTTGAACCAAGTGAGAGAGTACTTGTGGTTGGGGATCTAAATACTAAAGTGGGTAAAAATGTTGTGGAGGGAGTAGTAGGTAAATTTGGGGTGCCAGGGGTAAATGTAAATGGGGAACCGTTAATTGAGCTATGTGTAGAAAAAAGTTTGGTAAAAAGTAATACATATTTTATGAAAAAGAGGATATATAAGTATACAAGGTATGATATAGCACGTAATGAAAGTAGTTTGTTAGATTATATATTGGTGGATAAAAGGTTAATGGGTAGGCTTCAGGATGTACATGTTTATAGAGGGGCAACGGATATATCGGATCATTATTTAGTTGTAGCTACAGTTAGAGTAAAAGGTAGATGGGACAAAAAGAAAATGGCAACAGTAAGTAAGAGAGAGGTAAAAGTGTATAAACTAAGGGAGGAGGTGAGATATAAGCACCTATTGGCAGAAAGGTGGGCTAGTGCAAGTATGAGTAGTGAAGGGGGAGGGGGTTGAAGAGAGTTGGGATAGTTTTAAAAATGCAGTATTAGAATGTGGGGCAGAAGTTTGTGGCTATAGGAGGGTGGGTGCAGGAGGAAAGAGGAGTGAGTGGTGGAATGAAGAAGTAAAGGGTGTGATAAAAGAGAAAAAGGTAGCTTATGTGAGGTTTTTACAAAACAGAAGTGTTAATAGAAGAGCAGAGTATATGGAGAGTAAAAGAAAGGTGAAGAGAGTGGTGAGAGAGTGCAAAAAGAGAACAGATGAAAGTGTGCGAGAAGCTCTGTCAAGAAATTGTGCTGAACACAAGAAATTTTTTTGGAGTGAGATAAACAAGTTAAGAAAGCCTAGGGAACGAATTAATTTGTCAGTTAAAAACAGAGTAGGGAAGTTAGTAGATGGGGAACTGGTGGTATTGGGTAGTTGGCGGGAATATTTTGAGGAACTTTTAAATGTCAATAAAAAAAGGGAGGCGGTAATTTCATGCACTGGCCAGGGAGGTACAACATCGTTTAAGAGTGAAGAAGAGCAGGATGTGAGTGTGGGGGAGGTGTGTGAGGCATTACATAGAATGAATGGAGGTAAAGCAGCTGGAACTGACGGGATCATGACAGAAATGCTAAAAGCATTGGATGATATAGTGTTGGAGTGGTTGGTATTTTTGCTTAATAAATGTATGAAAGAGGGGAAGGTACCTAGGGATTGGCAGAGAGCATGTATAGTTCCTTTATATAAAGGGAAGGGGATAAAAGAGATTGTAAGAATTATAAGGGAATAAGTTTACTGAGTCTACCAGGTAAAGTGTATGGCAGGTTTATTACTGAAAGAATTAGAGGTAAGACAGAGAGTAGGATTGCAGATGAGCGAGGAGGCTTTAGAGTGGGTACGAGATGTGTAGATCAAGTGTTTACAGTGAAGCATATATGTGAACAGTATTTAGATAAAGGTAGAGAAGTTTTCATTGCATTTATGGATTTAGAAAAGGCATATGATAGAGTGGATAGGGGAGCAATGTGGCAAATGTTGCAAGTGTATAGAATAGGTAGTAAGTTACTGAAGGCTGTAAAGAGTTTTTATGAGGATAGTGAGGCTCAGGTTAGGGTGGGTAGGAGAGAGGGAGATTACTTCCCGGTAAAAGTAGGTCTTAGACAGGGATGTGTAATGTCACCATGGTTGTTTAATATATTTATAGATGGGGTTGTAAAATAAGTAAATGCTAGGGTGTTGGGGAGAGGGGTGGGATTAAATTATTGGGAATTAAATGCAAAATGGGAGTTGACACAGTTACTTTTTGCTGATGATACTGTGCTTATGGGAGATTCTAAAGAAAAGTTGCAAAGGTTAGTGGAGGAGTTTTGGAGGGTGTGTAAAGGAAGAAAGTTGAAAGTGAACATAGATAAGAGTAAGGTGATGAGGGTATCAAACGATTTAAATAAAAAAAAATGGAGAGAGGGATTATGGAAGAAGTAAATGTTTTCAGATATTTGGGAATTAACTTGTCAGCAGATGGGTTTATGAAGGATGAGATTAACCATAGAATTGATGAAGAAAAAAAGGTGAGTGGTGCGTTGAGGTATCTGTGGAGACAAAAATCGTTATCCATGGAGGCAAAGAAGGGAATGTACGAAAGTATAGTGGTACCAACACTCTTATATGGGTGTGAAGCATGGGTTGCAAATGCTGCAGCATTTGCAACCATTATATATATATATATATATATATATATATATATATATATATATATATATATATATATATATATATATATATTATATATATATATTATATATATGTATATATATTATTATATATATATATATATATATATATATATATATATATATATATATATATATATATATATATATATATATATATATATATTATATATATATATATATATATATATATATATATATATATATATATATATTATATATATATATATATATATATATATATATATATATATATATATATATATATATATATATATTATATATTGTTTTTTTTTCAATAAGTCGGCCGTCTCCCACCGAGGCAGGGTGACCCAAAAAGAAAGAAAATCCCCAAAAAGAAAATACTTTCATCATCATTCAACACTTTCACCTCACTCATACATAATCACTGTCTTTGCAGAGGCGCTCAGATACGACAGCTGAGACTAAGTTCCTCCCGGCTGTCACTATCTCAGACCCCTCTTTTAAAGTGCAGATATTGTACTTCCCATTTCCAGGACTTAAGTCCAACTAAATCAATTAACTGGTTTTCCTGAATCCCTTCACAAAATATTACTCTGCTCACACTCCAACAGCTCGTCAGGTCCCAAAAACCATTCGTCTCCATTCACTCCTATCTAACAAGCTCACACATGCTTGCTGGAAGTCCAAGCCCCTCGCCCATAAAACCTCCTGCTCAAGTGCCATTACCGAACGAATTTACTTCTTTAAGAAACAATGTCACGTAGGTTAGTCTATTTCTGACCCCCAAAAATACACTTCCACAACCACTTACAATATTATACTTACATAATTGTACGATTTCCGTGGTGTTCGTTAGGCGGGGGTCCACTGTATATATATATATATATATATATATATATATATATATATATATATATATATATATATATATATATATATATATATATATATATATATATATATATGTCGTGCCGATTAGGTAAAACTGGTCAATTAGCAAGAACTCATCTAAAATTAAGTTCTTTCTAAAATTTTCTCTTATACGTTTAAAGATATATTTTTTCATTTATGTTAATGTAAGAATTTATAATTTTGTACCAAGAGAAACTTTGAAAACCTACCTAACCTTATTACAACAAGCGCAATTTAATTTAGCCTAACCCAACTAAATATATTTTAGATACGTTAACATTAATTTAATAATAAACAAACACAATGAAATATATTTTTTCGTTAGGTTCAGAATGATTTTGGCGAAATTATTGCATACACAAATTTTCACTTGTCTTATATGGCAAGGTGAGCTTTGCTATTTAAGCCAAAATCGCAAGTTTTACCTAATCGGCACGACATATATATATATATATATATATATATATATATATATATATATATATATATATATATATATATATATATATATATATATAGGATGGGGTCCACCTCTGGTGTGAATTGTGGGTCCCATTGCCTCGGAGAAGTGGATAAAAAGGCTTCAAGGAAGAATATTTAGATGTCTTTCTGAAGCCATTTGAATATTCCACTTCCCTACCACCCATCTTTTATTAAATATATATAAAATTTATTTCAAGATACAATGCATTGTCAAAATACATTAACAAGGATACAATAGTGAGTAAAACAACATAGATGACAACCCAGAGCTACATGTCAAATACTTCGTCCAGCTCCCCGGTAGTGGGCCGCGTGCCCAGAATACTGCAGGCATTTCCCTCTGGATCGCAACACTGAGTCTCTGAAAGAGGAAGCTGGTCGCTCTGTGGTCATATATATATATATATATATATATATATATATATATATATATATATATATATATATATATATATGATGATGAAAAACTCATCACAGAAACCAAGGATCACAGAACAGCCAGCTCCATCTTTCACAGACTCAATGTTGTGATCTAGAGGGGAAATGCCTGCAACTTTCTGGTCACGCGGCCCACCGCCGGGGAGCTGGACGAAGTATTCGAGATGTAGCTCTGAGATGTTATCTATGTTGTTCTACTCCCTCTTGTATTTTTGTTGATGTATTTTGTCTTTAAATAAATTCTACATTGAATATAGGGGTTGCTAGGAGAAGACAATATTCAAACAGTTCCGGGGAGAACCTTGAGTTTTCCCTGAAGTAAGTTTATTCTTTTCTCTGAGGATGAGGGTCCCCAGCACAGTTCCAGAGGTGGTACCTCCCCATATATACACACATGTATATCCTGCCTTCAGGAAAATATTCTTGAATTTGTTAATGATGAACAATTTTCTTTAGAAACATGCAAGCCTTGAGTGTTGTAGATTAAGGGAAACTAAGAAACTGTCATTCAGTTGCCAAGAAAGCTAGAGTGTAAGTGGCTTCACGATCACTGTCTATAGTGTAAATTCTCCAGACTTCTTTAAACTTGGCCGTCAGGGTGTTATGGTATTTCTAAGAGGGAGTTACGTTATTCCAACAATGTAACTATTATGTATAATCAACTTATGTGTAATAAGCTAGTTAACAAAACTAACAACATATTTCCTTTCCTCCTTCGGCCTGGTTCTGCCTCCTGCTGCTGCTGGCTCTACAGTGATCCTGCCTCTGGACTACGAGCTCAAAGAGAAGATGGGCACCACGGAACACGGAGGAATTCGTGCCAGGTCCACGGCAGCCTCCACACAGACGTGTCCCGCCTCTTGTGTTCTTCCCAACCATAAATGCCAGCTAGCCACAACCATGGCTTCCAGAGATACAAACTCAGCCACCAATGGGCCTATACAAGATGTCCCTGATGTTCAGCTTTAGACTCCTCTGCTAGTCTAACAAGAGTCTAACAAAGTTCTAATAAGAGTCTAACAAGTACGTTGTAATCCTTTGCTGTCACGGTGGTGTTCAATATTTCCTCATTGAAGAATCCCGTAGTTCGTGAATAGAAAACTACTAGCTGTGAAATATGCTTTCATTGGGACAACATTTCGCTCTGTATGGAGCAAAACGTTGGTTTATTAAGTCAACGATCTACACAATGCGAAACGTTGTTACAGTAAATGTCTCATCTCTGTTTTTCTTCATGTTTGAAGGTAAATATTCTGTTTCATCCCACTGTGGGTAATGTGGCACATATTAAAGGGGCATGTCAGTTCCCTTGTTTTCTGATATGTTATTTTTCTACTATAATCTACCTTGTCCATAATTACTATCGTATTTGTTGTGTGCTTTCGTAAGGTGAAGCTCAGGATCTTTCCTTAATTCATGGTATAACTTAACAAATCTTTGAAGACAATTGTGTTGTACCCAATTGTCTTCAAAGATTTATTAAGTTATACCATGAATTTAGTAAAGATCCTGGACTTCACCTTACCAAACAGACAAAGTAAATGTGATAGTAATTATGAACAAGGTAGATTTTAGTGGAAAAATAAACATGATATTTAGGAGACAGGGAAACTGAGGCGCCTCTTAAGGCACCTAAGCATTATGATCCTAATTTCTTCACCTAATGTGCGGAGGACACTTGTGTACAATTTAAAACATTAAACGAAACGTTTCTCCACGAGTGGCTTCTTCAGTCCTTTAGGACTAAAGAAACCATGTAGCTAGATCGCTGGAGCACTCAGCTCACACACTGAGATCCAGGGGTCGATCCCCGGTACGGCTGGAAACATTAGGACGTGTTTCCTTAAAACACCTGCTACTCATGTTAGGTTATTAGTGAAATAGGTGCCTGGGTATTAGTCGAATGGTGTGAGTTGCATCCTGGGTATTAGTCGACTGGTGTAGGTCGTATCCTGAGTATTAGCCGACTGGTGTGGGTTGCATTCTAGGTATTAGTCGACTGGTGTGGGTCGCATCATGGGTATTAGTAGACTGGTGTGGGTCGCATCCTGGGTATTAGTCGACTGGTGTGGGTCGCATCCTGGGTACAAAACTGATCTAATTTGCCCAAAATGCTCTTCATAATAAGGGCTTGTATACCTTGAACTTGTAGAAATAAAAATTATTATTATTATTATTATTATTATTATTATTATTATTATTATTATTATTATTATTATTATTATTATTATTATTATTATTATTATCACTCCTGGCGAAACGTTTCCTCTAATAAACGTCCTTAAGTGTACACAAATGGCCTTTTCCAGTTCGTCGGTATCACCATACCATTTAAAACCTTCTTCAGGTAATGTATCATATACGTCAGAAAGCACGTCAAGACGTTTTGAAACGTCGAGAGGTACAATTATTTTTTTTTCCACATTTTTTATATATGATAATTTTCACTATTTTTTTGGTTGAACTATGTATAGTTTATTAAAATCTAAACATTTAGGGACTTTTATTAAAAGTTAATGTTTTTTTAGTGACTTTCGTCAAGGAAGTAGAGTACGTGGATGCAATAATTACCTGCTATCAGTCTCTTTAGTTCTATCTTTGCTTTTCAAAAGCTTTTTTTTTACATGCTTGGCTTAAATATCTTAAATAATTTGACAAACCCCGAAATCTTATTTTTGAGTTGGCAGCGCACTCAGCTCTCATACTAAGCGTCCGTGGTTCGATCCCCGGCACGGTTCACATAGCAGTTAGTAGGTATTTGGGTGTTAGTCATCTTACATCTGCTGTCCCTGTTCACCTAGCAGTAAATAGGTACCAGGGTGTTAGTTATCTTACACCTTCTGTCCCTGTTCACCTAGAAGTAAGTAGGTACCTGGGTGTTAGTCATCTTACACCTGCTGTCCCTGTTCACCTAGCAGTAAGTAGGTACCTGGGTGTTTAGTCATCTTACACCTGCTGTTTCTGTTCACATAACAGTAAATAGGTACCTGGGTGTTAGTCACCTTACATCTACTGTTACTGTTCACCTAACAGTAAGTAGGTACTTACACCTGCTGTCCCTATTCATCGAGCAGTAAGCAGATACGTGGATGATAGTCGACTGTTGTGGGTCGCATTCTGGGGGTGTTAGTATGCCTTAGGGACTGGCTTTGAAATGAGCTGAGGAAGGATAACAAATCTTAGCTTGTAAAACTAATTTGTATAAAAATCCACAAACAAATTCAACTGAAGTTGAAAAAAAAATATATATTTTCTAGTGAAACAAAAATTGACTTGAAAAGAAATGTGCTAGTCAAAAAATGTCTGGGAAACAGACACAGGTGGCTCTCGCAACCCCTGGATCACTGTGATATGGTCTTGGATCCACTGGAAGAAAGACAGAATGCAGATGTAGTATACACAGACTTTGCAAAAGACTTTTACAAGTGCGATCATGGCGTAATAGCGCACAAAATACTTGCTCAAGGAATAACGGGCAAAGTAGGGAGATGGATCTTCAACTTTCTAACCAATCGAACAGAGTTAAATCGGAAGCTGCCGTAGTGAAAAGCTATGTTCCACAAGACACATTATTTGCTCCCGTCCTGTTCCTCATCCACATTTCAGACATAGACAGAGATGTAATCCACAGCACTGTGTCATCCTGTGCAGACGATATTAGGATCTTCAACGGAAAACAATATGATGTTCAATGAAGACAAATTCCAACCACTCCGTTATGAAAAACTGGAGCAAATAATAACTAGATCTGAGTATTCTACAAACTCTAATCATACAATAGAGCGAACAAATGTGAGGGACCTGGGAGTGGTAATGTCTGAGGATATTTTTTTATTAAGACATCGGCCGTCTCCCACCTAGGCAGGGTGGCCCATAAAAGAAAAACTTTCATCATCATTCACTAAATCACTGTCTTGCCTTTGGCGCGCTTACACTACAGTTATAAAACTGCAACATTAACACCCATCCTTCAGACTGCAAAACTGCTCTTCCCATCTCCAAGATTCAAGTCTGGCCTGCCGATTTCCTTGAATCCTTTCATAAATGTTACCTAGCTCACACTCCAACAGCACGTCAAGTTCTAAAAACCATTTGTTTCCAATCGCTCCTATCTAACACACTGACACATGCTTGCTGGAAGTCCAAGCCCTTCGCACACAAAACCTCCTTTACCCCCTCCTGCCAACCTTTACTAGGCCGACCCCTACCCCGCCTTCCCTCCACTACAGATTTATACACTCTAGAAGTCATTCTATTTTGTTCCACCCCCTCTACATGTCCGAACCACCTCAACAACCCCTCCTCAGCCCTCTGGATAATAGTTTTGATAATCACACATCTCCTAATTTCCAAACTACGAATTCTCTGCATTATATTCACACCACACATTGCCCTCAGACATGACATCTCCACTGCCTCCAGCCTTCTCCTTGTTGCAACATTCACCACCTATGCCTCACACCCATACAAGAGCGTTTGTATAACTATACTCTCATACATTCCCCTCTTTGCTTCCATGGACAAAGTTCTTTGTCTCCACAGACTCCTATGTGCACCACTCATCTTTTTCCTCTCATCAATTCTATGATTCACCTAATCTTTCATAGGCCCATCTGCTGACACATCTACTACTCTATATCTGAATACATTCACCTCCTCCATACTCTCTTCCTCCAATCTGATATCCAATCTTTCGTCACCTAATTTTTTTTTTATCCTCATCAACTTACTCTTTCCTATATTCATTTTGAATTTCCTTCTTTTACATACCCTTCCAAACTCATCAACTAACCTCTGAAACTTCTCTACAGAATCTCCCAAAATGCACAGTGTCATCAGCAAAGAGCAACTGTGACAACTCCCACTTTGTGTTAGATTTTTTATATTTTAACCCCACACCTCTTGTCAACTCCCTCGCATTCACTTCTCTTACAACTCCATCTATAAATATATTGAACAACCATGGTGACATTATTATCTTGTAGGCTCTATTATTTGCTGGTTTAAGGTGAATTTGGTGCAGAGATTTAAAAGCTCGTGTGTGTACGAGTTTTCATCTTAGCTGCCTCCTGGTGTTATCTCTGCTACCACATTATTTGCAATAATCCTCCATTTTAGGTGCCTTAGGTTGAAGTCCCCCAGGAGCAAGATGTTGGGGGCAGGGGCTGGAAGGTTTTCCAGACAGTAGTCAATTTTCAGAAGCTGTTCCTGGAATTGTTGGGACGTTGCATCCGGAGGCTTGTATACAACCACGATGACCAGGTATTGATTCTCGATCTTTACTGCTAAAACTTCAAATTCATCATTTGAGACATTTATTAGTTCTGAGCATATAAGTGACTCTGTGATATACAGGCCAACCCCCCCTCCTTTTGCCTGTTCGCTCTGCCACATCTGTATAAGTTGTAGCCCGGAATCCATATTTCATTGTCCAAGTGATCCTTTATGTGGGTCTCTGTGAAAGCCGCAAACATTGCATTTGACTTTGTAAGCAGTCCACGGATGTAAGGTATCTTGTTGTTCGTCGCTGGCTTTAGACCCTGTATATTTGCAAAGATGAATGTCGTCGGATTGGTGGTATTGGTGGTATGGGGGGTCTTTTTTTCCTGGCACTAATATCTATTGTTCTGGAGTGGAGGCCATTGACTGTGGTTCCACTCCAGAAATGATTGCAGTTGGTGTACGATTTCTGTCATTTCCTGCCAGCTTTTTTTCCTTCCTGGCGCTGAAAATCCTCTATCTCTGGAGTGGCTTTGGCTACCCAGGTTTTCCCATGGTCTGGATGTTCTGTGCCGTCTTGTACCCTTTTGGTGGTGTGCCTGGCAATATAAGTTATAGCACTGTCTTTCCTGAACTGATGAGTGGCCCCATTAAGGGTGGAAAAGCTTACAGAAAGATGGGTTGCATTTTCCTGTTGTCATATGTGCACGGGTTTTTCTGGGGTGGTCGAAGTTGCATGTTCCATCTGTTTTCCCAGATATTTCATTCCTGCAGATACCAAGTGCATAATATTTGCATCGGCCTGGTTTCTGTTTGCCTTGGTTTTTTGTGACTGTGTTCCCTAATGTATTCCTGTCTCATTTCTATCTTCAGCACTAGTGCTAACATCACCTTTTGCTCCATCTCCAACACCAGCACCTTCAGGAGCTCTGTCCTCCAGGACAACACTAGCACCCTCAAGAGCACTGTCCTCCAGGACAACACTAGCACCCTCAGGAGCGCTGTCGTTCAAGACAGCCCCGTCCAAACCACCCATCTTATTTTCCCAGCTGTCGTACCATGTTGACATGTCTTTGAGTCTAGAATCTAGAGTGTAGTCTAATGTCTTGGTTCAAGCATTATGTCTAATCCTAGAAACTAGACTTCAATCTTATCTGAAATCCAATGTAAAGTCTAGTTTATATTCTAATGAACTCTTAGAGTTCTAGCGTCTGGACGAAAATCTAGTTTCGAGTATGGAGCCTAATTTCTAGTTTTGAGTGTAGTCTAAGGTCTAGTCTAAAATCTAGCCTCAAGTCTAGCCTAGAGCCTAAGATTAAGTTTAGTACAGAGTCTCTAGTCTAGCGTAATCTAATTTCTAGTCTCGTGCCGAGATTTGAGCAAAATCTTGTCATTGACACTGGGGTCATCCCACACACACTAAAAACAACAGATATTGCCCCACTCCACAAAGGTAGCAGTAAAGCAATTGCAAAGAACTACAGACCGATAGCACTAACAAGCAAGATCGCCACCCACCTAGATACCCATCAGTTACACAACCCAGGGCAACATGGGTTTAGGGCAGGTCGCTCCTGCCTGTCCCAACTACTGGACCACTATGACAAGGTCCTGGATGCTCTAGAAGTCAAACAAAATGCAGATGTAATATACACAGACTTTGCAAAAGCCCTTGACAAGTGTGACCATGGTGTAATAGCGCACAAAATGTGTGATAAAGAAATAACAGGAAAAGTTGGTAGATGGATCTATAACTTCCTAACAAATAGAACACAAAAAGTAGTAGTAGTAAAGTGAGTAAAGTCTGAGGCAGCTACGGTGAAAAGCTCTGTTCCACAAGGCACAGTACTCGCTCCCATCCTGTTCCTCATCCTCATATCTGACATAGACAGGGATATCAGCCACAGCGCCGTGTCTTCCTTTGCAGATGACACCCGAATTTGCTGTACAGTGTCCTCCATTGAAGACACTGCAAGACTCCAGGTGAACATCAACCAAATCTTTAAATGGGCCGGAGAAAACAATATAAAGTTCAATGATGAGAAATTTCAATTACTCCGATATGGAAAACGTGAGGAAATTAAAACTACATCGGATAATAAAACAAATTCCAACCACACAAAACAGCGAAAAACTAATGTAAAATACCTGGGAGTGATCACGTCAGAGGATCTCACCTTCAAAGACCATAGCAATGTATCAATCGCATCTGCTAGAAAAATGACAGGATAGATAATGAGAACCTTAAAAACTATGGATGCCAAGCCCATGATGACACTCTTCAGGTCGCTTGTTCTATCTAGGCTGAAATATTGCTGCACACTAACAGCACCTTTCAAGGCAGGTGAAATTGCTGACCTAGAAAATGTGCAGAGCACCTTCACGGCACACAAAACTGCGAAAAAATACCTCAATTACTGGAAAAGCCTGAAGTTCCTAAACCTGTACTCCCTAGAACGTAGGCGGGAGAGATACATGATCATATGCACTTGGAAAATTCTAGAGGGATTAGTACCAAACTTGCACACGAGAATCAGTCCCTACGAAAGCAAAAGACTCGGCAGACGATGCAACATTCCTCCAATGAAAAGCAGGGGTGCCACTAGCACGCTGAGAGACAACACAATAAGTGTCAGGGTCCCAAGACTGTTCACCTGCCTCCCAGCATACATAAGGTGGATTACCAATAGATCTCTGGCTGTCTTCAAGAATGCCTGGGCTGACACCTTAAGTCAGTACCTGACCAGCCAGGCTGTGGTTCGTAAGTCGGGTTGCGTGCGGCCAACAATAACAGCCTGGTTGATCAGGCCCTGATCCACCATGAGGCCTGGTTACAGACCGGGCCGCGGGGACGTTGACCCCCGGAACCTTCTCCAGGTATGCTCCAGGTCCTGGTATGTTTTAAGTCTATTCTCGAAACTATAACCTAACTTAGAGTCATGTCTCAGGTATAGACTCTAGTCTAGATTTCAGTTTAAAGTCTAGTCCAGCGGCAAGAAAGTAATCTAGACTAGTATAGAGTAAAGTTTAGACCAGTACCTCTCAAAGTTTCCCAAGTGACGGACCAGCAATTTCTTCACCAGAGAGGCAGCGACCGCTGCTGAGTTGCCTCTCTGGACACTTAAAAAAAAGAGATGAGTGAGGAATTTACAATTTTTATGAAAATATTATAACATTTTATTTAGATTTTGTCAAGAAAAATTAGAAATTTTTTTTTAGCTAATGTTTATTCAGTAACCATGATAAAAAGTTTAGCATTTATTAACGCTCAGCTTATCAAGCTGAGACTCGAGGAATTAAGAAAATAAGTAAGTTTATTTAGGTACACATAAGTATAATTATCAAACAGTGTAAATTACCCTCCAGCATGACCCAAAAAATCAAAGATGGATTGTGCTGTTTGGAAGGTCAGGTGACCTTCCAAACAGCACCATCCATCTTTGACTTTTTGGGTCATGCTGGAGGGTAATTTACACTGTTTGATAATTATACTTATGTGTACCTAAATAAACTTACTGTAATGTCGTTGTGCTGTCAGCAAGACAGTGTCAGCAAGACAGTGTCAGCAAGACAGTGAGGGACTGAGTGACACGGAAAGTGTTTTCAATTTCGGGTCACCGTATCTCGGTGGTGGGAGACGTCCGGAATATTACAAGAAAATGAAAGGTTGTTGTGGTAGGTACGCGAGTGTTGCTTGATTCTCGAAGTCGTCGATTAAATGTTTCTCATAAATCTTGGACTTGTTATGGGACAACAGAGGCGTATTTGACAGTTCTGTTATAGACTGGAGAGTGCAGTTGTTTGGCAAATATTGTGTTTTGTTCCTAAGTGTAATGTAGGGTGAGGTTGTCGACTTAAGTTTCTTAGTCAAAAGTGGAGTCTTAATCTTTAGTTGTAGTAGCAGTGGTTATGGAGGTGGTTATGGAGGTGGTTGTGGAGGTGGTTATGGAGGTGGTTATGGAGGTGGTTATGGAGGTGGTTATGGAGGTGGTTATGGAGGTGGTTGTGGAGGGTTTTGGATGTTTGAGAATGGAACAATAAAGGAACACAACGTGCAAGATCAATGTCTCAAGTCTGTCAAGAGTGACAAATCACGGAACGGGTTGGATTTAACCTATTGAAAGTGTGTCCTAAAACTCACAGAAGAGTGTACTGGTCTGTGAGTTTAAGGACACTCTTGCCATGGGTTCAAGTCCCACCCGTTCCGTGATTTGCATGGAGTCGTGTTATTGCGATCTGGCGAGTGATGCAAGGGTGACCATCACACACTTGCAGCCAAATGACAACTCAGAAGAGAAAGCTCTAGTAAGCAGCAGCTCAAGGAATAAATAAAGTTAGCTCCACCAAGACTCAGACCTGTGCTGCCATCACTCGCCTCCTGTCTGATACTCACAAGATTCTCCACTTAATCCAACAACCAGCCTCTGTAATCAGTAATATTTCAAGGCTTCCATCAAGATCATGCACTCCATAGACCATGCACTGCATGATCTATGCCCACATGAAGAGACCATAACACGGACGGGGATTAAACTCGTGGCGAGTGCTTCGTAAAACTCCAGGCCAGTGTGTAACCCACTGGGCCAGCTGGTTACAATAGGATTTACCCAACTAGGTATATTTATACACCATAGTGAGGTTAGCACACCCACCAATGTGGGGGCTGTGCTAAACAAAAGAAGAATAGTTTTAGATCAGAAGGAGTTTGAGGTAATCAGTCGCTCAGCCTGGAGTCGATGTGTTCAGTCTATCATCTTGATAAAAAGTAATTTTATTACGATAAATGAACTGATCACTTCGACTCTAAGTAGAGAGGCTGATTACCTCAAACTCCTTCTGATCTTCACCCATTCTTCTCTGTATTGAACTGAGGAAGCTATGTGTTGCACATGTGTCTCATTCACCAACTTGTGGGGTTTCAGAACCACTGATCAAGGTCTCCACTGCTGAGTTAACTCCTGACTCTTTTTCTTGGTCTCATGACACTCCTTCCCGACGTTGTTCTTCGTGTGTTCTTACTACCAACTTGTGGGGTTTCTAGCTCATTTACATCACATAAGACACAGGTGCAACTCATTATGGAAACGTTCCTCCACCCAGTAGTTTTATCAGTCCAATACGGCAGAATAATACTGGAGGCGGTGAAAGACATGTAGTAGTAATTTGAGGTGATCCGTCCCTCTCCACTGATGAATCTGTTATATACTGTTGACGACGTAAATTAGTAGGTTGAGGTGGTCAGTCCCTCAGCCTTGAAAGGAAGTGGTCAGTCGAATAGGCATTTGACAATTGGACTAAAGAGTCTACAACAGATAATCAACGGTCTACATCCGATTCATGAAGACTGAGGGACTGATCACCTTAGACTACAACTTCATGTCTTCCACGTCTTGACTATTATTCTATGTATAGGACTGAAAAAGTAACTGGCTGGCGAAATGTCTGCATAAGGTGGTGACACTGTAAACAGTGCAGAAGACATTTACTCCCTCAGGCTGGAAGCCAGTGTCCACTTCCACAGAGCCGAGCAAAAGAAGTGTTTGGATGAAAACTCAAATGCAGCATAATACCTGGAGTATACCTGGAGAAGGTTTCGGGGGTCAACGCCCCCGCGGTTCGGTCTGAGACCAGGCCGCGCGGTGTATCAGGGTCTGATCAACCAGGCTGTTACTGCTGGCAGCACGCAAACTGACGTATGAACCACAGCCCGGCTGGTCAGGTACTGACTTTAGGTGTCTGTCCAGTGCCTTCTTGAAGACAGCCAGAAGTCTATTGGTAATCCCTCTATTGTATGCTGGGAGGCAGTTGAACAGTCTTGGGCCCCGGACACTTATTG
The DNA here is from genome assembly GCA_009830355.1 of Cherax destructor. NCBI lineage: Eukaryota > Metazoa > Arthropoda > Malacostraca > Decapoda > Parastacidae > Cherax > Cherax destructor. The sequence goes on along the minus strand of WNWK01000736.1, from coordinate 100,989 downwards.
TGTTGTCTCTCAGTGTACTCCTGGCGCCCCTTCTTTTCATTGGGGGAATGTTGCGTCTCCTGCCGAGTCTCTTGCTTTCATAAGGAGTGATTTTCATGTGCAAGTTTGGTATCAGTCCCTCTTGGATTTTACAAGTCTATATTATTATGTATCTTACTCGCCTGGGTTCCAGGGAGTGTAATCAAGGTACTTCAACTATTCCCAGTAATTTAGGTGCTTTATCGTACTTATGTGTGCCGTGAAAGTTCTTTGTACACTCTCCAGGTCAGCAATGTCTCCAGCCTTGAAGGGGGCAGTTAGTGTACAGCAGTATTCCAGCCTAGAGAGAACAAGCGATTTGAAGAGAATCATCATGGGCTTGGCGTCCCTAGTTTTGAAGGTTCTCATTATCCATCCGCTCATTTTCCTAGCAGATGCGGTAGATACATTGTTGTGGTTTTTTTGAAGGCGAGATCGTCTGACATTATCCTTCACATTACTTTTTCGCTCTATTGTATGGTTAGAATTTGTCGTATACCCTGATACAGTTTTAATTTCCTCAAGTTTTCCATACCTGAGTAGTTGAAATTTCTCTCTTTTGAACCTAATATTGTTTTGAGTGGCCTATTTGAAGATTTAGTTGATGTCCGCTTGGAGTCTTGCGGTGTCTTCGATGGAGGTCACTGCCATGGCAATCCGGGTGTCATCAGCAAAGGAAGACACGGAGCTATGACTTACATATTTGTCTATGTCAGATATGAGGATGAGGAACATTACTATTAATAATCTACTAGCAACATTTCACCCAAACAGTGAGACGCATCAAATCATAAACAGATAAACCAGGAATAATGATAAAGAGTAAGTCAGAGGTGAGGAGAGAGCGGGTAAGCCGGACACGTCAAGACTAACGCTGGACAGAAGTGTTTTCAGGCATAGAAACAGAGCCAGGGCTTAACCCAGTAGCGAAGTGCTTGGGCTTAACCCAGTAGAGGAGTGCTTGGGCTTAACCCAGTAGCAGAGTGCTTGGGCTTAACCCAGTAGTGGAGTGCTTGGGCTTAACCAACTAGTGGAGTGCTTGGGCTTAACCCAGTAGTGGAGTGCTTGGGCGTAACCAAGTAATGGAGTGCTTGGGCTTAACCCAGTAGATGAGTGCTTGGGCTTAACCCAGTAGTCGAGTGCTTGGGCTTAACCCAGAAGTCGAGTGCTTGGGATTAACCCAGTAGTAGAGTGCTTGGGCTTAACCTAGTAGTGGAGTACTTGGGCTTAACCCAGTAGCAGAGTGCCTGGGCTTAACCCAGTAGCAGAGTGCCTGGGCTTAACCCAGTAGTGTAGTGCTTGGGCTTAACCCAGTAGTCGAGTGCTTGGGCTTAACCCAGAAGTCGAGTGCTTGGGATTAACCCAGTAGTAGAGTGCTTGGGCTTAACCTAGTAGTGGAGTGCTTGGGCTTAACCAAGTAGCAGAGTGCTTGGGCTTAACCCAGTAGCAGAGTGCCTGGGCTTAACCCAGTAGTGTAGTGCTTGGGCTTAACCCAGTAGTGTAGTGCTTGGGCTTAACCCAGTAGTGTAGTGCTTGGGCTTAACCCAGTAGCAGAGTGCTTGGGCTTAACCCAGTAGCAGAGTGCCTGGGCTTAATCCAGTAGTGTAGTGCTTGGGCTTAACCCAGTAGCAGAGTGCTTGGGCTTAACTCAGTAACAGAGTGCTTGGGCTTAACCCAGTAGTGTAGTGCTTGGGCTTAACCAACATATTGCATAAGGGATCATACAGAGACAATTATCAACAATGCTTAAATTAAGTTCTAATTGATATATGAGTATTAAGAGAATACTACTACTACTACTACTACTACTACTACTACTACTACTACACTACTAATACTACTACTACTACTACTACTACTACTACTACTACTACTACTACTACTACTACTACTACTACTACTACTACTATAATAATAATAATAATAATAATAATAATAATAATATAATATTAATAATAATATAATAATACCGATAATAGTAACGATAATAATAATAATAATAATAATAATAATAATAATAATAATAATAATAATAATAATAATATATGTGACAGAAGAAGACTCTTCAACTGCCAGGGTCACAAAACAAGAGCTGCACTTCAGGTCATTCATATCTTTGATGATATATCAGTTGATGGGAATAACAACTGATGAATAAGACAAACTCAAGCTTCTTTATTAATGAGACATTTAGTCAATCAATGAATTTTTTTGGTATATTAACACAGGCACGCGCCCCCACCCATCCTCTCCCCCACCCATCCACACACACCCACACACACACACACACACACACACACACAGGGGGATCTGGACAGGCTGGACACGTGGTCCAGAAACTGGCTCCTAAAGTTCAACCCCACCAAGTGCAAAGTCATGAAGATTGGGGAAGGACAAAGAAGACCGCAGACGGAGTACAGTCTAGGGGGCCAGAGACTACAAACCTCACTCATGGAAAAGGATCTTGGGGTAAGTATAACACCGAGCACATCTAAGGCGCACATCAACCAAATAACTGCTGCAGCATACGGGCGCCTAGCAAACCTAAGAACAGCATTCCGACATCTTGTAAGGAATCACTGATGACCCTACGTTAGGCCCATACTGGAGTATGCAGCACCAGTTTGGAACCCACATCTAGCCAAACACGAAAAGAAGCTAGAGAAAGTGCAAAGGTTTGCAACAAGACTAGTCCCGGAGCTAAGGGGTATGTCTTACGACGAGAGGTTAAGGGAAATCAACCTGACGACACTGAAGGACAGGAGAGATAGGGGGGACTTAATAACGACATATAAGATACTGAGAGGAATTGACAAGGTGGACAGAGACAGAATGTTCCAGAGATGGGACACAACAACAAGGGGACACAGATGGAAGTTGAAGACTCAGATGAATCACAGAGATGTTAGGAAGTATTTCTTCAGTCACAGAGTTGTCGGGAAGGGGAATAGTTTAGGAAGCGATGTAGTGGAGGCAGGCTCTATACATAGCTTTAAGCAGAGGTATGATAAAGCTCATGGCGCAGGGAGAGTGACCCAGTAGCGGCCAGTGAAGAGGCGGGGCCAGGAGCTTTGAATCGACCCCTGCAACCACAACTAGGTGAGTACACACACACACACACACACACACCACACACACATAGACACAGACACACACACACACCACACACACACACACACACACACACACACACACACACACACACACACACACACACACACACACACACTCATACACACACACACACACACACACACACACACACAAGCACGCACACACACAAGACTGCAAACCTCACTCAAGGAAAAAGATCTTGGGGTGAGTATAATACCGAGCACATCTCCTGAGGCACACATCAATCAGATAACTGCTGCAGCATACGGGCGGCTGGCAAACCTAAGAATAGCATTCCAATACCTCACTAAGGAATCATTCAAGACTCTGTACACCATATACGTCAGGACCATACTGGAGTATGCAGCACCAGTTTGGAACCCACACCTGGTCAAGTACGTCAAGCAATTAGAGAAAGTGCAGAGGTTTGCAACAAGACTAGTCCCAGAGATAAGGGGAATGTCCTACGAAGAAAGGTTAATGGAAATCGGCCTGACGACACTAGAGGACAGGAGGGTTAGGGGAGACATGATAACGACATATAAAATACTGCGAGGAATAGATAAGGTGGACAGAGACAAGATGTTCCAGAGAGGGGACACAGAAACAAGGGGTCACAATTGGAAGTTGAAGACTCCTATGAGTCAAAGGGATGTTAGGAAGTACTTCTTCAGTCATAGAGTTGTCAGGAAGTGGAACAGCCTAGAAAGCTACGTAGTGCAGGCAGGAACCATACATAGTTTTAAGACGAGGTTTGATAAAGCTCATGTAGCAGGGAGAGAGAGGACCTAGTAGCAATCAGTGAAGAGGCGGGGCCAGGAGCTATGACTCGACCCCTGCAACCACAAAAAGGTGAGTACAAATAGGTAACAGGAAAAACACTGCAATGGATCAGAGAATATCTGACAGGGAGGCAACAACGAGTCATGGTACGTGACGAGATGTCAGAGTGGGCACCTGTGACGAGTGGAGTTCCACAAGGGTCAGTCCTAGGACCTGTACTGTTTTTGGTATATGTGAATGACATAACGGAAGGGATAGACTCAGAAGTGTCCCTGTTTGCAGATGATGTGAAGTTAATGAGAAGAATAAAATCAGTCGAGGATCAGGCAGGACTACAAAGAGACCTGGACAGGCTGCAAGCCTGGTCCAGTAACTGGCTCCTTGAATTTAACCCTGCCAAATGTAAAGTCATGAATATCGGGGAAGGGCAAAGAAGACCGCAGACAGAGTATAGTCTAGGTGGCCAAAGACTGCAAGCCTCACTCAAAGAAAAAGATCTTGGGGTGAGTATAATACCGAGCACATCTCCTGAGGCACACATCAATCAGATAACTGCTGCAGCATACGTATGGCTGGCAAACCTAAGAATAGCGTTCCAATACCTCACTAAGGAATCATTCAAGACTCTGTATACCATATACGTCAGGCCCATACTGGAGTATGCAGCACCGGTTTGGAACCCACACCTGGTCAAGCACGTCAAGAAATTAGAGAAAGTGCAAAGGTTTGCAACAAGACTAGTCCCAGAGCTAAGGGGATTGTCCTACGAAGAAAGGTTAAGGGAAATCGGCCTGACGACACTAGAGGACAGGAGGGTTAGGGGAGACATGATAACGACATATAAAATACTGCGAGGAATAGATAAGGTGGACAGAGACAAGATGTTCCAGAGAGGGGACACAGAAACAAGGGGTCATAATTGGAAGTTGAAAACTCCTATGAGTCAAAGGGATGTTAGGAAGTATTTCTTCAGTCATAGAGTTGTCAGGAAGTGGAATAGCTTAGAAAGCGACATAGTGGAGGCAGGAACCATACATAGTTTTAAGACTAGGTTTGATAAAGCTCATGGAGCAGGGAGAGAGAGGACCTAGTAGCAATCAGTGAAGAGGCGGGGCCAGGAGCTATGACTCGACCCCTGCAACCACAAATAGGTGAGTACAAATAGGTGAGTACACACACACACACACACACACACACACACACACACACACACAAATACTGCAAATGACAATATGTTGAAAAAAATGTTGTTTTGGGGAAAAATAATTGATGATAGTGAAAACCTGTTTTATTATAGTATAGACGTCATTGTATAGACGTCATTGTATAGACGTCATAGTATAGACGTCATAGTATAGACGTCATTGTATAGACGTCATAGTATAGGCGTCATAGTATAGACGTCATTGTATAGACGTCATAGTATAGGCGTCATAGTATAGACGTTATAGTATAGACGCCATAGTATAGACGTCATAGTATAGGCGTCATAGTATAGACGTCATAGTATAGACGTCATTGTATAGACGTCATTGTAAAGACGTCATAGGATAGGCTTCATAGTATAGACGTCATAGTATAGACGTCATAGTACAGACGTCATAGTATAGACGTCATAGTATAGACGTCATAGTAGGCGTCATAGTATAGACGTCATAGTATAGACGTCATAGTATAGGCGTCATTGTATAGACGTCATAGTATAGGCGTCATAGTATAGACGTCATAGTATTGGCGTCATAGTATAGACGTCATAGTATAGGCGTCATAGTATAGGCGTCATAGTATAGGCGTCATAGTATAGACGTCATAGTATAGACGTCATTGTATAGACGTCATAGTATAGGCGTCATAGTATAGACGTCATAGTATAGACGTCATAGTATAGACGTCATAATATAGACGTCATAGTACAGACCTCATAGTATAGACGTCATAGTATAGACGTCATAGTATAGGCGTCATAGTATAGACGTCATAGTATAGACGTCATAGTATAGGCGTCATAGTATAGACGTCATAGTATAGGCGTCATAGTATAGGCGTCATAGTATAGACGTCATAGTATAGGCGTCATAGTATAGACGTCATAGTACAGACGTCATAGTATAAACGTCATAGTATAGGCGTCATAGTATAGGCGTCATAGTATAGACGTCATAGTATAGACGTCATAGTATAGGCGTCATAGTATAGGCGCCATAGTATAGACGTCATAGTATAGACGTCATAGTATAAACGTCATAGTATAGGCGTCATAGTATAGACGTCATAGTATAGACGTCATAGTATAGACGTCATAGTATAGGCGTCATAGTATAGACGTCATAGTATAGACGTCATAGTATAGACGTCATAGCATAGACGTCATAGTATAGACGTCATAGTATAGGCGTCATAGAATAGGCGTCATAGTATAGACGTCATAGTACAGACGTCATAGTACAGACGTCATAGTATAGACGTCATAGTATAGGCGTCATAGTATAGGCGTCATAGTATAGACGTCATAGTATAGACGTCATAATATAGACGTCATAGTATAGACGTCATAGTATAGGCGTCATAGTATAGACGTCATAGTATAGACGTCATAGTATAGGCGTCATAGAATAGGCGTCATAGTATAGACGTCATAGTACAGACGTCATAGTATAGACGTCATAGTATAGACGTCATAGTATAGGCGTCATAGTATAGACGTCATAGTATAGACGTCATAGTATAGACGTCATAGTATAGACGTCATAGTATAGACGTCATAGTATAGGCGTCATAGTATAGACGTCATAGTATAGAGGTCATAGTATAGACGTCATAGTATAGGCGTCATAGAATAGGCGTCATAGTATAGACGTCATAGTACAGACGTCATAGTATAGACGTCATAGTATAGACGTCATAGTATAGGCGTCATAGTATAGGCGTCATACTATAGACGTCATAGTATAGACGTCATAGTATAGACGTCATAGTATAGACGTCATAGTATAGGCGTCATAGTATAGGCGTCACAGTATAGACGTCATAGTATAGACGTCATAGTATAGACGTCATAGTATAGACGTCATAGTATAGACGTCATAGTATAGACGTCATAGTATAGGCTTCTTAGTATAGACGTCATAGTATAGACGTCATAGTATAGACGTCATAGTATAGGCGTCATAGTATAGACGTCACAGTATAGACGTCACAGTATAGACGTCATAGTATAGACGTCATAGTATAGACGTCATAGTATAGACGTCATAGTATAGACGTCACAGTATAGACGTCACAGTATAGACGTCTTTTACGGTGTTTGACTTAAGACGTCATCAAGATGGAGTATGAATGGGTTAATAATAAATTTAAAATATATATATTTTTTATATTTTTTCCTCAGTTCTGGTTAAATATCTGTCGGGGTCACCATCTGCTAAGGTCTACACCTGCCAAGGTTACCATCTGCCTGAGTTACCATCTATCAAGGACATTACCCGCCGAGGTAACCATCTGCCTTAGACACCGTATGATTGGGTCACCACCTGTTATGGTCCTCATCTGCCTGGGTCACCGTCTGTCGAGGTCATCATCTGCCTGAGACACCATCTGATAGAGTCACCGTCTGTCAGTCATTATCTGCAGAGGTCACCATCTGCCGAGGTCACCATCTGCCGTCGAATCGACAATACACGAAACTGTTGTCAATATAGTCGACATAAATCAAACAAAAACTATATACTGGATTTAATACATAAAAATATCTTGTGAACATAATGACATTGTTACACGATAAACATATATCCAGAACATGTCATTGTATCATTGTTTCTGTGGCCAAGTAAATCTCAAGACGAGGATACACCTGAAATATATAATTTTATCAGTTCTTATCTGTCCAAGATAAGACACAGATGTGGCACAAGTCTCTCATTTATCAATGTGTCAGATTGTAAACCATTTATTGGACCTGTGTGACTAAGTATTTCTCAAGATGGTATAAGAACATATTGTAAAAAAAATCTTATGCCAATAAGTATTTCTCAAGAAAAACATATCATATGGGATTTTTTTTAAATTGAAAATATATATTTTTTAAATGAAAAAAAAAATAGAAAATGAGAAATTAATAATAAAATATATGGGTGAGGTATAGCGTCGCTCGACTAGATGACGCAGCCAGTAATGTGTTTATTGAAACTGTCTTCTTAAGTGATATTGTTTAAGTGTGGATTACTAGAATGTGTTCAGGTAGGCAATTTATCAAATGCAGGAGCACGCACAGACACACACACACACAGTGAAGATGCGGGGTCAGGAGCTATGACTCGATCCTACAACCACAATTGAGTACAAATCGGTGATTACACACACACGCACGAGATAAGGCTCTTGCAGCCAGAAAATAGTGAACCTTGCAGCTACCAATGAAGAGGCGGGGCCAGGAGCTGTAACTCGACCCCTGAAACCTCATATAGGTGAGTATATATAGGTGAGTACACACACAGTCACACACAAAAGGAAGTGAAGATATATGAGAATGGAAACAGAGATAAACATCAAAGATAACTTTTAGAGAGTGAGAGAAAGTAGATACATGTATCCTCCTTCATGGTTACTAGCTCATGTAGTGAGGGAAAGTAGATCTTCCCTCCTCAGGGTCTTACTAACATCATGTAGCTGAGAAGAAAGTAGATACCAAGTGTATCTCCTCCTTCATGGTCTTTACTAACATCATGTAGCTGAGAGGAAAGTAGATACCAAGTGTATCTCCTCCTTCATGGTCTTTACTAGCATCATGTAGCTGAGAAGAAAGTAGATACCAAGTGTATCTCCTCCTTCATGGTCTTTACTAACATCATGTAGCTGAGAAGAAAGTAGATACCAAGTGTATCTCCTCCTTCATGGTCTTTACTAGCATCATGTAGCTGAGAAAGAGATCAGTATCTCTCTTCATGGTCTTTACTAACATCGTAGTGAAAGAAAGTAGATACCAAGTGTATCTCCTCCTTCATGGTCTTTACTAGCATCATGTAGCTGAGAGAAAGTAGATACCAAGTGTATCTCCTCCTTCATGGTCTTTACTAGCATCATGTAGCGAAGAAGTCTACAGGTATCTCCTTCATGGTCTTTACTAGCATCATGTAGCTGAGAGGAAAGTAGATACCAAGTGTATCTCCTCCTTCATGGTCTTTACTAGCATCATGTAGACATTTTTGTTGGTTTTGTAAACCAGCTTGAATAAACGAATCATGATAACCTAAAACCCTTGAACTGTGTCCTAAAGTTTTTTCATGGTCTAAATGAATGGGGCTGCAGATTCTGGATGTTCTCACGAGGACTTGATATGGTATTTTCCTTGACCTGACTGGCATGTTGACTAGACTTGTGAATATAAAAAAAAAGTGTTACTTTTTTGTAGCCAGGGAATTTTGACTGATTATGAAACGAATCCGAATGGTTAATGTAAATTGGTTTCCATTAAGCCATAAAGAATTTCAAGAGAAGAGAAATAAAGATTAATAGCAAAGTTGGTGGTACCGATTCATCAAGGAATAGCAAAGAGACTGAATAAAATCTCTCACCCACCTTCTTAAGCTAATATACTCAGCAATATCCTTCCCAAGCAGCATACGAGCACTGCTGAAACATTGTGTCTATACTATATCATGTTATAATTGTAACTCAGTATATATACATGTATGGAACAGAGAGGGAAGATCTTTGATCTTAGGTTGAAGGAACATACACAAGTATTATATATATATATATATATATATATATATATATATATATATATATATATATATATATATATATATATATATATATATATATATATATATATATATATATACCTATTGATAAAAGAATGAAAAGATGGGGTGGTAGGGGAAGTGGAATATTCAAATGGCTTTAGGAAGAAATCCAAATATCCTTCCTTGAAGCCTTTTTATCCACTTCTCCGAGGCTATGGGTCCACATTTTGCACCAGAGGTGGACCCTATCCTATATATATATATATATATATATATATATATATATATATATATATATATATATATATATATATATATATATATATTAATATATATATATATATACAGTGTATCTCGAGTTACGAGCTTAATTAGTTTCAGGATGCTGTTTGAGTGCCGATACCAAATTTGTTCCCATAAGGAATATTGTAAATTAGATTAATCTGTTTCAGACCCCCAAAATTACACTTACAAAAGCACTTACAGAAATACACTTACATAATTGTTCGAGTTGGGAGCTGACAATCGTAAACAAGTGATCCAGACAAGACAAAATAAGCCACTAGGGGATGGAAAATACCAGCTCTAGTCCGCTCGCACTTGCAAATGCTTTTTCAAGAGCTAAATATTATTGAAAGTTTTGCAATAGGTAGTTGAGGAGAAGAATCTCAGAGGCAGGAATGTGGTGTGTCAAACACTGAGCACTAAAGATAAGTGGTAGGGAAATAAACAGCTGTGCGAAGAAATGTCTTGATACTTTCCTGAACGAAGTCTATAATCTTCTCTGAGGATCAGGGTCCCTAAGTAGCACCAGGGATGGTGCTTCCTTGTATTCTGAAATATATATTGTATTCTGGAGAAGATAGTAATGAGGTGCTTCCTTATATTCTGAAATATATATTGTATTCTGGAGAAGATAGTAATGAGGTGCTTCCTTATATTCTGAAATATATATTGTATTCTGGAGAAGATAGTAATGAGAAGGATATTAGAGAACTTGGAGAAGATTCTTTGCATAAAACTATTATGAAAATAGAGATTGAATAACCTGTCATACAAATTTGCTGCAGATCTATAGCAGAATGGCAGAGATAAATTAAAACAGGGCTGGGTGGACTACACCTTAGACTGCAGAAACACATTACGTATATCCCCACACCACAGATTAGCCCAGACACTGGTGGAACACACGGGGCTAAAAGACAAAGGGCTTCACTGGAGCAGGGAGCACTGCACCTGAATGATGCAAAGCAGAGAGTAACAGTAAATGATGAGACATTAGAATGGGAGAGAGTAATGAGTAGCATTCCACTGGGATCAGTACTAGCACTTCTATTGTTAGAAATGTGTAAATGCAGACCAGAAAAGGATCGAGTTCTGTGTGTGTGTCTGTTTTGCCGATGATGCTAAAGAAATAATAATAAGAATAAGAAGAGTACAGAGTACAGATGAAGTCAAATCAGTGACTTCTCGAGGTCATTCTGAGCAAACACAAAATCCTACACTGTAACTCAGTGGTTTAAAGTGTCACGCTGGGAGCTAAGCCACACTCGTGGTGGACAGAGTCCAACATGGGATCGAATCCTGATCCGAAAAAGAAAATTTTTCATCATCATTCACTCCATCACTGTCTTGCCAGAGGCGTGCTTACACTACAGTTATGAAACTGCAACATTATCACCCCTCATTGCAGGGTTCACTGCTTTTAACCTGGTTTTCTGGACCTTCCAGAAGTGGACCATCACGGTGCCATTAAAATTACTAAGGGTGGATTTCACAGCACCGACATCAGGATGATAATCCCTCACAAGCTTAGACAGTTTGTTCCACCACCAGAACACAGTCTTGTTCCACCACCAGAACACAGTCTTGTTCCACCACCAGAACACAGTCTTGAGATCTTTGGCTGTAATGATGTCGCCTTCCTACCAACCAATATTTTCAATTTTATAGGGAAAACCGTTCATTATGTAAATATTCTTTATATAAACCGTTCGTTATAGCATACCTCACTATGTATATATATATATATATATATATATATATATATATATATATATATATATATAACACGAACGGTTTATAAAGAATATTTACATAAGGAGAGGTTTTCCCTGGTAGTGTGCAGGTTACATGCAGACTTCATGATCGTCGTGTACCAAGAGTTTTAACATTAAATAAACCTTCATTTGCCACAAGAATAACGTGGGTATGAAATATTCACGAGTAATTTATATCCATACTGCGATCGACAGTGGACTCCCGTCTGTATCTTCCTGGAACCAGTGTTCCAGCCACGACACTCTCAGTTATATCCAGCAAAGTTATGACATCTTCAAACCTACTCTTCACCTAGGAGGATACTTTAATACTAGCCAGATGTTCTTAGGAACTGGAGCTACCATCGCCTTGCTTAGATTAAACCCCATTGTCTTTTATTATGAAGGGGTTATATGACCTGTAATAGTTCAGCACTTCACTGGCAATAATCAATTGCATAATTAACTGGGGAAGAGATGTTGGATTATATATGTTTTACTAAATCATATTCATTTGTAAATATGTAATCGTAACAATGAAGTTATATATTGCCAATGACATATATATATATATATATATATATATATATATATATATATATATATATATATATATATATATATTTGTAATTTTCTCTATGATATTTCAGTAGTAATAAAAACACAGAGAATTTGGTTGTTAATGACGTCGCAGTGAGCCCTGTGTGACCTTATTACCATCCAAACGTAATTATGTTTTTTAGTGTGACCTGGGTATAGTGCACCACTCATATCACACACACACACACACGCACACACATATATATATTCATCATACACTTAACTGTGGGAATATTAATATAAAATATGAATTATGAATTTTCTTACGTGTAAATATATTCACACATACATATATGTATATATATGTATATATATATATATATATATATATATATATATATATATATATATATATATATATATATATATATATATATATATATATATATATATATATATATATATATATATATATATATCCATAATTGTCTGCTGGTGGAAAAGTTATTATTATATTGAAGTAAACGGGAAGTTTTCCAGTAGGCCTAAGAAAACTAGATGGTCTGCTGTGTGCCTATATGAACTGGATGCTTTCCTGTATGCCTATATAAATCATGTTTTCCTGTAGGCCTACGTGTACTGAACAAATAAAATATGTCTTCTTTATAAATATATTATTTACCCACAATGTAGTCCTCTCTGACAGGGAGCCTTGGAAGGCATGTGTCTCCAGCAGCACCGTCGCTCAGGCAACATATGTGGCACCTCTGCTTGTTCCACTGTGTGTCTGAGGTAACCTGCTCCAGCAGCACCGTCGCTCAGGCAACATATGTGGCACCTCTGCTTGTTCCACTGTGTGTCTGAGGTGACCTGCTCCAGCAGCACCGTCGCTCAGGCAACATATGTGGCACCTCTGCTTGTTCCACTGTGTGTCTGAGGTGACCTGCTCCAGCAGCACCGTCGCTCAGGCAACATATGTGGCACCTCTGCTTGTTCCACTGTGTGTCTGAGGTAACCTGCTCCGGCACCTCTGCTTGTTCCACTGTGTGTCTGAGGTAACCTGCTCCAGCGACACAGCTAAACCCGTTGTCTGAAATCATGAGCCTGGAACATGACATTCTGGTTGCATATCATGAGCCGGGAACATGACATTCTGCCTAGATATCATGAGCCTGGAACATGACATTCTGCCTACATATCATGAGCCTGGAACATGACATTCTGCCTACATATCATGAGCCTGGAACGTGACATTCTGCCTACATATCATGAGCCTGGGACATGACATTCTGGCTGCATATCATGAGCCTGGGACATGACATTCTGGCTGCATATCATGAGCCTGGAACATGACATTCTGCCTACATATCATGAGCCTTTAACATGACATTCTGCCTACATATCATGAGCCTGGAACATGACATTCTGCCTACATATCATGAGCCTGGAACATGACATTCTGCCTACATATCATGAGCCTGGGACATGACATTCTGGCTGCATATCATAAGCCTGGGACATGACATTCTGGCTGCATATCATGAGCCTGGAACATGACATTCTGCCTACATATCATGAGCCTGGGACATGACATTCTGGCTGCATATCATGAGCCTGGAACATGACATTCTGCCTACATATCATGAGCCTGGAACATGACATTCTGGCTGCATATCATGAGCCTGGAACATGACATCCTGCCTAGATATCATGAGCCTGGAACATGACATCCTGCCTACATATCATGAGCATGGGACACAACATCCTGCCTACATATCATGAGCCTGGGACACGACATCCTGGCTGCAAATCTCCTCCACTGTTTAAAGATGATTTCAGCAGTCGTGTCAGCAGCGACCTCTACAAAGGTGCGCTACTATAGTAGTGGCCGGCAGAGACCTCTACAAAGGTGCGCTACTATTTTAATGGCGCAAGAAAACAGGTCCAGCTAAAAATTTGATGGGGATTTTGTGAGATGTTTTAGTGAGAATTAAAGGCTTGTTGTAGTCAACGTCTCTCGCCTCAAAGTGGTCGACATGGTGCAGCCCGTCAGCAAGGAATATTGGTGGCCAGAATATATACAAGGTCCTATGTCAATGAAGTGACAGGTGACACTGTGTTTCAAGAGTTTCTCTCACTCTGTCTTTCTTGTGGTATCTAGTAGGACTATAAGATGCAAGATAGCATTCTGTGGACTCCACAGCCCAACACGTTACTGCTGGCGGCACGTTGATTTAACAGTAAAAGATTCGTGTGCACCATGTTTGTCTTTTCTGTTAAAAACTTCTTTCTTTGTAAATAAATTTCCTCAGAATTCATAGATCATATGAATAACGATTGTTCAGTCTCACTGTACAAGTGTAATCTTAAATATCTCCACGATCCACCATGATTTGTAATGCAATAACGTTCTTTGTTTTATGTTATTGTGTACAACATTTTCTAGCATTGCATATAATCATACCAGAGCCTGAAATGTCTTCCGTCTATCCTTTGTATTAGTTTAGCTTATGTCGGGGATGCCATACATTAGTGTCGCTGAGCTGTTACCAGTATAATATGAGTGTAATGTTTCACAGGTGATTGTACCATTTATAGTCATGGTCCCTTGATATGCTGACATCACAGGGTCTCTTGGCTAGCCAGCGAGCCGACAGCCATCATCCTCTCTTCTTGATAGACCTAGATATGAATGGACAGGAAAGCTGGGCTCTCCAAGTATTTCCCAATAATAATTCCTCACATATAACAGTCTACAGTGTTATCCTTCCCTACGATTCTCCCCAAAACCCCCACGACCCAACGTACGAACCACAGTCCGGCTGGTCGGGTATTAACATTAGGTATCTGTCCAGTTCTCTCTTGAAGGCAGCCAGGGGTCTATTGGTAATTCTCCTTATGCCTGGTGGGAGGTTGTTGAACTCTCTTAGGTCACGGACACTTATTGTGTGTTCTTTAGTATACTAATGACGCCCCTACTTTACACTGGGGGTATGTCTGCCCAGTCTTTTGCTTTAGTAGGGAGTGATTTGTGTATGCGGATTTGGGACTAGTCCCTTAAGATTTTCCAGGTGTAAATGTTGGTGTATTCCTCTCGCCTGCACTTCAGGGAGTACAGTTCAAAACACTCCGAAGGTTCACAGGAATTATGTGCAGAGAAAGGTTCTCTGTACATTCTCTAGATCGGCAATTTTAACTGCCTTGAAATGAGCTGTTAGTGTACAGCAATATTCCAGTCTAGATAAAACAAGTGATTTAAAAAGGATCTTTGGCATGGCATCCCTAGTTTTGAAAGTTCTCATTACCCATCCTAAATTTTCTTCGCATATGATTCACACTGTTATGATCCTTGAAGGTGATGATCCTCTGACATTAGTACTCCCAAGTCCTTCACATTAGGTTTTCGCTCCACTGAGTGGTTAGAGTTTGTAGTATACTCAGATCTAGTTATTATTTCCTCAAGGTATCCATAAGAGAGTAATCGAAATGGATGACACACATGCAGATTCTAGTATCGTCTGCAAAATAAGACACTGTGCTATGGTTTATGTCTGATGTGAAGATGTTGTGGGAGACCAGAGAAGTAGGAGGGGGTTGAGGTAACATGAGACTCGAGGGTAGGCAGTATACCCACAATATGCCTACACCAATGTTGACCTATTTATTTATCCACTCTTAATTTAGAAGACTAATTTTAGTAATAAAGCCTCTATTGTATTTAATTCTTAAGTATTTAACTTTTCCAGTGTTCAGATCCCTGATCTGAGAATTGCTCTCAGTGTCCAAGAATTTAAAAAAAAATCGTATAGAATAAAAAATTCTAATTTTTTATAAAAATTTTTATAAAAAAATTCTAATTTTTTATAGATAATGAAACAAAAAAAAATCCCATCAATAATTACCAACACATAGAGGAGTGAAGCTGACAGTCACTGACGGACTGACGGAGATATAGTGGAGTGAAGCTGACAGTCACTGACGGGCTGACGGCAACGACTGCCGCGCACTCCCTATTATTTTTCTTAGTTTTCTGGTACATTTTTTTTTCTTATGAAGCACGTGAGACCAATATAATGCATAATGTATATGTAACCACTTGTATGCGATGACCCCACTGATATTGTCATCATAATGTTTACAAAAATTGTTTAAAAAAAAAAACAGGTAAAAATGTTCTTTATTACTAATGGTCTGTCATATTTATACATGTATACACTCACTGGTCATGATCCTAGAACTGCTGCAGTCTGTGGAGCTCTTTGCACCACGGCTGTGTCCTGCACAGCCGTGGTTTACACTCCTCGCACATAAAACGAATCTGCGTTTATACGGTCTGTTTTTTTTTTATGTGCACGGGTAAAACATCTCTTCTGAGCCCATTTCTTCTTAGCAGGAGGAAGTTGTATTAGGCAGTGATCACCAGGCCTCAAACAAAGGGGGTATTTGGTGATTAGTTTATGGGTGGGTTTGTATTGCAGGTGTTGTGACCTGGAACTTGAATGTTATTGGTCTGATGACAGACAAACAAAATTCACCACACGGTGGTCTGATGCCGGTCTTCATTTGGTACATATGCGCATTTAGTATGGGAACGTCCACGAGATGACAGAAGAGTTTCATGTATCACTTACAACTCTTGCGAACACAATCGGCACTCCCAATTTATATGTCACATATGTACACCAAACGCATATTGAGTGTATAGTCAAGCACAGTCGTAGGTTTAAGAGCTGGTGTATTTGTTATTGTATCCACCTTGCCAGTGTGTTTCATTTCGTTATTGTGAATGGATGTCAACAATGTGACATCTAGTTTGTCTACCTCACCACTACAGTACCTGAGTTGATCCTATGTTTACGATTTGCACTCACATCTGTCATACTCACACACAGGAAATCACTGAGTAAGGGTCTTGTGTACTAATTATCAGTATATAATGTGTACCCCTTACCATGATATGGTTCCATCATTGTTCTCACCATATCACCCGAGATACCCGGTAACTTCCTGGTATCTTACAATGTTTTACTTCCCGTTTACACAGTTTTATTCAATACCACACCACTGTAACAATCACAAAGCTCAAGCAACTTGATACCAAAGTGTTTCATCTTGCTCGCTATATACTGCTTGAACGACCGTCTACTGTTGAATAAATCAAAGACTCGTGAATAGCAAGATTCTTAAATGAACAGAAATACATACTGAACGTTTCAGATACATAAAAAAAACTCCAAATATTGTATAACTTGTCGTTTCTGTCAAGCCTTGTTTTGTCAGAGAAGTTTAGCCAACATAACAGTAGGCGAAATATCTTGACTGGGATAATATTACTGAAGGCTGGGATAGAAATTAAGAGGTCTGTGGATCAGAATGACTTGATACTATGTTTATACACATGTGGCATTAGCATTACTGTGTCAAAAAATAAATACATCTCAGCTACAGTTGTCTCCTTCAACCAGTGTAGTGAAACCATTGTGTTCGCCATGGTGTAATCAGAGTACCTCTTACTTTACCTGACAATAATTTCCATCAGGGGTTGATCAAAAAAGTGTTCAAAAAATTCCACTTCACTTGCAGTGGTCCCGAGGGAACAATTTGGCAGGATTCCACTGCGATTATCATCAGAATAATGGGGATTGGGCACAAAATTTGCATTTGCTGCCAATTACAGATGCGGTCTGTTGGTGGGTACTGGATATTAGCAGCTGGTTGTGGCTGTGGTCGTGGTTGTGCAGGTTGTGGCTGCGGTCGTGCAGGTTGTGGCTGTGGTTGTGCAGGTTGTGGCTGTGGTCGTGGTTGTGCAGGTTGTGGCTGTGGTCGTGGTTGTGCAGGTTGTGGCTGTGGTCGTGGTTGTGCAGGTTGTTGCTGTGGTCGTGGTTGTGCAGGTTGTGGTGTGGAGGTGGGTGAGGATGTCCTGGGTCATGGATGTGCTGAGTCAGCGGCAGTTTATCCATCCCAATTGTAGCTACGTCATTGTCACTCTCACTGTCTGCTCCTGGTAGGCCTACAAGCGCCTTCTCGGGCTAAATTTGAAGCCACTAGAATTTTGGTGTACTACTAAAATATTGTATGTCTAGAGTTAAACATACAGTATTTTAGTTTAATATCTACAATTACCTTTCACAGCATACACAATTCTACTTGTGCCAGCAGCAAGGTCTACCCACGCTGGTTAGTCACAAACCCAACACACGTGAGTGATGAGGCAGGTGATGGCTCTGCCTAATTATGTCAATCCAATAACATCCTAGTTAGAGGGCTGCTTACTCTACACTAGGCTAGTGCATTGAAATACTCTAACATTCGTTAACACATTACAAGGTGAATTAGGTCACACACTTCATGTCAATAGGCGGCATCTTCTTGCCTATAAAATCTGGAGGTAGAACCAGTGACACATACAGGCCGGGTCGCCATCTAGAAAAGACCCCGGCCGGGACAGTACCGGCGAATCTTAGAAGACTCATACAAGCATCTCAGGTGTCAACTGAAGCAACATAAACCCCCACACTTCACGATGGTAAGTGCTTATTGACTGTACTTGACAACGTATTTATGTACGTTATTGGCTCTGGCAAATGTAAAAGGTCTTCCACCAGCCTCCAGGTCATAAGAGATGCACCTACACCCGGCCTATACTGCTCTTGTGTTGAATCGGATGTAAGAATGCAGTTATCTAGAAATGGGAAGGCAGGTTTCTTGGACTGGATTCCACTGATGGCTTGATTAGATTATTAACTGATCAATCATGCACCCTCATATATCCTCTATTCTACACAGATGAGAAACAGGATGGGGCAAGTAATCTGTCCCTTGTGGAAAAGAGTTCTTCAATGTGGTAACCTCCAACTTAACTCTCTTTTACCAATACTTAGTATAAATCATTAGCAATAATCAGATCAGTAGGTCTAACACTGTCAGACTGGAAGTCAAGTCCAGCTAATCTCATAAGAGCCTTCCTTAGGAAAACAATGGTATCTTACAGTCATTTCATTTGCACAGTAGCAGGTAGATGATCAATCACTATAGCTTGAATTGTCTTGTGCTGGTTCCCAAGACGAAAACTGAACCTCTTAGGCCATATGACTGACTGCCACAACTGTGGACATCCCCAGAAATATCAATTTGTATCTTGCATTGAGGTTTCTTGCATGCTTCTATGAATGAAGGGCCTCTGGGTGTCTTCAGGGTGATAGCTATGGTTTCGTGTCACCCATTTAGTAACGTAAAGTAGGTAACTGGTAGTGCTGTGCTGGGATGAGTGGCTGGTATCGCTGCTGAGATGTGCTGGATGGTTGAGAGTGCTACGTTATCTATTAGGCAGAGTGCCATGTTTCCTGCTGCTGTGGCACAGAGCACTGGGGCTTCCTCACTCCTGCTTACAAGCAGCTACTGATATGTACATAAACTGAGACCCAGTGTACTCTCTTAAAGAGGAATCATTTGGGTGCTCATGGTTTGGCCTATGTGAATTACTAAGACTTGATGTTATTATTGACAGCCCCATTCTTACCTACGAAAGTGCTGTCGTCAAGAGGCATTTTACTGACTTGAGACTTAAGACTTAATGAAGTCACATTAACACGATTGCAAAAAAAAAAACACGGAATAGGTAGGGATTGAACCCATGGCACGTTCAAGCCCACCTGTTCCGTGATTTGAGGTTTATTGTGTTTGGGTTTGACATATCATCTGTTTGCTTGCATTCAAGACACAAATTTGCTGAGATCTTGCTAATTTCATAACGAGTGAAATGACGCTTACCAAATTTTAAGTTTCCTCTAGCGAGTGGATTGAGCACTCAGTCGTTGGCTACAACAGTACAATGAGAAGACAAACGAAGACTGTTGTCTAGAGCGATTCTGAATGTTTTCAGATCTTACAAGCAGTGGGAGAGGTGAATACAGATCAGCTATCCTACAAGTATGCTTGAAGGATAGCTGATATGGTTGTGTGCTTCTAACTAACATCAGTTGTGTCGAGTTCTGTGATAAGATCATAATGTTCCACTTTGAGCTGGTAACTCAAGTAATTGAACCCAGCTCCTTCATCATTGTCTTCCCGACTGTTAATGAGAAACATATAATTACCAGGTAACTCTTCAAAATCCCTTCCATTGTATGTCATCAACCTCAGCGATGGAGTGTTGGGCGCAGCGCAGAATTATTTTATAATGACGCTCCCATGGCGGTAATTACCGCACTTGCCTACTAGTGGTCTGGCCTCCGTGCTGGTACCTTATTGTATTTCCAGCAAACCTTGAGTAGGAGATCTTGCCCTTCGTCAAATCCGTCTTGATCCTCATTGAGCACCTGGTCATTTCCGGCTTCAACAAATTGTTTTTCAAAATACTCTTAAGCGGCTGTGCAAGTCTGCTGCCTAATTTCCGGTAATTCAACAGCAGGTTTTAAGCCTTGGCTTCCATTCAGAGTGAATCGCACTTCAGAAAGTAGGACCAGATCAATAGCTTGATCACCGCCAGTCAGGTGTTGATCAATAAAAATCATGTTGATCACAAAGAGTGATTGTGTTTTGTTTACCTGGAGAGGGTTCCGGGGGTCAATGCTCCTGCGGCCCGGTCTGAGACCAGGCCTCGTGGTGGATCAGGGTCTGATCAACCAGGTTGTTACTGCTGGCCGCACGTAAAGCGACGTACGAACCACAGCCCGGCTGGTCAGGAAGCGAGGCAATCAAGAAACTTATCAGACATTCTAGAAGGATAGAAATGAACGTACACTTGAAAGAAGAGAGGAAGAAAGAAATATTGAAAAGTAAATAGTAGAGAAATGAAAGATAGAAACAAACCTTTTATTGAAGCTTGTAAAAACTTAACTGAATGTTGAACACCAGATAGAATAAATAATGACTGTAGAATCGCTGAAGTAGAAGAGGAAATGTGAGAGGTACTGAGTGGAAAGTTTGTGAGTGATCAAGCAAGAGGATGTTTCATGTAGGAGGTTTTAATCCCAGACAGCTGAAGTAGAGGGTATTAAAAATAACTAAAGAGTAATTACAGAAACTGTTACTAGATGCTTATAAGAATAAAGTTATCGGATCAGACAGGATAGCACCTTTGTTCTTAAAAGAATGTGTTAATGAATAAAGTTATCGACTTTGGAAATTTGTTAGACTTTTATTACAGGAAAGTAAATTAATAAACTCATGGGAGATGGCACATACTGTTCCTATTTAAAAGAAGGTAACTGGGAACACTACAAGGTACTGGCCGGTTTCCTTGACCAGTGTTGGTGAAAATTAAAAAAACAACAACATTGAAGTGGGTTCGAGACTTAGAGAATAATAACATTCCTAATGGTAAACAATTTGTTTTCTGGTCTGCACATCAAATAGTTACGGAAATTGCTCATGAAAATAATGGATGGGCAAATTACATTTACCTAGACTTTAAGGAAGCTTTTGATGAAGTTCCCCATGAAAAACTAATTTGGAAACTTCAAAATCTAAGAATAATTAAAGGCAAATTATTATAGGTTAGGTAAGGTAAGGTTCGTCAGGACAAGTGTTTCCTGTTTGAGATTTTTATGTGAATAGTTAGAAGAAAAACGTGAGCATTGTGAGATGAGACAAGTTGGGTGCCACAAGGGTCTGTACTTGCTCCAATAATGCTTCTAATTAACATAAATGATTTACTAAAATGAATGAAAAAATCAATATGTTTGCTGATGTAATGAAAAAGACTAAATTTTATTGCCCTCTTACCCTCTTCTTCACTTACAGGATGTCGAGGTACAATAAGTTGATGAATTTCTAACTACTTTTCACAGGGAGTCAATAATCACAAGTAAATATTTATGGTCTTTAATATTATATTGTTCCTAAGAACATATCAATAATACAATATTAGCTTGTCTCTCGTATCTCACGAGCGCAATTATTTACAGAGAACTATGTACAGGACCTCAAGGTTTCATTTCCAGTCACACAAATAAAGTTACTAGTTATCACCCGGAGATTTTCAGAACACAGATGAGTATATCAGATATTTGACATGGGACATAATATACAGGTAAGTCCTCTACGAACACCTTAAGTATGATCTAAGGGAATACGGCTCTGATACAACAGAGGACTTCCAAGCAGGTGAGCGTGTTAACCAGAAACTGGCTGTTACCAAGTGCTTCACATATCGCACTGTTACACCTAACCTAAATAATTTTACTATGTACATAAATTTCCATTTGGTAACTCATATGAGGCCCCAAATAATATTATATTGTCAGACTTGCTTATTTTAGCATTTAATAAGGAAGTTCTCAATATGATATTAAGTGGCATCGGTTCAAAGTATGTGGAAGATGACCATGCATAACAATATTCACTAGAGAATCTGGATACATTGAGCTCATGGAGTGATATATGAGTAGTGGAATTTAATGTAGATAAATGTCATGTAATACACTCACTGCCTAGCTGCCAGAGAGTGTGGACGTGCCTCGCACCACTCTGCTGACAGTCTAGCAAGCTATCCAGTGACATCATGGTACTTAGCGTGAGGAGGTGTGTGAATACCGTTGGTATAGAACTTCTTCGATGGGCGATTACGCCTACGACTGCACAAGTGTTGCTACCCATGATTATCTGCAACATTTATGGAATTGAGGACAAGGATTTGTACAGCATGGCTTTGATTGGATCCTACAGGCTATTTGTGAAACTACTCTCTGGGCCAGTGTATGAGAGGCTTGTTGATCACTTCCAAGATATCTGCGTGGAAGTGACCCCTGCAGTGTGTGTGCGTATCGTGGATGTCTCACGACAATACATGTGGGTAAAACTGTGCAATGCGCCATTCGAAGCAGATGAGGCAGATATCCGCCGTGTTTTCAGCCGATGATACACATCGTACAAGGCAAGTGGGTGGCTGGGATGTATGGTGGTCTCCCAGAGGGCATGTTTACCTTTAATATGTCTCTACAACAACCCATACCATCGTATGTGTACCTTGTTGTCTTCCGCACACAGGTCATGGTGTCGTATGATGGGCAACGATGGACATGCTGCCTCTGCAGATACTATGATCATATGGCGGCAGAGTGTGGGTAGTGTGGGCAGTCCAGGAGGCTGACCTGTGGAGCAACAACTGTCAATGAGCAGGAGGATCCCATACCTGTTCGACAAGGAGATGGAGGGCATGGTCAACTTTGGAGTGAGGAGACTAAGGCGACAGTAGTGGAGTCGTAACTGGAGCTGACGACTACCGAGTTGCCTGCACCGCTGGTGATACAGCAGACTTGTGGGGATGATCAGGTGATGGTGGAAGTCATGGAATTCAATTCAACAATAGAGATGGTATTGCAGTCCATGTTGCCCATCTACAAATGAGGTCTCCCAGGCTGTGCCGCTGGCCAGTCCAAAGGTCGTGTCTGTAGAGGACGAGTGGCGGGTGGTGGCTGTAGATGCTGGTGAGGCCGGCGAGGATGTGCTAACCCCTGGTCAGGTGGCCTCGACGACGGTGGTGGTGGAGGTTCACCGTGTGGACACCCCGTTCACGAGCATGGAGGAGGACATTGTGACGAGGAAGAGGGCGGCAGCAACGTCGGACTCTGACGACATCCTGATGCCAGCTCAACTTACAGGGAAGAAGGCTTGGGTAGAAGGGGGTCATTGTGCGAGTGGAAGTAAGCAGCACCAGCAGGTGGTGCAAGGAGAGACATGTGTCATGCATGGAGAGCATGGCAAAGGCGGTCCCCAGGGCCCTGGTGGGCATGCCAAAGGGGCAGTGGGGCAGAGGGGGTGGAAACCTTAGCTCAGGTCTCTGGTGTATGACTATAAATGCTAATGGCTTGTGTGCGAGAGTGAAGCATGAATAATTGCGAATGTTTTTGTGTCAGCATCGTGTGGATGTCATTTTCATTCAGGGACATAACTGTTAGGTTGGCACGGAGTGTGAAGTGAATGGTTATCAGGGTTTTGTTACACCTTCAGCATAGTTGAAGGGATGAGGTGGGCGGCAATCTTGATCTGGGAGGCAAGCTCATTTGTGTTGCTCAGAAGTGAAGGAGAGGGGTGAGGGTAGGGTCTTGCATGTGGATGGATGGTGGAGTGTTGAGAGAGTGTTGTTGGTATGTGTGTATGCACCTGCTGAGAATGTTGTGAGTGTTAAGACAGCCTTTGTCAGGGAGGATTTGGTATTCTTCTTTCATACGTTGCCATCTTTAGTGATCGTGGGGGAGATTGGAATTGCGTTGTCCGCTGGGCTGATGTGGCACCGCAGGGGGCAGGCTTCTTTTCGCATGTCTTAGGGGAGCTTTTATGGGACGTTCACTTGCGGGATGCATTTGTTGGGGGTTCGTGGGAGGTAGAGCACAATTATGTGCAGGAGGGGTATGAGGCGAGGTTGGATAGGATCTACGTCATGCAGCGTGTTGTCGCTGAGTCATTCAGTACCGTTGTGACACTGTTTACAGATCATAGGTCGGTAGTGGCGGAGGTTGGGCGAGAGTCACTGGCACGGAAACAGGCAGGGTACTGGAAATAAAGTATGAAGGTTCTAGAGGATGAGGAGGTGATGGGCAGTTTTGCAACTTTATGGGAGACGCTCAGAGCGGAGGGGCGGTTTGTTGAGGATGTGGTGAGTTGGTGGGATGGAGTGGCAAAGGAACGGATTTGTAAATTCTATGTCCATGAGAGGAAGAGGATCAATCAATTGCGTTACGGCTTGTCTAATTACCTGGAACATCGATTAAGGGGTTGTTATGGTATGGGAGTGTTGACGGGGTTTATCTGGTGGAGGAGATACACGTGTTGAAAGGGAGGATCTGGAGTTGTAGGACGAGAGATTTGAAGTAGTGAGGGTACAGGCGGAGGTTGTTACAGGCTGTCGGCGTGCGTGCTGTGCAGTCAACAGCAACGACAGCAGGCCACCACTCTGATACAGTTGGAGGTGCACAGTATGGTGGAGGGATATCAGGAGGGGCAGTTGCTGTGGTCGACGGAGTGTATGGGTGTGTATGTGGATTGTGGGTTCGAAGGCCGACGGGACTATTGCACTATTTCGTTGATGTGTGCCAATTACAAACTTTTTGCAAAGGTGTTAGGGAACCGTTGAAAGTGCGTTGGTGATAGGGTAGATTCACAGAGTCAGTTCAGCCTTCCAGGTAGATCAATAGTGGTGGGGCATGGGATCCTCAGGGACTTTGTAAAGGAGATGGGGGAGGGTGGAAGGGGGTTTGCTGGCATTGGACTGGAAGTGGGCTTATGACACGGTAGAGCAGATGGCATTACGGAGTATCCTCCTCTGCCAGGGCTTCGGGGAGGAAATAGTAGGGTGGGTGGACACGTTGAATAGGGGGGGGCACGTTCCCATACAGATTAATGTGGGGGGGCGGTGGTTATAGGCAGAGGTCTACGACAGGGTGCCTGTTGTCACAATTATTGTTTGCGTGTGTGCGAGACACCTTTTGTAGGTTAGTTGGGGAGTAGACATGTGGGGGGGGGGATGAGGTGGTGGGGAGGGAATGGCCGGGACTGGTGGGGTATGTGGATGACGCGACTATTTTGGTAGATGAGAGGACGAGGTTGGGTGAATTGGGAAAGGTAGTCTGGCTGTATGGGGGCACGACTGGTCTGGTTGTGAATGTGGAGAAGTCTCTCATCTTGGGTTTGGAGGTGTGGGAGAGGCGGTTGAGTGGGGTTGTCCAGTGGTGCAGAAGTGCATGGGGAGTTTTTTAGATCTGTGGCATTGTTTATGCAGGGGACCTCGCCTGGGCACGGGAGGCTAATTTGGATCGGTTGGTAGACTGCGTGGAGAAGCGGTTGGGGTGCTGCGACTGTCTCACTTAACCCTTTTTCAATGTGCAATTGTGGTAAACGTGCTGTTGTATAGTAAGATTTGGTATGTTTTGCTAATGTGTTCCCATTGACGGGCCGATGATTCATTGTATCCAACGGAGGGTGTTCAGGTTTTTGTGGGGTTCAAGGTGTGACTGGCTGAGAAGGGAGGTGGTAATGTTGCTGGTGTGTCGGGGTGGCCTAGGTCTTTTGGATTTGCG
The DNA here is from genome assembly GCA_009830355.1 of Cherax destructor. Classification (NCBI taxonomy): domain Eukaryota; kingdom Metazoa; phylum Arthropoda; class Malacostraca; order Decapoda; family Parastacidae; genus Cherax; species Cherax destructor. The sequence goes on along the minus strand of WNWK01000736.1, from coordinate 74,733 downwards.
GTGGCAGGTTAAATGCATGTTCATTCAGCAAGAGGTACTGAGGGTGGGGGTTTCCATGAAGGACGGTTGGGGAAGGTGCACGATGTGATGCAGGGCTTATATAAGGGGGTTGAGTTGAGGGAGTGTGAGACGAACTTATGTGTGATGGCTATGGCCTGTGAGCCTGGTAAACTCAGGGTGGGGGTCTTGCAAAGGGTAATTGTGGGGAGTAAGGTGACACCGGTGTAAAGAATTTACCCAATGTATGATTGGGGAAACATTTGGAGGCGTTTCAGTAGGATGCAGTTAAGTCCCCAGGTGCATAAGATGATGTTCCGATTTTTGCATGGCATTTTGCCATCGGGTGTAGTACTGCGGGATAGGAGGGTCAGGGGATAGGGGCAGTGTGGGATATGTGGAGGTGAGGAAACAGCATTTCATGTTGTGTTTTTTGTGAGGGGTTGGGGGGATCAGGGAATGGATTAGTCGCATAGTTGCAAGGGTAGGGGGGAGCAGCGTGTCAGTGCTGAGGGTAATATGCTTGGATGTGGGATCGAGGTCAAGAAAGTGGTGCATGCTATCACGTATGTGATGGTGGATTTTGTCTACATCTCGTGGAACATGAGGGGGAAGGACAAGTGGGGTGTGTGGAAGCGTGTACTTGCGGTAATGTTCTATAGAACGGTGTGTAGGAATAGGGACATTTATGGGAATAGGTGGGAGGAGAGGTTTTTGGGGGGCTCTGGTGGTCTGGTGGCTAAAGCTCTCACTTCACACGGCGAGGGCCTGGGTTCGATTCCCAGCCAGGGCAGAAACATTGGGCGTGTTTCTTTACACCTGTTGTCTATGTTCCCCATCAGTAAAATGGGTACCTGGGTGTTAGTCGACTGGTATGAGTCGCATCCTAGGACACTGACCTAATCTGCCCGAAATGCTCAGCATAACAAGGGACTTTCTATATAGTAGTATGTCACTGATGTCAGCTAGGCCTGTATATCATGTACATGTACTTGTAGTAAATAAAGATATTATTAAAGATATTATTATAGAACCCTCACAGTGAAAGATATGCTTGAGATGTAAGGGGTGTGTGGTGAAGAGGGGATGGCATGTGGGTGGGTTGTGGGGAGGGGGGAGCTCAGGGGAAAGGAATGGGCTTGCTGCCAGGTGAGAGCGAGGTTCAGGTAGGGGCAGGATGCGTCGTGGAAGGTGTGGTGTGGTCTGCTACATGATGGCAGCGTCAGTTCATGGAGTGCATATCTGGGTGCCTGCTAGCATGCGTCTAGAGGGCAGTGTGCAGGTGTCCAGTGTTTTGTGTGAAACTAGTTTGATATGTGCTGTTCAGATGTGTCTGCGAACTGTGGTGCACGAGGTGTGTAAGGTCCTGCATAGGGCTGTCGCTGCCTGCACCTGCGTGCTGGTATGGTTGAGGGTGGTGTATTCCGCCGGTGTGTATGCATGCATTTTGGCCTGGCGCCGGTTTGATCTCACGGCGCCATGTTATGTTATGCTGTGCCATGTTATGTTATGTTATGTTGTAAGATGCCATTTGTAATGGCTTGTGCATCAGTTTGTATATATTTTGGCTAAGAGAAGGTTGATGGGTGGGGTAGTATGTAGGGGAAGGGAACTTGCCACCCTCAGCAATGTGGGGGTGGGGTGGCATAGTAGAGGCCTTTTTGTGCAATTTTTGGACATGCATGAGTGTTCTATGTTTTTCTGTCTGGTGACTGAAGCAATGTACCATATCCATTTTTATTACATGTACGGGCGGAAAGTGTATCCACTCGCCTGTGGGGAGTTTATGTTCTGCCATGAGATGTCATGGGGGGGTCAGGTGTTCTGAGAGAGTGGCGGTCTGTGACTGTCCAATGGGTGCTGATTTGTTAACATATATCCAATGTTTGATCACTGTACCATTAATATTGTACGTGTTATAAACCATGTTGATTTCAGTGTAGGGTGCAGGGTGGGGTGGTCTTTGGGGTGTGGGTAGTTTTCACCCCACAGTTGTGTGGTGGTGGTGTGATTAGGTAGGGATGGCTTGTGTTACCACTTCGACATTGTAACTTAAATAAAAAGGTCCTGGCTCCTAAATGGCTGCTCAATCTGCTGTCTAGGGGCATTTAAATTACATTGAAAAAACACAGCAACTCTATGACCAGCATACAATTATATGTCAAACAATATTAATTTAGGAAGGAAGGACAAAAACTCACTTATATAAAAATATGTCTATATATTAAAGTAAATTATATACAACTTATAACCTACTACAAATAAACACCAAACTCCAGTATTTATAAACAGGGAGGCTCCATGACACCCTCCGTTTCCTGCAGGCTACTTAGCCTACAGTTTAAATGTTATACTCTCCAAAACAGACCCTTGCACACACTAGGGCCTTAAAAAAACATGAGCACGTGAATACAAAATTACTCACTAACTCTAATATATGACGACTTCACCCGCCGCCTTCCTACACGTACTAACTCTCCAACACCTCATCTGCTCCTGTCTTGACCACTCTGCCTTGACAGGGATAAAACGCGTTCGGATTGGGAATAATACCGGAGATATAAAACATTGTTTTTTTTAGTACTCCGTAATAGCTTGTATATTGCTTTGAGCCTGTTGAGAGTCTCTTTTATATATTAATTAGATAACTGTACTGACATGTTTTAAATAAAAAAAAAAAAATGTCATGTAATGAAAGCGAGAGAAAGTGAAATCAGGCCACATGAAGAGTGAGATTATGTGATGAAATATTAAAAGTAAAAGATAACTGAATCTAGGAGTTATAATTAATAACAATTAACACTGGAAGATGATATACGTGTAGTTGAGATAACATTACATTCTATACTTGCAGGTTATAAAACAACTTTCGAATATATGAATGTTGCAATGTTAAGAAAGTTGTTTATAACTTGTACTAAGTCAAAATTGAAATATTGTGTAGTGACCACAACTGAAAAAATTGATAAGTTAGAAAAAGTTTAAAGAAGAACTGCAAAATAACAGCCAGAGTTGAACAATATGAACTTTGTTGAAAGACTGAAAACATTAAAGTTGTCTATGTGGGCTGACACAGAAAAAGACGAGATATGATAACATATAAGGTCTTAATAGAAGAGATAAATATTTCTTAGTTGCTTTAACAAAAACAACTTGAGACCACCGTTGTAAATTGTGGAAAGAAAGTGGTGTAGAAAGGGTAGTACGTAGTACGTAGTACGTAGATTATTTTTTCAAATAAAGGAGGAATTAGTAAGTTTGGCAACCACATGAAATTAAAAAAAAAAACATATGCTGAACAGAGTCCTGAAGACGAGATACTGTAGATATATTCAGACAATGCTATACTTTCACAGACACACAAAAGAATCTGGACAGGCTAGAAGCCTGGTCTAGCAACTGACTCTTGTAGTTCAACCCCACCATGTGAAAAGTCATGAAGATTGGGGAAGGGCAAAGAAGACCGCAGACAGAGTACAGTCTAGGGTGCCAAAGACTGAGAACCTCACTCAAGATAAACGATCTTGGGGTAAGTATAATACCTAGCACATCTCCTGAGGCGCACATCAACCAAATAACTGCTGCAGCATATGAGCTCCTGGCAAACCTGAGAATAGCGTTCCGATACCTCAGTAAGGAATCGTTTAAGACTCTGTACACCATGTACGTCATGCCCATACTGGAGTGTGCAGCTCCAGTTTGGAACCCACACCTGGTCAAGCACGTCAATAAACTAGAGAAAGTGCAAAGGTTTGCAGAAAGACTAGTCCCGGAGTTAAGGGGTACGTCCTACGATAAGAGGATAAGGGAAATCGACCTGACGACACTGGAGGACAGGAGAGAGGGGAAGGGACATAACGACATGTAAAATACTGAGAGGAATTTACAAGTTGGATAGAGACATGATGTTTCAAAGATGGGACACAGCAACAAGGGGTCACAGCTGGAAGTTGAAGAATTAGATGAGTCACAGTGATGTTAGGAAGTATTTCTCAGTCACACAGTTGTCAGGAAATGGAACAATCTGTAGAGTGATGTAATGGAGGCAGGTTTCATACACAGCTTTAAGAAGAGGTACGATGGAGCTCATGGAGCAGGGAGAGAGTGGACCTAGTAGCGACCAACAAAGAGGCGGGGTCAGGAGCTGTGAATCGACCCCTGCAACTACAGTTAAGTGAGTACACACACACACACACACAGAGTGGTCAGGAAGTAGAATAGCTTGGGAAGTGATGTAGTGGAGGCAGGATCCATTCATAGCTTCAAGAAGAGGTATGATAAGACTCATGGCAAAGCGAGAATGACCCAGTAGTGGCCAGTGAAGAGGCGGGGCCAGGAGCTATGAATCGACCCCTCAACCACAACTAGGTGAGTACACACACACTTGAAGCAGTATTTAAGGGGCCCAGGCAACATGTATGAGGGGTAAAAAAATTGAACCTGAAAAATTATGGAAAATAATATTTTCTTACCAAAAAAATAGTGCATAATTCTGGCAACATGTTCATGGAATCAGCTTCTGTATCATATTTCTAAGTATGTTTTTTCAAAGATGCAAATTTCTTTTGTTTTTCCTGTAATCAAGAGGGCCTGTTGATAATTAGTGTTTTTTCGTTTTGTTTTGTTTTTTACTCCAAAAATAACAATTTTTATGATTGTTTCATTCAAAACAGTCTACATGGTAAATTGTGTGAGGACTAGAGTGAGCAGAGCGGAGAGATGGTGGCTCAGTAGCCTGAGGGCTGTCAACAAAGATGGGGTTCTGCAACACGGTCAAATTTGGTGTGCCATAACCATAGAGTTTTACAGATAACAAAAATGTGAATAAAACAGGAATAAGTTATTGACATTATTTTCCCTTATTTGCGAAGAGTATATATAGGAGTGTCATAATTTTTTCGCATGTTATCGAGGAATGATGGTTCTATTACACATTCAGCATTGATTTGAGATATATCCTACTGTTTTGTTTTTATTGAATTTTTTCCTCCCAAAAAAGTCATTAAAAACAAACACAAATTTCAAAAAAAATTATAATGAAATCTATTGACATTTCTCTCAAAAACCATTGAAATAAAGATTATCTAGCTCTTTATCTTTCATCTGATGTCGACTAGAACATTGTATATCTTACCAATTTTGTAGATAATGGGAAGTTTTATGAAAAATAAAATTTTGCAATATCTTGCAATTTTGCAACATAAAGTCAATGCACCAACATTGGTGAAGGTTGAAAATGGTGGTTAAATCACAGTATCAACGTTCATTGAAATTGAACCAAAAACAAAAAAGATGAATACTTAATGCCAAAGGTCCCTCGTTAATAGTGCTCCCTGGATTTAGCGTTCTAGCAGCTGTCCTAAGTTATTATTAGCAGTCATCGTATGTGATTGCATCAGTGAACATACCTACAAGAGTGTAACAGCTTTCTAGAGTGTGAATAATGTGATAAGATCAAGAATTTTACAATTTAAATATGAATGTGGGTGATTTTAGTGGAAGGTGTGTGAGGGAGGGTAGCAATCAGCTGGTCGGTGCCGGCAGCAATGTTGACTCAAATAATCAAAACAATCATATTTAATGGGTCAAGGTTGGGACCTTAAATAAAAATAAATGCAAGTAACTGGTCGGGTATAGCAGCAGTGTAGTGATAAAGTAAATAATGAAAGAAAATAAAAATTAGTCAATCCCCAGCAGTTGGTGTTGTGACTACTGTTAGTATCATCAGATTTGTTATGACCATAATACTAAAGGAAAAAGAGTGAATACCAAGTTTTTTTATGCATGATAAAATCTACGGAGGGAGTTACAAACTGAAGTTCATACAAGCCACCACCGAGTGTTGGTACGTGACTAACTGTCAGAGTGGGCGAATGTGTCGAGTGGGTTCCACAAGGGTCAGTCGTAGGTCCGGTGCTGTTTCTTATATATGTGAATGACATGATGGAAGGAATAGATTCAGAAGTGTCACTGTTCGCTTATGATGTGAAACTGATGATGAGAATACAAGCGGACGAGGATCATTTAAGATTACAAGGGGATCTGAGCAGACTACAAGTCTGGTCCATCAAATAGCTCCTGGAGTTTAACCCCAGTAAGTGTTAGGTCATGAAGATTTAGGAAGGACACAGAAGACCGCAGACGACATACAGGTTAGGGAATCAAAGACTGCAAACGTCACTTAAAGAAAATGATCTTGGGGTAAGCATTATAACGAACATGTCTCCTGAGGCACACATCAATCAAATAAATGCTGCAGCATATGGGCGATTGGCAAACCTGAGATTAGCGTTCAGAAATCTGAGTTAGGAGTCATTCACGACATTGTATACCGTGTACGTCAGGCCTATACTGGAGTATGCAGCACCAGTATGGAACCCTCACCTAGTCAAACACATCATGAAATTGGAGAAAGTGCAAAAATTGGCAACACGTTTAGTCCCGGAACTGAGAGGTATGTCTTATGAGGAGAAGTTAAGGGAACTCAACCTGATGACACTAGAGGATAGGAGAGACAGGGGAGACATGATAACAACGTATAAAATACTGAGAGGAATTGACAAGGTGGACAGGGCTCGAATGCTTCAGAGATGGGATACAGGAACAAGGGGCCACAATCGGAAGCTGAAAACCCAGATGAGTCATAGGGATGTTAGGAAGTATTTCTTTATCCTTAGAGTTGTCAGGAAGTAGAATAATCTGGAGAGTGAAGTAGTGGAAGCAAGTTCCATACATAGCTTTAAGAAGAGGTATGATTAAGCTCATAGAGCAAGGAGAGAGTGAATTATTATCGATCAGTGAAGAGGCGGGTTTAGGAGCTATGACTCGACCCATGCAACCACATATAGGTGAGTACACACACACACACACACACACACACACACTCACACACATAACAATTGCCTCCCCTCCTACAAATGCCATTACAGTAGTTATGCCACTGTTAATGACCTCTCGCGTGACCCAGTAAACCGTCTCACTCCAAGTCACGAAGCCATGTAATGTGGTAAGGTCACTAAAGTGTGATAGGATAAAGTCACTAAGGGCTCGGGGGGTAAGTTCAGTAAGGGCTGAGGGGGCAAGATCAGTAAGGGTTAAGATTCTTATGTTCAGTAAAGGTTAATGGTGGTATGTTAGGTAAGGGCTGAGGGCTATTAAGATCAGACACACACACACACACACACACACACACACACACACACACACACACACAAACACACACACATACACACACACACAAGCACATAAGGAAACTAGATAAAATGCAAAGGTTTGCAACAAGACTAGTCCCAGAGCTAAGGGGTATGTCCTACAAGGAGAGGTTAAGGGAAATCGACCTGACGACACTGGAGGACAGGAGAGATAGGGATGATATGATAACGACATATAAAATACTGAGAGGAATCGACAAGGTGGACAGAGACAGGATGTTCCAGAGATGGGACACAGCAATGAGGGTTGGAATTTGAAGACTCAGATAAATCACAGGAATGTTAGGAAGTATTTCTTCAGTCACAGAATTGTCAGGAAGTGGAATAGTCTGGGAAGTGATGTAGTGGAGGCAGGATCCATACATAGCTTTAAGAAGAGGTATGATAAAGCTTATGGAGCAGAAAGAGTGACCTAGTATCGACGAGTGAAGTGGCGGGGCCAGGAGCTGTGAATCGACCCCAGCAACCACAACTAGGTGAGTATACACACACAAACAGAAACACCCACACACACATAAACATAAGCACATACACACAAACAGAAACACACACACATACACACAAGAAGTGCTTCAATATTTGCTGCATTTTCTATTGCAGCAAATATAATGACGTTACATTAAAAATATAATAAACTCAATTGCAGTTAGAGGAAAAAAATCAAATTCACTGTGACCGCGAAGGATAGCACAGCAGACGACGTCGGATTACAGTGCTATGGTCGTAGGATTACGCTGCGGCTGACGTAGGATTACTCTGAGGATGACCTAAGATCACAGAGCAGCATGTGTATGATCACACTGGGGCTGACAACTGTGAGAACTGAAATCGCTGCGGCAAACTTGTACTCAGTTATTAAGGACACGATACTGTCCACCACCTGGACAAGTTTATTGTAGGTCTGTCTTAATATGGCCATAGAAAACATGGAAATAAGTTAATGTGGCCACATGTTAATTTCTGAGTTAGTTAACATTACAATTGCTTTGCAAGAGGATCACTGACACCAGTTAATATACGTGAGACAGGTAATTCGTATCGAGGATGTTAATGTAAACATTTGAATGTATGTTTGTATTGATTGGCTTGTGATTCTATGTTCCTGGAGGTGCAAGTATGTCAGCGCCACCTGTCAACCAAAACTGTCTCATGTACGAAACTCGCAGGTTGAAGTACACAAATAACCCTCACATAGGGGAAACTTTGGACGACGTTTCGGTCAGACTTGGACCATCAACTGGTCCAAGTCGGACCGAAACGTAGTCAAAATTGTCATTCTCGTTTGTGTATGTTTTGTGTGTATTGTTCCAGTCACGGTATTGTTCCAGTCACGGTATTGTTCCAATCACGGTATTGTTCCAGTTACGGTATTGTTCCAGTCACGGTATTGTTCCAATCACGGTATTGTTCCAGTTACGGTATTGTTCCAGTCTCGGTATTGTTCCAACCACGGTATTGTTCCAGTTACGGTATTGTTCCAGTCACGGTATTGTTCCAACCACGGTATTGTTCCAGTTACGGTATTGTTCCAGTCTCGGTATTGTTCCAGTCACGGTATTTTGCCAGTCACGGTAGTGTTCCAGTCACGGTATTGTTCCAGTCACGGTATTGTTCCAATCACGGTATTGCTCCAATCACGGTATTGTTCCAATCAAGGTATTGTTTCACTCACAATATTGTTCTAGTCACGGTATTGTTCTAGTCACGGTATTGTTCCATTCACGGTATTGTTCCAATCACGGTATTGTTTCAGTCACGGTATTGTTCCAGTCACGGTATTGTCCCAGTCACGGTATTGTTCCACTCACGTTATTGTTCTAGTCACGGTATTGTTTCAGTCACGGTATTGTTCCACTCACGGTATTATTCTAGTCACGATATTGTTCCAGTCACGCTATTTTTCCAGTCACGGTATTGTTCCAGTCACAGTATTCTTCCAATCACGGTATTGTTCCAGTCTCGGTATTGTTCCAGTCACTGTATTTTTCCAATCACGGTATTGTTCCAGTCACGGTATTGTTCCAGTCAAGGTATTGCTGCAGTCACAGTATTGTTCCAATCATGGTATTGTTCCAGTCACAGTATTGTTCCAGTCACGGTATTGTTCCAGTCACGGTATTGTTCCAATCACGATATTGTTCCAGTCACGGTATTGTTCCAGTCATTGTATTGTTCAATTCACGGTATTGTTCCACTCACTGTATTGTTCGAGTCACGGTATTGTTCCACTCACTGTATTGTTCCTGTCACAGTATTGTTCCAGTCACAGTATTGTTCCAATCGCTGTATTGTTCCAGTCACGGTATTGTTCAAGTCACGGTATTGTTCCACTCACTGTATTGTTCTAGTCATGGTATTGTTCCAGTCACAGTGCTGTTCCAGTCACGGTATTGTTCCAGTCACGGTATTGTTCCAATCACGGTATTGTTCCTTGTTATTCTTTATTATCATCTCTCTTATTTTCCTTGAGGTGAGGATCTTGCCCTGGTTCAGTACTCACTTCACCTGCCTTGAAAGATGCTGTTAGTGTGCAGCAATGTTCCAGCCTAGATAGAACAAGCGACCTGAAGAGTGTCATCATGGGCTTGAAAACCCTAGTTTTGAAGGTTCTCATTATCCATCCCGTCATTTTTCTAGGAGATGTGATTGATACAATGATCACTCCCAGGTCTTTTTTTTTACACAGTAGAGTGAGAAACTAATGTAAAAGATCTGGGAGTGATCATGTCAGAAGATCTCACCTTCAAGAACCATAACATTGTATCAATCGCATCTGCTAGAAAAATGATGGGATGGATAATGAGAACCTTCAAAACTAGGGATGCCAAGCCCATGATGACACTCTTCAGGTGGCTTGTTCTATCTAGGCTAGAATATTGCTGCACACTAACAGCACCTTTCAAGGCAGGTGAAATGCTGACTTAGAAAATGTACAGAGAACCTTCACGGCACACAACTGCAATAATACACCTCAATTACTAGGAACGCTTGAAGTTCCTAAACCGGTAATCCCTTGAACGCAGACGGGAGAGATACATGATTATATACACCTGAAAAATCCTAGAGGGATTAGTACCAAACTTGCACGCGAAAATCACTCCCTATGAAAGCAAAAGACTCGGCAGACGATGTAACATCCCCCCCAGTGAAAAGCAGGGGGTGCCACTAGCACGATAAGAGTCAACACAATAAGTGTCAGGGGCCCAAGACTGTTCAGCTGCATCCCAACATACATAAGGGGGATTACTAATAGACCCCTGATTGTCTTCAAGAAGGCGCTGCACTGGCACCTAAAGTCAGTACCTGACCAACCGGGCTGAGGTTCGTACGTCGGTTTGCGTGCGGCCAACAGTAACAGTCTTGTTGACCAGGCCCTGATCCACCATTAGGCCTGGTCCCAGACCGGGCCGCGGGGGCGTTGACCCCCGGAACCCTCTCCAGGTATACTCCAGGTAGCACCTTCCACTGTACTCTTGATAACGTACTCAGTATTATCCTTACAGAATACGTTGTTTTTTTAATAGTTTTACTTTGAAAATATTTCTAATTCCCTGTAGTGATTTCATCAATATATATCGAGCCATCAACAATTACTTGTTTTAGGTATATTTATTTCTCTGCTCGCGTCATGCCAATCATTTTGACTAATTACTAGTTAAAACTATCGTTATATGAAGTGGTCTATAATGCAGTAACTGTGTGGACTAGTGTTGTCTCTGTCATGGGCGATGTCTATAACCTCATGATGGGTATAATAACACCAGTAACACTGGCTGTGTCCATTACAACTATCTAGCCAACACTGGAGACACTCCAGCCTCACGTGTGGTACCACGTCCTTAGAAACCCAGACTATATTACTCTCTGGTTGATCATTACACAACTGACCTTCCTTCTCTAGTCTGGTTGATCATCACACAACTGACCTGCCTTCTCTAGTCTGGTTGATCATCACACAACTGACCTGCCTTCTCTAGTCTGGTTGATCATCACACAACTGACCTGCCTTCTCTAGTCTGGTTTATCATCACACAACTGACCTGCCTTCTCTAGTCTGGTTGATCATCACACAACTGACCTGCCTTCTCTAGTCCTGTGTCTACATTTAGCTCATCCAAGACCAAAAATACTTTTGTTTCCTTTTTAAAGATTTGCAAATTTATTATTATTTTATTGATATACATTATTTATTAATAATATATATTCCATAAATGTTAGGTATGTGGACACAAGTGCAATTAATGTGACATTTTATTGTGATAACGAGAGCGAAACGTTGCCACAATAAAATGTCACATTAGTTGCACATGTGTCCTTATACCTAACATATTGTGGGTAATTCTACCAACATTAATACAATCTTCAATAAAACTTAAAGGACGACTCCCTGAATATTTATTAAGGAAGGGTTACATTGCCTTATATCTAGAGACTATTTCCCTCTCAGTGGAAATTGGTTAAAATGTTTACCATATTTTTCATAAATTGGTCAGTATTGGAACCCTCCCCCCCCCACACACACACATAGGGTCAGTGAGTACCTGAGTGACGGAAGTCAGAGATTAACAGTAAGGGGCGAAAATAATATAATGGGAGAGTAACGAGGAAGGATCTGCAGAGATCCTTGTACTAGAACCATTACAGTTCTTAATATACGTAAAGGACCTACCAGAGTTGACTGAGTCTTATGTGTCACTGTAGATGAAGTATAACCAATGAGAAGAATATAAAGAAGAGGACAGTGATGAGCTTCAGGAAGACAAATACAAGGCAAAGTAAACTGGAGAAGGTGAGACCAGACCGAACACAGAGTATAACATAGGCAGAGATAAGATGCAAATATCAGGGAATAAATATAGTCTGTTAGCAAATATAACACCAAGTACAAGGTCAAAAATACTCAGAAATCGCATTATATCAGCAGCATATCCAACAATGGCAAACATCAGAGTATCATTCAGGAACCTGAACAAAGAATCCTTCTGAATTTTATATACGACGTATGTGACGCCAATCATTGAATACACAGCCCCAGCATGGAGCCCACACCAAGTCAAGCACGTGCAGAACCTCGATAAAGTCCAACGAATTTCAACGGCACTAGTACCAGAACTGAAGGGAATGTACAAGAAGAGTTTGAAGGAAATGAACCTGACTACTTTGACGTAGAGACTGACAAGGGAAGACATTACTACTACATATTAAGATGAACTGACAGGGCAAATGGGGACAGACTTCTTGAATTCAAAGAGCTAGTATTAATGGGGCACAGGAAAAAGCTAAAAATAAATGAATTATAGGGGTGTAAGGAACTACGCCTATAGTCTTAGGGTGGTTGAAAGTGGAATGATTCTGATTAAGCAGTCGTGGGAGCAAACTCAATACTTAGCTTCAAGAGTAGAAATTAAGTGTAAGAGGGAAAAAATCTGTGATACCATTAAAAAAGTCTAGGAAGTGAGGTATGGAGGCTAGTCTCGATCCCCCAAAACACACATCCACGAGTATAAATCGGTGAATGTACACACAACACACATACACATAACACACACACACACACACACATAACACACACACACACACACACACACACACACACACACACACACACACACAAACAACACACAAACACAACACACACACACACACAACAAACGCACACACACACACCTAGTAGCAATCAGTGAAGAGGCGGGGCCATGAGCTATGACTCGACCCCTGCAACCACAAATAGGTGAGTACAAATAGGTGAGTACACACACACACACACACAACACACACACAAGACACACACACACACACACACACACACACACACACACACAAAACACACACACACACACACACACACGCACACACGCACACAAAATACACACACAACACACACACACACACAACACACACACACACACACACACACACACACACAACACACACACAAAACACACACACACACAACACACACACACACACACACACACACACACACACACACACAACACACACACACACACACACACACACACACACACACACACACACACACACACACACAACACACACACACACACACACACACACACACACATGAACGTTTTGGCAGATAGCTCTGGAATGGTTTAAAAAGTGGATACAGGAATATAACCCATGGAAAAGCAATGTTATGGAGCATTGAGACGAAGAAAAATAGAACTGAATTCTATCTGGGAAGGAATAAAACTCCCAGAAACATTTAAAAACTCACCTTGGAATAACCATCACCTCAAACCTGTCTCCTGAAGCCATCACAAAGAGAATACCAACACCATCTTAGGAGAAGCTTGCAAACATAACAGTGGCTGTGAGGAACATAGAAAATACTCCTTCAATACACTGTTTACCTTTTATGTTCGTCTTATTCTTTAATATACAGAGCAGCTGTGGAACTCTTGCATAAATCACAAAACTGGGAAATCTTAAAGATCATATGAGAGCCTCAAGACTGATGGCTTTACAAAACAAATATATGCAGAGCAGGGTTTATGTAAAGCTTTATTCCGTTTTAATTAAATACTTAAATCATTTTTTATAAACAAAAACATTGCTTCAATAAAAGTTAGATTTTCACATATATATTTTCACTCTATCCTACGGGCATCTTGCCCATGCACCAAATCATCCTTGTACCCAGTCATCCTTGTACCCAGTCATCTTGTACCCAGTCATCCTTGTATCAAGTCATCCTTGTACCCAGTCATCCTTGTACCCAGTCATTCTTGTATCCAGTCATCCTTGTACCCAGACATCCTTGTATCCAGTCATTCTTGTATCCAGTCATCCTTGTACCCAGACATCCTTGTATCCAGTCATCCTTGTACCCAGTCATCCTTGTATCCAGTCATCCTTGTACCCAGTCATCCTTGTACCCAGTCATTCTTGTACCCAGTCATCTTGTACCCAGTCATCCTTGTATCCAGTCATCCTTGTACGCAGTCATCCTTGTACCCAGTCATCCTTGTATCCAGTCATCATTGTACCCAGTCATCCTTGTACCCAGTCATTCTTGTATCCAGTCATCCTTGTACCCAGACATCCTTGTATCCAGTTATCCTTGTACCCAGCCATCCTTGTATCCAGTCATCCTTGTACCCAGTCATTCTTGTACCCAGTCATCCTTGTATCCAGTCATCCTTGTATCCAGTCATCCTTGTAACCAGTCATCCTTGTACCCAGGCATCCTTGTATCCAGCCATCCGTGTACCCAGTCATCCTTGTATCCAGTCATCCTTGTACCCGGTCATTCTTGTGTCCAGTCATCCTTGTACCCAGTCATCCTTGCATCCAGTCATCCTTGTATCCAGTCATCCTTGTACCCAGTCATCCTTGTATCCAGTCATCCTTGTTCCCAGTCATCCTTGTACTCAGTCATCCTTGTACCCAGTCATCCTTGTATCCAGTCATCCTTGTACCCAGTCAACCTTGTATCCAGTCATCCTTGAACCCAGTTATCCTTGTATCCAGTCATCCTTGTACCCGGTCATCCTTGTATCCAGTCATCCCTGTACCCAGTCATCCTTGTATCCAGTCATCCTTGTATCCAGTCATTCTTGTATTCAGTCATCCTTGTATCCAGTCATCCTTGTACCCAGTCATCCTTGTACTCAGTCATCCTTGTATCCAGTCATCCTTGTATCCAGTCATCTTTGTATTCAGTCATCCTTGTATCCAGTCATCCTTGTACCCAATCATCCTTGTATCAAGTCATCCTTGTATCCAGTCATCCTTGTACCCAGTCATCCTTGTATCCAGTCATAATTGTATCCAGTCATCCTTGTACCCAGTCATCCTTGTTTCCAGTCATCCTTGTATCCAGTCATCCTTGTACCCAGACATCCTTGTATCCAGTCATCCTTGTACCCAGTCATCCTTGTACCCAGTCATCCTTGTATCCAGTCATCCTTGTACCCAGTCATCCTTGTATCCAGTCATCCTTGTACCCAGTCATCCTTGTACTCAGTCATCCTTGTACTCAGTCATCCTTTTACCCAGTCATCGTTGTATCCAGTCATCCTTGTATCCAGTCATCCTTGTACCCAGTCATCCTTGTACCCAGTCATCCTTGTACCCAGTTATCCTTGTACCCAGTCATCCTTGTACCCAGTCATCCTTGTACCCAGTCGTCCTTGTATCCAGTCATCTTTGTACCCAGTCATCCTTGTATTTAGGAAAATGAGTAAAGCGTGAATGTACTATTTTTAATGTCATTAAGTGATTGAAAAATAAGAAATATTATCATTCAGGAAAGAGTATTAACATGATTGTAAACAATCACAGGATGGTGGAGCTCGACCCATGGAGGTCCAGTCTTAAAACTCACAGGCAAAAAGTTCAAATTATTGCCAAAGACTCTGGACATATAAGAGTATATGAGGAAAAAGTTGCCTTAAAATCGTCAACTAATATGGAGATAAAAAAATGTAAGTTCAAAAATTTGGACAAGGAAAAAATTAAGTCAAGTTATGGCAACACTGGCAGTGTCGAAGTGAAAAAAATCTAAATGATGAAGCAATGCCTGAAGTATTATTGTTTGAAAATCCATTACATTCTATAACTCTTTTTTATTCCTCACAAAATTCAGAGTTATGTGTCATTTTTTTATATTTCGCATTTTACCCCCAGGGTGTGCAAAAATGGAGGGAATTATTGCCAAAATAAATTCATGGATTTGTTGAACATTGACTCCAGAATATATGATGTAAATATCATAAAGATCGGTTCATAAGAATGGAAAATACTTCAACTGATTTCCATAAAACTTATTGACAAGAAAAAAATAGTACATTTGTGCTTAGTATATGGTGGGTAAAAATACTCACAGTGGTTCTATATGTTTATTGAAAGTACAAATGAGTGTATAGACAATCTTCATGAAGTTCCATGAAGATCGACCCATACTGGAGTTCCATGATGATTGGTAAGTCATGAAGTTCCATGATGATTGGTAAGTCATGAAGTTCCATGATGATTGGTAAGTCATGAAGTTCCATGATGATTTGACTGAAAGTAAAAAAAAAACACATTTGTCAGAGTTTGTGTATACGAAAAGACACACACACACATATATATATTATTTATCAAACTGCAGCAGGCCAGGATTCGACCCCACGAACATTACAATATGATAACAGTAAACAGGTGATATCACAATATGCAACACAACCACTATGAAAAAATAGCGAAATTCAAATCGCTTTTGTGACTTCTCACATTATCAAGGCACTATAAAACACAAAACATCAACAAGAAGGTTTATAAAGAGGCAAGACTACACCTCACAATCACGTCACCATAACAAAGACCGCACCTCACAGTCGCGTGACAGCACCTGACCGTGTGAAGCGCACCTGATACTCCAACAAAGCATTAAGGCTTTTTACTTGTCTAATGTATCATTAAATTCTTCCCAAATTTTATTATTTATAAATGAAACCAATTTATATAAACCAAAAGAAATATTTATATTATTTTCTAAACAACTTTTTATGAAACATGATTTTATTATATTCCTGTCAACCATAGACTTGCTTAATACAAGTTTCTCAGCTTTTTGAAAATCAATTGGATTATTAAAATCTCTCACATTAATGAATGGAACATTAGAATTTTGTCCAGTTCTAATATTGAACTAAGATTAACACAACATAAATATAGCATTAGAACTGGACAAAATTCTAATGCTCTATTTATTAATTTGAAAGATTTTAACCATCCAATTGATTTTCAAAAGGCTAAACAGCAGAGGTGTAGACACTGATGACCTAACATCCTCCAGCTTTATAAGATGTGTCTCTCTTCCTCTGCCTCCTCTATTATTGCCTAACATCTTCCGTCTAATCATCATGTGCATACGTTGTGGGTGATGTTGATTGTATTGCTGTGCGTCCACACCCAGGTGCAATATCCAGACAACTATTCTCGTATCCTACATTGTGCTAGCATGTCGCTTGGGCACCTGCCAACTCCAGTTAAATTGAGTGCGTTGTTGCAGTACTGCCAAATTGAGTGCGTTGTTGCAGTACTGCCAAATTGAGTGCGTTGTTGCAGTACTGCCAAATTGAGTGCGTTGTTGCAGTACTGCCAAATTGAGTGCTGAGTTACAGTAATGCCAAATTCATTGGTGAAGAGCTTAGTTTGCGTTCTGAATTCTTCCTTTCAGACAGCGGGTTATCATTACATCAGCTGTTAGTTCATCGTAGATCAGCGTTTTTCTTCAAGTATCGTTCATCGAGGTTGAATGAAATTTTCTGAGTCTGTGAGATTATGGTTTCTTGTTATTTTCATTGTCCTTCTGGACCTTGAAAATAGTAGAAACTTGATGTCCGATGGTAGAAACTTGATGAACAATTTTAGAAACTTGATGAACAATGGTAGAAACCTGATGAACAATGGTACAAACAATGGTGTTGACATTGCACCTGGTGATGCTCCTGAAGAATCTTGCGAGAGAGTCTATGACACTGTCAGTCAGAAAGCCAGTTTTTTCATTCCATTTACTTTCCACTTCTTTCCAGTTTTCAATCCTTTTTCTGTGTTGTATGATTTTACAAGATTGGACAACCATTATTGCACTTTGTGTAATAATGGTTGACACATTCTTCCTTTTCCAAGACGTCTTCACAGGGGCAATCACTACCATTGAATCCAATAATGCCTTATAAGGCCGAATCACCATTACTCACTACTGTAGTTTACCTAAGCTTGTGGTTGAGGGATTCTTGCCAAATCATTTTGGTTGCGTCTGGGGAAATTTTTTGATAATTTTCCCTGTAATTTGTACAGTAACTGAAGGTGAATAATTGTTTATACAACGTAGTATAGGTGTGTAGTGTTGATGTGACTTTTACCTGGAGTATACCTGAAGAGGGTTTCGGGGGTCAACGCCCCCGCGGCCCGGTCTGTGACCAGGCCTCATGGTGGATCAGGGCATGATCAACCAGGCTGTTACTGTTGGTCCCACGCAACCCGACGCACGAGCCACAGCCCGGCTGGTCAGTTACTGACTTTAAGTGCTAGTCCAGTGCCTGCTTGAAGACAGCCAGGGGTCTTGAAGACAGCCAGGGGTCTTGAAGACAGCCAGGGGTCTATTAAAAGATGTTAAGACACAGAAGAACCAACATCCCTTATAATTTGTTTTTGGTAATTCACAGGTCAACAATTTTTTAAAAGCTGTATGGTTCTTAAATGAGATTAGTTAATTCTTATGTATTTTCATGTCCTGAATCCAAATATCACCTAGAAAATTGCTTATTTTATTATAACGTACAATATGTGTCAGTATGTTTTAAATTCTAATCCGTACCTACTCTATGCTTTTTTGCTTGACGCTTATAGTGGGCTGAAGAATCATCTCTTGCCAATGTCCAGCAATAGTCTGCAAGTATTCTTGTGTCTTATTTTCCCTGCTACCATATTTGAAATATCATGGTGAAACCTTTCACCATGTTCGTCACTAACTGCCCCACAGTTCGCTGAAAAAAAGTCTAAATATGAGTCAAAAAAGTGGATTTTAAGTGACATGTTACATCTCATGTTCTTGTAAGCCTTGATGAGGTTTTCCACCAATTCTTCATAGTTATCTTCCCTTCTGTTTCCGAGAAATTCCTTCACCACTAACTTGAATGCTTCCCAAGCAGCTTTCTCCTCCCCATGAAGGTCT
Organism: Cherax destructor; assembly: GCA_009830355.1. Taxonomy (NCBI): domain Eukaryota; kingdom Metazoa; phylum Arthropoda; class Malacostraca; order Decapoda; family Parastacidae; genus Cherax; species Cherax destructor. The sequence goes on along the minus strand of WNWK01000736.1, from coordinate 55,833 downwards.
GATTCAAAGTCACCATCTTTAAGAAGCTCTCGAATCTGAGGACCATTGAAGACTTCCTCTCTTATCTTAGCGTCGCTCAGTGAGGGGAATTTTGATGTTAAATACATGAATCCCTGATCGGATTTGTCCATAGCTTTTACAAAAAATTTCATGAGCCCCAGTTTTATGTGTAGTGGTGGTAGCAAAATTTTGTTTGGTTCAATGAGAGGAAGATGTTGAACATTGTTCATCCCAGACTCCAATGATTGACGAGGTGGCCAGTCTCTCCTGATGTAGTGGCAACCTCTTGCACGGCTCTCCCATCACATAACAAGCAGCAGTACTTGGTGTATCCGCCCTGCAAGACCATCACAAGAGCAACAACCTTTAAGTCACCACAGCACAACCACCTCGTATGACTGCTGGAACAATAATGAAGGTCAGTGAGACTGTGAGTGTGGTAAGAAACACACTGCCGCAAACCTGTTGCAACCTGTTGTGACACGTAGGTCTATATTGAAAAGTAGAGCTAACAAACAATTTTAACCATGATATTCATTATCAGTGACCTAAAATTAGTTGGAAATTGCTACTCTGGTCTCGGAGGCATTTTGTTTTTTCACCATTGAATCAGTTATTTAAAACAATTGATATAATATTGAAAAACTAATGAATCAGTAATGGAAATATATTTCACACCCAGAACGGTGTTACTGAATTAATTGAACATATGTATGTGTACAAAAATGTTTTGGGGAGTAAGCCATGGTAATGGCACATTAATTAACATCTCTCTAATGAGAGAAGTTAATTAATCATGGGTCATCGGGGTCGACAGAAATATTAACGCCAGGAGATCAACTAATACAGGAAGATCTAATGTGAGGTGTATTTGGAAGATCCAGATCTGTGAAATAATTGTCAGATTAATACTGATAAATATAGAAAATGAGACGCAGAGTTAAGGGGATGAAGAACTGACAACCTCGAAGGTAATAATAGTGTGTTGTCACCTACCAGTGTGTGTTGTCACCTACCAGTGTGTGTGTTGTCTCCTCCAAGTGTGTGTGTTGTTACCTCTCAGTGTGTGTGTTGTCACCTCCCAGTGTGTGTGTTGTCACCTCCCAGTGTGTGTGTTGTCACCTCCCAGTGTGTGTTGTCACCTCCCAGTGTGTGTGTTGTCACCTCACAGTGTGTGTGGTCTCCTCCAAGTGTGTGTTGTCACCTCCCAGTGTGTGTTGTCACCTCCCAGTGTGTGTTGTCACCTCCCAGTGTGTGTTGTCACCTCCCAGTGTGTGTTGTCACCTCCCAGTGTGTGTTGTCACCTCCCAGTGTGTGTTGTCACCTCCCAGTGTGTGTTGTCACCTCCCAGTGTGTGTTGTCACTCCCAGTGTGTGTTGTCACCCCAGTGTGTGTTGTCACCTCCAGTGTGTGTTCCTCCAGTGTGTGTTGTCACCTCCCAGTGTGTGTTGTCACCTCCAGTGTGTGTTGTCACCTCACAGTGTGTGTTGTCACCTCCCAGTGTGTGTGTCACCTCCAGTGTGTGTTGTCACCTCCAGTGTGTGTTGTCACCCCCAGTGTGTTGTCCCTCCAGTGTGTGTTGTCACCTCCCAGTGTGTGTTGTCACCTCCCAGTGTGTGTTGTCACCTCCAGTGTGTGTTGTCACCTCACAGTGTGTGTTGTCACCTCCAGTGTGTGTTGTCACCTCCAGTGTGTGTTGTCACCTCCAGTGTGTGTTGTCCCTCCCAGTGTGTGTTGTCACCTCCCAGTGTGTGTTGTCACCTCCAGTGTGTGTTGTCACCTTCCCCAGTGTGTGTTGTCACCTCCCAGTGTGTGTTGTCCCTCCCAGTGTGTGTTGTCACCTCCAGTGTGTGTTGTCACCTCCCAGTGTGTGTTGTCCCCGCCCAGTGTGTGTTATCACCTCGCAGTGTGTGTTGTCTCCTCCCAGTGTGTGTTGTCACCTCCCAGTGTGTGTTGTCACCTCCCAGTGTGTGTTGTCACCTCCCAGTGTGTGTTGTCACCTCACAGTGTGTGTTGTCACATCACAGTGTGTGTTGTCACTTCCCAGTGTGTGTTGTCACCTCCCAATGTGTGTTGTCACCTCCCAGTGTGTGTTTCACCTCACAGTGTGTGTTGTCACCTCCCAGTGTGTGTTGTCCCTCCCAGTGTGTGTTTCACCTCCCAGTGTGTGTTGTCACCTCCCATGTGTGTTTCCCTCCCAGTGTGTGTTGTCACCTCCAGTGTGTGTTTCACCTCCCAGTGTGTGTTGTCTCCTCCCAGTGTGTTTGTCACCTCACCGTGTGTGTTGTCCCTCCCAGTGTGTGTTGTCCACTCACAGTGTGTGTTGTCACCTCCCAGTGTGTGTTGTCACCTCCCAGTGTGTGTTGTCACCTCGCAGTGTGTGTTGTCACCTCACAGTGTGTGTTGTCACCTCACAGTGTGTGTTGTCACCTCACAGTGTGTGTTGTCACATCTCAGTGTGTGTTGTCTCCTTCCAGTGTGTGTTGTCACCTCCCAGTGTGTGTTGTCACCCTCAGTGTGTGTTGTCACCCCAGTGTGTGTTGTCACCTCCAGTGTGTGTTGTCACCTCCAGTGTGTGTTGTCTCTCCCAGTGTGTGTTGTCACTCCAGTGTGTGTTGTCACCTCCTCTCAGTGTGTGTTGTCACCTCCCAGTGTGTGTGTGTGTGTCACCTCCAGTGTGTGTTGTCACCTCCCAGTGTGTTGTCCCAGTGTGTTCCCTCCAGTGTGTGTTGTCACCTCCCAGTGTGTGTTGTCTCCTCCAGTGTGTGTTGTCACCTCCCAGTGTGTGTTGTCACCCTCAGTGTGTGTTGTCACCTCCAGTGTGTGTTGTCCTCCAGTGTGTGTTGTCACCTCCCAGTGTGTGTTGTCACCTCCCAGTGTGTGTTGTCACCTCCCAGTGTGTGTTATCACCTCCCAGTGTGTGTTGTCACCTCACAGTGTGTGTTGTCACCTCCCAGTGTGTGTTGTCACCTCCCAGTGTGTGTTGTCACCTCCCAGTGTGTGTTGTCACCTCCCAGTGTGTCACTCCAGTGTGTGTTGTCACCTCCCAGTGTGTGTTGTCACCTCCCAGTGTGTGTTGTCACCTCCCAGTGTGTGTTGTCTCCTCCCAGTGTGTGTTGTCACCTCCCAGTGTGTGTTGTCACCTCCCAGTGTGTGTTGTCACCTCCAGTGTGTGTTGTCACCTCCCAGTGTGTGTTGTCACCTCACAGTGTGTGTTGTCACCTCACAGTGTGTGTTGTCACCTCCAGTGTGTGTTGTCACCTCCCAGTGTGTGTTGTCACCTCCCAGTGTGTGTTGTCACCTCACAGTGTGTGTTGTCACCTCCCAGTGTGTGTTGTCACCTCACAGTGTGTGTGTTGTCACCTCCCAGTGTGTGTTGTCACCTCCCAGTGTGTGTTGTCTCCAGTTTCCCAGTGTGTTGTCACCTCAGTTGTGTTGTCACCTCCCAGTGTGTGTTGTCACCTCACAGTGTGTGTGTTGTCACCTCCCAGTGTGTGTTGTCACCTCCCAGTGTGTGTTGTCACCTCTCAGTGTGTGTTGTCACCTCCCAGTGTGTGTTGTCTCCTCCCAGTGTGTGTTGTCTCCACCCAGTGTGTGTTGTCACCGCTCAGTGTGTGTTGTCACCTCCCAGTGTGTGTTGTCTCCTCCCAGTGTGTGTTGTCTCCTCACAGTGTGTTTTGTCACCTCCCAGTGTGTGTTGTCACCTCCCAGTGTGTGTTGTCACCTCCCAGTGTGTGTTGTCACCTCCCAGTGTGTGTTGTCTCCTCCCAGTGTGTGTTGTCCCCTCCCAGTGTGTGTTGTCACCTCCCAGTGTGTGTTGTCTCCTCCCAGTGTGTGTTGTCTCCTCCCAGTGTGTGTTGTCACCTCCCAGTGTGTGTTGTCTCCTCCCAGTGTGTGTTGTGTCCTCCCAGTGTGTGTTGTCACCTCCCAGTGTGTGTTGTCTCCTCCCAGTGTGTGTTGTCTCCTCCCAGTGTGTGTTGTCCTCAGTTGTGTTCCCTCCCAGTGTGTGTTGTCCCTCCCAGTGTGTGTTGTCACCGTCTCAGTGTGTGTTGTCACCTCCCAGTGTGTGTTGTCTCCTCCCAGTGTGTGTTGTCTCCTCCCAGTGTGTTTTGTCACCTCCCAGTGTGTGTTGTCACCTCCCAGTGTGTGTTGTCACCTCCCAGTGTGTGTTGTCACCTCCCAGTGTGTGTTGTCTCCTCCCAGTGTGTGTTGTCTCCTCCCAGTGTGTGTTGACACCTCCCAGTGTGTGTTGTCTCCTCCCAGTATGTGTTGTCTCCTCCCAGTGTGTGTTGTCTCCTCCCAGAGTGTGTTGTCTCCTCCCAGTGTGTGTTGTCACCTCCCAGTGTGTGTTGTCACCTCCCAGTGTGTGTTGTCTCCTCCCAGTGTGTGTTGTCTCCTCCCAGTGTGTGTTGTCTCCTCCCAGTGTGTGTTGTCTCCTCCCAGTGTGTGTTGTCCGTCCCAGTGTGTGTTGTTTCCTCCCAGTGTGTGTTGTGTCCTCCCAGTGTGTTGTGTCGTCCCAGTGTGTGTTGTTTCCTCCCAGTGTGTTGTGTCGTCCCAGTGTGTGTTGTCTCCTCCCAGTGTGTGTTGTGTCCTCCCAGTGTGTGTTGTGTCCTCCCAGTGTGTGTTGTGTCCTCCCAGTGTGTGTTGTCACCTCCCAACATTTTTTCATTTATAAATATTGTCCATAAACGATTTTATTGCAGCCAGTGTTATTGGCTTGAAATATTTTGTTTAATAATTTCGAAAACTATAATTACAAATAATTGAAGGTCCCTCTATGTGAGTAGGGGAGCTGAGAAGGTGGTAGGGGGGTTGAGAAGGTGGTAGGGGGGTTGAGAAGGTGGTAGGGGGGTTGAAAAGGTGGTAGGGGGGTTGAGAAGGTGGTAGGGGGGTTTAGAAGGTGGTAGGGGGGTTGAGAAGGTGGTAGGGGCTGAGAAGGTGGTAGGGGGGTTGAGAAGGTGGTAGGGGGGTTGAAAAGGTGGTAGGGGGGTTGGGAAGGTGGTAGAGGAGTTTAGAAGGTGGTAGGGGGGTTGAGAAGGTGGTAGGGTGGTTGAGAAGGTGGTAGGGTGGTTGAGAAGGTGGTAGGGTGGTTGAGAAGGTGGTAGGGTGGTTGAAAAGGTGGTAGGGGGTTGAGAGGGCGGTAGGGGGTTAAGAAGGTGGAAGGGGAGTTGAGAAAGTAAAAGGGGTGTTACGCCCTTTGCTCATTTTAAGAAAGAAATTATATATTTATAAATGTTATTTGGCCTTTTCACTTAATATTATATTAGGAGTATTTCCATTAATAGCTAAAATAGATTTACTCGACTTTATAATATTATCTGACTACAAATTGTTTAGCTTTGTACATAGGTTGGATGTTTCAATATTTTAAACAGCTGGTGCTTCAGGTTAAGCTCCAGCAGACAATGTGAGCTACTCAACCCCTGCACAGACAGAGTTAAGGTTGACTGGTAAAGCCTTTCCTTGTTCAGTTCATTCCTTCCATTAGACTAGGAAGGTCTAGTGGAGAATCTGTCTTCAAGTCACCCTACTCTCTCCCAGCAGTTCCCAGGAATTATTGGAAGCCCTTGAATAGGGCATATCTCTGTCTGAGAAAGTGGTTGAATATCTCTGTCTGAGAAGGTGGTTGAATATCTCTGTCTGAGAAAGTGGTTGAATATCTCTGTCTGAGAAGGTGGTTGAATATCTCTGTCTGAGAAGGTGGTTGAATATCTCTGTCTGAGAAAGTGGTTGAATATCTCTGTCTGAGAAAGTGGTTGAATATCTCTGTCTGAGAAAGTGGTTGAATATCTCTGTCTGAGAAGGTGGTTGAATATCTCTGTCTGAGAAGGTGGTTGAATATCTCTGTCTGAGAAAGTGGTTGAATATCTCTGTCTGAGAAAGTGGTTGAATATCTCTGTCTGAGAAGTGGTTGAATATCTCTGAATATTTTGTCAGAAAGTGGTTGAATATCTCTGTCTGAGAAAGTGGTTGAATATCTCTGTCTGAGAAAGTGGTTGAATATCTCTGTCTGAGAAAGTGGTTGAATATCTCTGTCTGAGAAAGTGGTTGAATATCTCTGTCTGAGAAAGTGGTTGAATATCTCTGTCTGAGAAGGTGGTTGAATATCTCTGTCTGAGAAGGTGGTTGAATATCTCTGTCTGAGAAGGTGGTTGAATATCCTGTTGAGAGTGGTTGAAAATCTCTGATCTGAGAATGACTGAAAAACTGTTGAAGATGCCTAAGTGATATGCAGTTTATAGAATCTGATCTAGAGAATGATCTTCGAGAAAGAACTGTTATTTGCTTCAGTGTGGCGTTTGGGCTTGTAAAAATATATATATACCATTTGACTCATTGTGAAAGAGTCTAGTGAATACTGAAGATATTATAGTGATGTGATAATAAGGATAATAATATGTTTTACTCATAGTGTTTACGATATGAGAAATGATTATTATTGCTGTTAATAAAACCAACAGAAACTAGAAAGATTCATTTTTCCTCTATAAGTTGAGCCCTGTGTATGATGACCCCTAGACGACCCTGTGTATGATGACCCCTAGACGACCCTGTGTATGATGACCCCTAGACGACCCTGTGTATGATGACCCCTAGACGACCCTGTGTATGATGACCCCTAGACGACCCTGTGTATGATGACCCCTAGATGACCCTGTGTATGATGACCCCTAGACGACCCTGTGTATGATGACCCCTAGACGACCCTGTGTATGATGACCCCTTGACGACCCTGTGTATGATGACCCCTAGACGACCCTGTGTATAATTACCCCTAGACGACCCTGTGTATGATGACCCCTAGACGACCCTGTGTATAATTACCCCTAGACGACCCTGTGTATGATGACCCCTAGACGACCCTGTGTATGATGACCCCTAGACGAGATAATCCTGTCATTTTTAATAATTTGTTACGATAAGCACTATAACCTAGTGATCTACAGGCTATGTCCGTAACAAGGGGGTTGAGAAGGTGGTAGGGGGGTTGAGAAGGTGGTAGGAGGGTTAAAAAGGTGGTAGGGAAGTTGAGAAGGTGGTAGTTGAATTGAGAAGGTGTTAGGGGGGTTGAGAATATGATAGGGGAGTTGAGAAGGTGGTAGGGGAGTGGAGAAGGTGGCAGGGGTTGAGAAGGTGGTAGAGGGTTAAGAAGGTGGACGGGGAGTTGGGAAGGTGAAAGGGGAGTTGAGAAGGTAGTATGGGGTTGAGAAGGTGATAGGGAGTTAAGAAGGGGTAAGGGGGTTTAGAAGGTGGTAAGGGGTTTAGAAGGTGGCAGGGAGTTGAAAAGGTGGTAGGGGTTGAGGAAGGTGGAAGGGAGTTTAGAAGGTGGAAGGGGTTGAGAAGGTGGTAGGGAGTTGAAAAGGTGGTAGGGGGTTGAGAAGGTGGAAGGGGAGTTGAGAAGGTGGAAGGGGGTTGAGAAGGTGGAGGGAGTTGAGAAGGTGGAAGGGGCTTGAGAAGGTGGAAGGGGCTTGAGAAGGTGGTATGGGGGTTTAAAAGGTGGAAGGGGAGTTGAGAAGGTGGAAGGGGTTAAGAAGTTGGTAGGGGTGTTGAGAAGGTGGTAAACGGGTTGAAAAGGAGGTAGGGGAGTTGAAAAGGTGGTAGGGGAGTTGTGAATGTGGGAGGGGGTTTGAGAAGATGGTAAGGTGTTGAAAGGTGGTAGGGAGTTGAAAGATGGTTTAGGGTGTTGTGAAGTGGAGGGAGTTGAGAAGATGGTCGGGGTGTTGAGAAGGTGGTAGGGGAGTTGAGAAGATGGTTGGGGTGTTGAGAAGGTGGTAGGGGAGTTGAGAAGGTGGTAGGGGAGTTGAGAAGTGGAGGGGTTGAGAAGATGGTCAGGGGAGTTGAGAAGGTGGTAGGGAGTTGAGAAGATGGTAGGGAGTTGAGAAGGTGGTAGGGGTTGAGAAGATGTTTGGGGTGTTGAGAAGGTGGTAGGGAGTTGAGAAGATGGTAGGGAGTTGAAGGAAGAGATGTCGGGGTGTTGAGAAGGTGGTAGGGGAGTTGAGAAGGTGGTAGGGGAGTTGAGAAGATGGTTGGGGTGTTGAGAAGGTGGTAGGGGAGTTGAGAAGATGGTTGGGGGGTTGGGAAGGTGGTAGGGGGTTGAAAAGGAGGTAGGGAGTTGAGAAGATGGTATGGGAGTTGAGAAGGTGGTATTGGGATTGAGACGGTGGTAGGGGTTGAGAAGGTGGTAGGGGTGGAAAGTGGTGGGTTAGAAAGTGGTAGGGGTTGAGAAGGTGGTGTTTGTTGTAGCCTCCCAGTGTGTGTTGACTCCTCCCAGTGTGTGATGTAGTCTCCCAGTGTGTGTTGTCTCCTCCCAGTGTTTGTTGTAGCCTCCCAGTGTGTGATGTCTCCTCCCAGTGTGTGTTGACTCCTCCCAGTGTGTGATGTCTCCTCCCAGTGTGTGTTGACTCCTCCCAGTGTGTGATGTCTCCTCCCAGTGTGTGTTGTCTCCTCCCAGTGTGTGTTGTCTCCTCCCAGTGTGTGTTGTCTCTCCCAGTGTGTGTTGTCTCCTCCCAGTGTGTGTTGTCTCCTCCCAGTGTGTTATGTCTCCTCACAGTGTGTTTGTCTCCTCCCAGTGTGTTATGTCTCCTCCCAGTGTGTGATGTAGTCTCCCAGAGTGTGATGTAGTCTCCCAGAGTGTGATGTAGTCTCCCAGAGTGTGATGTCTCCTCCCAGTGTGTGATGTCTCCTCCCAGAGTGTGATGTAGTCTCCCAGTGTGTGTTGGCTCCTCCCATTATGTATTGTTGCCTCCCAGTGTGAGTTGTGGCTTATCAGTGTGTGTTGTTGCCTCCCAGTGTGAGTTGTGGCTTATCAGTGTGTATTGTTGCCTCCCAGTGTGTGTTGACTCCTCCGAGTGTGTGATGTAGTCTCCCAGTGTGTGTTGTCTCCTCCCAGTGTGTGTTGACTCCTCCCAGTGTGTGATGTCTCCTCCCAGAGTGTGATGTAGTCTCCCAGTGTGTGTTGTCTCCTCCCATTATGTATTGTTGCCTCCCAGTGTGAGTTGTGGCTTATCAGTGTGTGTTGTGGCTTATCAGTGTGTGTTGTGTCTTATCAGTGTGTGTTGTGGCTTATCAGTGTGTGTTGTGGCTTATCAGTGTGTGTTGTGTCTTATCAGTGTGTGTTGTGTCTTATCAGTGTGTGTTGTGGCTTATCAGTGTGTTTTGTGGCTTATCAGTGTGTGTTGTGGCTTATCAGTGTGAGTTGTGGCTTATCAGTGTGTGTTATCACTGTTGCTGGGGAGAACAGAGTTGTTCCCAGATATGTGAGTGAAATGTTAATTCAGGATCGTACCTGTGACCCCGTGTGCTGGCTGGCAAAGCTCACGAACCCGTGTCCTTTACACCTGTTGTCTTGTTCACCTAGTAGCAAGTAGATACCTGGGTGTTAGTCGACTGGTGTGGGTTGCATCATGGGGGACAATATTGAGGACCCCAATTGAAATAAGACACAGTCCTCGATGACGCACTGACTTTCGTGGGTTATCATGGGTGCCTAACTCTCCGGGGTTAAAAATCCGAATGAAATCTTATATCTTAAATTCATGCACGTAATTTCTCCCAACTTCCTCTTCATTTTTTTCAGAAGCTCCTTTGAATTTTTTGTAGCATTTATATCCGTGTTGGTCATATAACTTTCCTTTCTCTCCAAACGTGTAATATAATAAACACACATGCTATAATATTTACACATCACTTAGAAGTCAGCAACTAATTTATTCATTGTATCAATAATCACACCAATACTTAATATTGATGCCCCTGGTGTGCCACATCACAAGTCACTGCTATGCCAAGTACACCATTGTCGTCTGGTAACTGGACGAGTTTTCTATATTCAAAAAACAATTTTCCTAGATTTATCCACTGAAGAACTGCGCGACTGAATGGCTGCTTGTATAATCAACGAACTGGATCTAGCAAAAATATGCTTAGTGTCTTTGTGTACACCATTCAACCAGTTGGATCATTGAGGACACCATATAAGAACATATGAAAGAAGGAACACTGCAGCAGGCCTACTGGCCCATGCGAGGCAAGTCCAATTCACTCACCGGCTTAAGCCAATGCCTAAGGCAGAAGCATGGCATATAACCTAGTAGCACAAGCTGGTTCAACTCAGGCCCACCCGCACCCACTCATGTATTTATCTAACCTAGTTTTAAAACTACACACTCATCCACAGCTCTATTACCAAACCAGTGCTTTCCTATATCCTTCCTGAATCGAATTTTTCCAACTAAAATCCATTGTTGTGTGTCCTCTCTAGGCTAGATATTTTTAGCACGCTATTTACATCCCCTTTATTCATTCCTGTTTTCCATTTATACACCTCAATCATATCCCCCCTAATTCTACGCCTTTCTAGAGAGTGCAGATTCAAGGCCCTCAGTCTATCCTCATAGGGAAGATTTCTGATACATGGATCAACTTTGTCATCCTCCTTTGTACGTTTTCCAGAGCATTTATATCCATTCTGTAATACGGTGACCAGAACTGTGCAGCATAATCTAAATGAGGCCTAACTAAAGATATATAGAGTTGAAGAACAACCTGAGGACTTCTATTATTTATACTTCTTGATATGAAGCCAAGGATTCTGTTGGCTTTATTGCGAACACTTATACACTGTTGTCTTGGTTTCAGATTACTGCTAACCAGAATTCCTAAATCCTTTTCGCAATCAGTAATATTAAGATCTACATTATTTAATTTATATGTGGCATGGTTATTGTCCTGTCCAACATTTAGAACTTTGCATTTGTCTATATTAAACTGCATTTGCCACTTCTCCGACCACTGCATCAGTCTATTCAAATCATCCTGGAGTGCTCTAATGCCCTCATTAGAATGAATTGGACGGCCTATTTTGGTGTCATCAGCAAATTTGCTTATGTTGCTATTTATTCCCTCATCTATGTCATTTATGTAGATTGTAAACAACAGGGGGCCCAAAACTGACCCCTGTGGGACACTGCTTGAGACGTGCCCCCATTCTGATTTCTCTCCATTTATGCAAACTCTCTGCCGCCTATCTGTCAACCATGCCTCTACCCAGGAAAAAATTTCTCCTATTCCGTGTGCCTTAAGTTTCCTCAATAGTCTCTGATGTGGGACTCTATCAAAAGCCTTACTGAAGTCCATATACACAATATCGTATTCACTACCATGATCTACCTCCTCAAACACCTTAGTGAAAAAGTTAGTAAATTCGTAAGACAGGAACGCCCCTTTGTAAAACCGTGTTGAGATTCATTAATCAGTTTATGCCTTTCAAGATGGCTACGAATTGCCTCTGCAGTTATTGACTCCATAAATTTTCCCACTATGGCTTATTGGTCTATAGTTCGAAGCTAAGACCTGTCACCTGCCTTGTAAATAGGTATTACATTAGCCATTTTCCACTTGTCTGGCACTATGCCAGTTTGTAATGATATATTGAAAAGAGTAGCCAAAGGGTTGCTAAGTGCCTCTTTACATTCCTTTAAAACTCTTGCAAACAGTTCATCAGGGCCTGGGGATGTGTTAGGTTTTAATTTCTCTATTTGTCGGAGGATCATGTCACTAGTTACCTCAATCGTGCATAGTTTAATATCGCCTGTTCTACATAATTTATTATTTCTAGAATTTCGCTAGTATCTTCCTGAGTAAAAACTGAGAGGAAGTAGGTGTTGAAAAGTTCGCACATATCCTTATCACTGTTAGTGATCTGACCTGAGTTACTCTTAAGTGGGCCTATCTTGTCCCTAATCTTACTTCTGTGTACTTGAAAGAACCCTTTTTGGTTAGTCTTCGAATCCCTTGCGACTTTAGCCTCGCAATCACTTTTTGCTTTTCTTATTCTTTTTTTTTATTTCTCTCTTTAATCTTTATCAACATTTGGCTTGTCAGACAATAACACACTTTTTTTTTTTTTTTTTGCACTTGACATAACTTGTTTACTCGTAGAGGCAACTGGTGCTGTGGCCACCAGTGTAACTGGTGAACACAGCAGATGTGCTGACCACTGCAACTGTAGCTACAAATGAGATACTGACCATAGCAGATGTCGTGGCCATTCAAGGTGTGGTGGCCACAAATGTAACCAAAGTCTTGGGCAACGGTAACAAAAACTAGGATTGTTAACGACAGATGTGAAGAGGGGTGAAGCTATGGTCAACGTGGCCACAGTTGGTATGGTGGCTATTGATGTGGCCACAGATTCGTCAGCGATCTGTACTTCCTTTCGTACATTTCCAGGCTTGGAAGATGGTTTACTTCAGTGAAATATATTGCGTCAGCTTTGTGAAGTCAGCAGCGGGTTGGTGATGAGGGGCGTGTGATGGCACCGTCCCAGCATCACCATCATATATCTCTGGTGTTCTCTCCACCTCTGCTACCCCTCAGGGAAGGTTCCTTGATGATGATGAGGGGCTCTTGATCTAGGGAATTGGAACTGTGCTCCAGTTCCATGAATTGACTGAATACCTTCCAATCCCCCACAGGCGCTGTATAATCCCTACGAGTTTAGCGCTCCCCCATGATTATAATAAAATTCACGTTTGCCTTTCATTTTTCTTCTCTCCTTCACATAGCTGCTAAAGCTTCCTTATCTTCAGACGTACGGCATTATGAAAACAATTGTTGGACAAAAATTTGCGTTGTAAAGGTTACCGCCGGTCAGCTGGAGCGACACACTACCATTTCTTTATAATAATAATAATAATAATAATAATAATAATAATAATAATAATAATAATAATAATAATAATAATAACAACAACAACAACAATAATAATAATAATAATAATAATAATAATAATAATAATAATAATAATATCTTTATTTCTACAAGTACATGTACAAGGTATACAGACTATAGCTGACATCAATGACATACTACTATATAGAAAGCCGCTTGTTATGCAGAGCATTTCGTGGAAATTAGGTCAATTTTGTCCCAGGATGCGACCCACACCAGCAGACTAACACACAGGTACCCATTTTACTGATGGGTAAACAGGGACAACCTGTGTAAGGAAACACGAGCAGTGTTTGTACCCTCGCCGGGAATCGAACCCGGACACTCACCGTGTGAAGCGAGAGCTTTAACCACCAGACTACGGGGCATGGTTGACACTAAGAGGCTAGGGTAGGCCTAGCAGAGCTGTTGTTTCTTCACACATCCACAGCAAAAAGTTAACAGTGAGTAATTTAAAGCATTACAGGAAAAATATATATATATATATATATATATATATATATATATATATATATATATATATATATATATATATATATATATATATATATATATATATATATATAACATACAGATGACATGCAAACTTGATGCCTCTCGTGTATGTGGGCTTCAAACCTAATAAACTAACAAGGCAGCGCTGTGTAAGGCAACGTTCCAGCAGACATATCAGCACGGAGGTGAAGACATATCAGCACGGAGGTGAAGACATATCAGCACGGAGGTGAAGACATATCAGCACTGAGGTGAAGACATATCAGCACGGAGGTGAAGACATATCAGCACGGAGGTGAAGACATATCAGCACGGAAGTGAAGACATATCAGCACGGAGGTGAAGACATATCAGCACGGAGGTGAAGACATATCAGCACGGAGGTGAAGACATATCAGCACGGAGGTGAAGACATATCAGCACGGAAGTGAAGACATATCAGCACGGAGGTGAAGACATATCAGCACGGAGGTGAAGACATATCAGCACGGAGGTGAAGACATATCAGCAGGGAGGTGAAGACATATCAGCACGGAGGTGAAGACATATCAGCACGGAAATGAAGACATATCAGTACGGAGGTGAAGACATATCAGCACGGAGGTGAAGACATATCAGCACGGAGGTGAAGACATATCAGCAGGGAGGTGAAGACATATCAGCAGGGAGGTGAAGACATATCAGTACGGAAGTGAAGACATATCAGCACGGAGGTGAAGACATATCAGCACGGAGGTGAAGACATATCAAAGGGGAGGTGAAGACATCAGCAGGGAGGTGAAGACATCAGCAGGGAGATGAAGACATATCAGCAGGGAGATGAAGACATATCAGCAGGGAGGTGAAGACATCAGCAGGGAGGTGAAGATGTGGAGAAAGGGCTCCAACGATAACATGGAATGTATGGTTCGCTAATACTTAGCTTATTGATGAATCCAAGAAGTCGCAGCTATCCCCGACTCCTACACAAGGAAACGTCTATGGCCTCACTCTCCACAGGGCTGTAAGATAAACATCAAGGGATTATAATTATTGCCCCAAAGGAGCGTATGTCCATATTTCAGTCTTAGATGGACTGAAAGGCGTTTTACTCACTGTTTTGGACTAAAAAGTCCACGCATAACCGCCGTCAATAGGTAAAATTTGAATGTTCTTGACTACAAGAACTGCGCAGTCCCCTGCATGACCAGAACATCAAATTCTTACCTTGCTCGTGTAGCTTTGAGCGATGGTGTTGGCTCCACCATATACGGCGGAAATGCTGTCTTGATTGTAGAATGCCGCTGAAGTCACCGTCTTGTTTCGATGGAATTCACTTGCGATTGTCTCTACGTTTGTCTTTTTGCAGTAAGAAGCTGCGCACACTTCTGAATATACTGCAATGTTGATGTTATTCACTAAATGCGCTGGAACAGAGTTCTTATCTTATTTCCCGACGTTAGTGGAGATTGAGGGAGGACGAACGCATACGACGATTGTCTCTTTGTCCGGTTATACACCGCGCCGTAGCCCCTTCCCCTTCGATATCTTAAGTCCATCTGCCCCTCATGCTGCCTTGTGGCTCGTGCCTCGTGCAGCCATGTGGTGCCACGAGGTGCTGTGGTCAGCACAATTCTTGACACACTGTTGACAGTACATCTGGCTTGAATTAAATTGTTTTTCTCAGCCAGACGCGCCTCCTCTGGCCCTTTCCTAAGGGAGGAAAGGGTGAGGGCCCTTACCAAGGGTAGTAAGGGCGCATACCCCCCTCTTTTGGAGAATTTTCTCCACAGAAGACATATCAGCAGGGAGATGAAGACATATCAGCAGGGAGGTGAAGACATCAGCAGGGAGGTGAAGACATATCAGCAGGGAGATGAATACATATCAGCAGGGAGGTGAAGACATATCAAAGGGGAGATGAAGACATATCAGCAGGGAGGTGAAGACATATCAGCAGGGAGGTGAAGACATATCAAAGGGGAGGTGAAGACATATCAGCAGGGAGGTGAAGACATATCAAAGGGGAGGTGAAGACATATCAGCAGGGAGGTGAAGACATGTCAGCAGGGAGGTGAAGACATATCAACAGGGAGGTGAAGACATATCAGCATGGAAGTGATGACATATCAGCAGGGAGGTGAAGACATGTCAGCAGGGAGGTGAAGACATGTCAGCATGGAGGTGAAGACATGTCAGCATGGAGGTGAAGACATGTCAGCAGGGAGGTGAAGACATGTCAGCAGGGAGGTGAAGACATGTCAGCAAGGAGGTGAAGACATGTCAGCAGGGAGGTGAAGACACGCTGGTGCACCAGATATTATATTTTCGTTACTTTGGATAAAGAAAATAACCCCAACACTGTGATTAGTGTTACTGAGACGTGTCTCACACATAAATAATCCACACATAGCAGAGTGACGGTTATGACGACGTTACGGTCAGACTTTTATTATTAACTTTTCAATAGTCAAAGTTTCAGTCTCCTACAAGCGAGTTATTGGTGTATTGTTCCAGCCTCGGTACTGTGTTTTTTTTCTTTCTCTAACACACATGTATATTTTCGGAAAATAAGCATTTGACTTTTTAATTTTTTTTTTTAACGCTCTAACAAAATACTCTGATAAACCAGTGAGAGACAGGTATTCTCAGGCTGCCTGAATATAAACAAGTATCCAAGTCAGAATACTGCAGCTGGAATTATTCCCCACTAACCTACAATTCTTCACGTCCTATTAATGGTCCTGATTGGACCGATGAAAAAAAAAAGTGATACATTAACAGTGATCCTGTGAGCTGCCACTCAGAGAATATTTGAGTCGGTGAATATAAATCCTGTCTAATACACAAGGGTCATTAAGACTGCACATCACATGTTCACAAACAGTTCAGAATATTTTAATCCTTAAAACATGAGGATTCACTGTATACTGTGAAGTGGAATAATGATGGCTCTCATGACTCGCGATATTTTAACAACACGATTGAAAGACATCACATAATAAGTGGGGGATCGAACCCCTGGCAGGTGAGTCTTAATATTCAGTATGATATCACTAGCTCGCTCTAATAATGTACTTTATATGTCGCTCTGAGCGACTAATTATTTTTTTTTTTTTAGAAGCAGGAAGCTTCACTAAGTATTGACTCAGATAATGTATTGCCAATTAAACTGTGTATTTTTAATAACGCTTCGTAAAATTATATATTTCCCAGTCGAAAGATTAATGTGTAAGATATAGTATATAGTCAATTGAGACGAATGTCTACAAGAATAATTCTTCAGACAAAAAAATTATTAAATTATAATTTAATTTTTTTTTTTTTAATAAAAATATCTTGTAGATGTAGCCTCTGACGATGAGAGTATGACTGAGTAATGTAGATAATGTTGAGCATGGTAGGTAATGTTAGAGTAAGGTAGGTAATGTTAGAGTAAGGTAGGTAATGTTAGAGTAAGGTAGGTAATGTTAGAGTAAGGTAGGTAATGTTAGAGTAAGGTAGGTAATGTTTGAGTAAGGTAGGTAATGTTAGAGTAAGGTAGGTAATGTTAGAGTAAGGTAGGTAATGTTAGAGTAAGGTAGGTAATGTTTGAGTAAGGTAGGTAATGTTAGAGTAAGGTAGGTAATGTTAGAGTAAGGTAGGTAATGTTAGAGTAAGGTAGGTAATGTTAGAGTAAGGTAGGTAATGTTAGAGTAAGGTAGGTAATGTTAGAGTAAGGTAGGTAATGTTAGAGTAAGGTAGGTAATGTTACAGTAAGGTAGGTAATGTTACAGTAAGGTAGGTAATGTTACAGTAAGGTAGGTAATGTTACAGTAAGGTAGGTAATGTTAGAGTAAGGTAGGTAATGTTAGAGTAAGGTAGGTAATGTTTGAGTAAGGTAGGTAATGTTAGAGTAAGGTAGGTAATGTTACAGTAAGGTAGGTAATGTTACAGTAAGGTAGGTAATGTTACAGTAAGGTAGGTAATGTTTGAGTAAGGTAGGTAATGTTAGAGTAAGGTAGGTAATGTTAGAGTAAGGTAGGTAATGTTAGAGTAAGGTAGGTAATGTTAGAGTAAGGTAGGTAATGTTACAGTAAGGTAGGTGATGTTTGAGTAAGGTAGGTAATGTTACAGTAAGGTAGGTAATGTTAGAGTAAGGTAGGTAATGTTTTAACAAGGTAGGTAATGTTTTAACAAGGTAGGTAATGTTTTAACAAGGTAGGTAATGTTTTAACAAGGTAGGTAATGTTTTAACAAGGTAGGTAATGTTTTAACAAGGTAGGTAATGTTTTAACAAGGTAGGTAATGTTTTAACAAGGTAGGTAATGTTTTAGCAAGATAGGATGACAGAGTATGTTTTATGATGATACCTTAAGTTTCTAACATCATTATAATTCTGCGTATCATTGTAGTAATTAAGTGAGCGTAGATCACATCATGTGTAACACATTAATAGTGACTCATGAAGACACATACCTGCAAGTCTCGTGCTTCTCTGCTCATGAAGACAAATATTTTTATGCTTTTCATTAGTGAAGTTATTGCTTCAGTGAAGCGCATGTGAGTAGCAGGTATCCCTGTGTATCCCTCGCTGAACTCACGCTGATTTTCTATCCTAAATGTAACCAAGCAAGAAACATTTAAATTACTTATAGTTATCTTCTTATGCATATTCTATATTTTAAGAAGGAAGATACAGAGAGTTGCCCATCGCTGTTAGTTTTTCTCCTTCCCTTACAAGATTTCTTTCCATGGAATAATTTTTCTGGCTGCCTTCTACTTTACTATGCTGTAGCTAAACACCTCATTAACATATGTTATTCCTTAATCTATATAAAAGTAGATAATTCTTCTTAGCAGATAACTTTAGTATGAGCTCTAAAGTTCTCTGTTATCTGCCTTTCCCCTCTGTTATGACTTCATTCTTAAATGTATTTGTTAAAGCTGAAATGCGGAATTATATTTGGCGACTGTTCCTGTGGGTTACTGGATTTTTTGGTCCTCATTTATGTAATTTATGATAAATATTTGTTTTCCTGTACTTCTCTTCCTGTGGTTACTAATGGTGATTAAACCACAAAAGGGATGGGGTTTGAACTCAAGGCAAGTGGTCAGTTTGCAATCATGTTATTACGATTTTGCGAGTCGGTAATGGTGATTAACACAAACAAGTATGCAAATCGCGGTACGGGTGGGGTTAGAACCCATGGCAGGTACGGGTGGGTTAGAACCCATGGCAGGTACGGGTGGGTTAGAACCCATGGCAGGTACGGGTAGGTTAGAACCCATGGCAGGTACGGGTAGGTTAGAACCCATGGCAGGTACGGGTAGGTTAGAACCCATGGCAGGTACGGGTAGGTTAGAACTCATGGAGAGTGAGTTGTATATCTTGTATACTCGTCTCAGAATTTCGTGAGACCAGTATACAAGTATACAAATACGGTTTTAGCAGATTTATTGAGAAGACGTGTCGGCCATCAGGAGCTATAGAAATCCTATTAATAATAATAATAATAATAATAATAATAATAATAATAATAATAATAATAATAATAATAATATTATTAATATTATTATTATTATTATTATTATTATTATTATTATTATTTATTATTATTATTATTATTATTATTATTATTATTATTATTATTATCATTTTTATTATTATTATTGCATAGTTTACTTCTTGTCAGTAACTGTTCTGTCACTCTCTTTCTAATTTCTGTATTTTAAATATTCTTAAACCAATGGAAGTCTCACTCCAGCCTGAGTATATTTTTCGTAAGTTTCTCTCCTCTCTGGGGACCTGTCAAAGCACTTCTGGCAGGCTACAAATATCCACAGATATCGTCAGATATCCTCATTTATTAACAGATATCGTTGGATATCCTCAGATATGCTTAAATATCTCGTCTGATCATAACACTCCTTGTTCAACTTAAATAATGTTTCTAGTAAACATTTTGGCTTTTCTCGCCTTGATAATGTGAAGTTGTTCCAGTTCCTTGGATTACGAGCCCTTCACCGGAGTCATGGCAGCTTCCTGTGTATAGTTAGTAATTTTGTAAAGTTAGTCGTAAGGATGACCCATAATGGCTTAATTGGTCGACCGTCAGGGGAAATTAGTCTATACTTAGGGATATTTCTCTCAGCGGATGAGGATGTTTCCCCGCCATCATCTATTTCCTGGGGATAATTTTAATCAGGAGAAAAGCCTGAGCTCATTACGCCTTAACAGTTAAAGAACATCAGTGTATATTCTCTCCCATTCTTTCTCACATTTTCTCTCATTCTCTCCTCTCTCATTATTTCTTTTTTTTTTTTTTTACTCAGGGTTTCACAAAATAGAAACACAAAACATAGACACACTTCATGCCTGGACAAATGACTGGTCCACAGACAGTAAACAAGGGAATGGAGACGCGTCTGACTGGCTAGACGTACGGAGTAGAAGTGTCTGACTGGCTAGACGTACAGAGAAGAAGTGTCTGACTGGCTAGACGTACAGAGAAGAAGTGTCTGACTGGCTAGACGTACGGAGTAGAAGTGTCTGACTGGCTAGACGTACAGAGAAGAAGTGTCTGACTGGCTAGACGTACAGAGTAGAAGTGTCTGACTGGCTAGACGTACAGAGTGGAAGTGTCTGACTGGCTAGACGTACAGAGTAGAAGTGTCTGACTGGCTAGACGTACAGAGTGGAAGTGTCTGACTGGCTAGACGTACAGAGTGGAAGTGTCTGACTGGCTAGACGTACAGAGAAGAAGTGTCTGACTGGCTAGACATACAGAGTAGAAGTGTCTGACTGGCTAGACGTACAGAGTAGAAGTGTCTGACTGGCTAGACGTACAGAGTGGAAGTGTCTGACTGGCTAGACGAACAGAGTGGAAGTGTCTGACTGGCTAGACGTACAGAGTGGAAGTGTCTGACTGGCTAGACGTACAGAGTGGAAGTGTCTGACTGGCTAGACGAACAGAGTGGAAGTGTCTGACTGGCTAGACGTACAGAGTGGAAGTGTCTTACTGGCTAGACGTACAGAGTGGAAGTGTCTGACTGGCTAGACGTACTGAGTGGAAGTGTCTGACTGGCTAGACGAACAGAGTGGAAGTGTCTGACTGGCTAGACGTACAGAGTGGAAGTGTCTGATTGGCTAGACGTACAGAGTGGAAGTGTCTGACTGGCTAGACGTACAGAGTAGAAGTGTCTGACTGGTTAGACGTACAGAGTGGCAGTGTCTGACTTGCTAGACGTACAGAGTGGAAGTGTCTGACTGGCTAGACGTACAGAGAAGAAGTGTCTGACTGGCTAGACGTAGAGTGGAAGTATCTGACTGGCTAGACGTACAGAGTGGAAGTGTCTGACTGGCAAGACGTACAGAGTGGAAGTGTCTGATTGGCTAGACGTACAGAGTGGAAGTGTCTGATTGGCTAGACGTACAGAGTGGAAGTGTCTGACTGGCTAGACGTACAGAGTGGAAGTGTCTGACTGGCTAGACGTACAGAGTGGAAGTGTCTGACTGGCTAGACGTACAGAGTGGAGGTGTCTGAATTGCTAGACGTACAGAGTGGAAGTGTCTGACTGGCTAGACGTGCAGAGTGGAGGTGTCTGAATTGCTAGACGTACATAGTGGAAGTGTCTGACTGGCTAGACGTACAGAGTGGAAGTGTCTGACTGGCTAGACGTACAGAGTGGAAGTGTCTGAGTGGCTAGACGTACAGAGTGGAAGTGTCTGACTTGCTAGACGTACAGAGTGGAAGTGTCTGACTGGCTAGACGTACAGAGTGGAAGTGTCTGATTGGCTAGACGTACAGAGTGAAGTGTCTGACTGGCTAGACGTACAGAGTGGAAGTGTCTGATTGGCTAAACGTACAGAGTGGAGGTCCTCAGGAATCGGGTTTCGTTCAGTCCTCTTCACAGTGTACGTAAATGATCTCGAGGAAGGACCAACGTCTAAGCAAAATATGCGAACGACTCAATATTGTGGAGAGACTGCATCCAGACCAGACTGTCTGGATGTTTGGTGTGATCTGAGACACGGGAGATAAGCTGCAACGTTGTCACGTGCAATGTAATTTATTACAAGTATAATATCAAACATGGATACAAAATATTTGGTATCAAAGTAACCGAAACCAAAGAAAATAATTTTGAAGTAATCATAAACATCGATCTCAAATGTTCCAAATTATGGCTATCGTAGAGCAGCGAAGCTAATTGAATCATTTTTTTTTCATAGCTAGACAATTCCAACACAAATCCCCGGACTTGGATGTGCCTTCAAGTTTTGGTCTCCCATTTACATTAAAGATAATATATTGGGGAGGTTACAAAGAACTACTAAGCTCGTACCATCACTAAGAAGTACTCAAGTAATTGATGTACTCAAACTAGTCACTCTTTTTTTCAGAGGAAATGTAGAGTACGAGATCTCGTATCTTTGTCACAGACACCAAGAACTGTTTGTAGTGTTGAGTGAGTAAAAAACTCGAAATAATGGCATGAGAGAGAGGTAAATGTAATTTTTTTTTTCATGTATAATTGTCAGGGGAACGCTTTCCGCCGGATCATATGGTAAAAATAAATAATGAATAACTTTCAGGAATAATAATGAAAATATTAAAAAGTATTTAATTAAAAAAAAATGTACGCTCTTGGTTTAAGTGAGATGTTAAGAGAGGTATGATGTTAGTGGGATGTTGAGTAGGTGGTGGTCGTGGGATGCTGAGTAGGTGGTGGTAGTGGGATGTTGAGTAGGTGGTGGTAGTGGGATGTTGAGTAGTGGTGGTAGTGGGATGCTGAGTAGGTGGTAGTCGTGGGATGCTGAGTAGGTGGTGGTAGTGGGATGCTGAGTAGGTGGTGGCAGTGGGGTGCTGAGTAGGTGGTGGTAGTGGGATGTTGAGTAGGTGGTGGTAGTGGGAAGCTGAGTAGGTGGTGGTCGTGGGATGCTGAGTAGGTGGTGGTAGGGGTATGCTGAGTAGGTGTTGGTAGTGGGATGTTGAGTAGGTGGTGGTAATGATGCTGAGTAGGTGGTGGTAGTGGGATGTTGAGTAGGTGGTGGTAGTGGGATGCTGAGTAGGTGGTGGTAGTGGGATGTTGAGTAGGTGGTGGTAGTGGGATGTTGAGTAATTGGTGGTAGTGGGATGCTGAGTAAGTGGTGGTAGTGGGATGTTGAGTAGGTGGTGGTAGTGGGATGTTGAGTAGGTGGTGGTAGTGGGATGTTGAGTAGGTGGTGGTAGTGGGATGCTGAGTAGGTGGTGGTAGTGGGATGTTGAGTAGGTGGTGGTAGTGGGATGCTGAGTAGGTGGTGGTAGTGGGATGTTGAGTAGGTGGTGGAGTGGGATGTTGAGTAGGTGGTGGTAGTGGGATGTTGAGTAGGTGGTGGAGTGAGGGTGGGAGTGAGTGAGTAGGTGGTGGAGTGGGATGTTGTAGGTGGTTAGTGGATGTGGTAGGTGGTAGTGGGATGTTGAGTAGGTGGTGGTAGTGGGATGTTGAGTAGGTGGTGGTAGTGGGATGTTGAGTAGGTGGTGGTAGTGGGATGCTGAGTAGGTGGTGGTAGTGGGATGTTGAGTAGGTGGTGGTAGTGGGATGTTGAGTAGGTGGTGGTAGTGGGATGTTGAGTAGGTGGTGGTAGTGGGATGTTGAGTAGGTGGTGGTAGTGGGATGTTGAGTAGGTGGTGGTAGTGGGATGCTGAGTAGGTGGTGGTAGTGGGATGTTGAGTAGGTGGTGGTAGTGGGATGTTGAGTAGGTGGTGGTTGTGGGATGTTGAGTAGGTGGTGGTAGTGGGATGTTGAGTAGGTGGTGGTAGTGGGATGTTGAGTAGGTGGTGGTTTTGGGATGTTGAGTAGGTGGTGGTAGTGGGATGCTGAGTAGGTGGTGGTAGTGGGATGCTGAGTAGGTGGTGGTAGTGGGATGTTGAGTAGGTGGTGGTAGTGGGATGCTGAGTAGGTGGTGGTAGTGGGATGTTGAGTAGGTGGTGATAGTGGGATGCTGAGTAGGTGGTGGTAGTGGGATGTTGAGTAGGTGGTGGTAGTGGGATGCTGAGTAGGTGGTGGTAGTGGGATGTTGAGTAGGTGGTGGTAGTGGGATGTTGAGTAGGTGGTGGTAGTGGGATGTTGAGTAGGTGGTGGTAGTGGGATGTTGAGTAGGTGGTGGTTGTGGGATGCTGAGTAGGTTCATGAAGCTCCTCTCATATCTGGTTTATAGTTCTCACTCAAGATATGAAAAAAGATCTGAGAAGTCGCTGTGTCCAACTATGTCCCGTCGCCCCGGGATCCAGCATCCCTTCCCAATCTCAAGTCGTGGTCAGAAAAGTGGCAGATGAAGTTGAATGTAGATAAATGCAAAGTGCTGAAACTTGCGCTTATAAATTTAATCATGTAGAATTTAGCCATACAGAATGTGAAAAAGGACTTTTGGGTTATGGTAAGCATCGAGCTTAAACAAAGACAGCAATGCCTAATGTTCTATACATTATTATCTATTATGCTGTATACTCTATACAACATAATCTATACTTAGATTATGCAGCTCAGTTCTGAACTCCATTACAGAATGGATATAAATTCGTTAGGAAACATTTAGCTAAGAATGACAAAATTAATCCGTTGCATAAGAAATCTTCCTTACGAAGACAGATTCAAAGATTTAAATGTATACAGAGTCTTGTTACATATTCTGGAGCAATATGAAGTTGAAGCAAAAGTAGGAGAGGTGAGGCTCAGCCCACCAGCAGAAGAAACAATATAATCATTCAGAAGGCAGATCCCTCTCAAATCCATGTATTCTCACTTGAACAAGTTGTCCAAGGTGTTTTCTGTGCCATGGTACCATTGTGATGCAGCGTCTAACAGAGTCAATAATAAAATGGTATACAATACCGACAGGTTGATAAGTAAGACACGTGTGCAACAGATATCTTTTCTTCTGAAAAGTTTCAACTACACAACAGACTTCTTCAGTCGAGTACAGAAGAGTGAGAAGAAGTAGAGATGTAAAGATGATGTCATCAGTCCATTACCCTTAAGGACGTAGTTTTGAGGTGGTCTGTCTCTCAGTCTGTAGAATAGTTTTGCTTCATAGTCTGGAACAATATTGTTCCAGACAATGAGGAAAACACTTCTCCAGTTATACAATACCTGTCGGTATTGTATACCTGGAGAAATTACACTACTGCAAGAATTATAACAAAAAAAGGCACAATACCGTGACTGGAACAATATACAAATAACCCGCATATAGAAGAGAGGAGCTTACGACGACGTTTCGGTCCGACTTGGACCATTTTCTAAGTCACACTGACTGTGTGGTCCAAGTCGGACCGAAACGTCGTCGTAAGCTCCTCTCTTCTATATGCGGGTTATTTGTGTACTCCGGAACAACGTCATCAATGATCGGACCAATGAATGGATGCTACTTGGAAATGAAGGGACGAAGCGGAAGCTGAAAAAGGTCCAGGAAACTGCTGAGAAAACCAGCAACTCTTTTTCCATGTTATCAGACGAATGTGAATCGATCATCCAAGACCTTCCAACGAAGACTGTTCCAACAAGGACTATTGTTAACGAGAGAAGCCAGCCAGTGAAGACATCCCAGCGAAGACCATCTCTTCAAGGACCGTCAAGAACATCATGCACACCGCCACTCAAGGTAAGAACATTGTTGCAGTTAGGGATAGTCAGGGTAAGTTTAAGTGATCAAAAGCCTCAACAGATTTTCTGAAGAAAGTTAGTAAATTAGTTAGGCAGGAACGGACCCTCGTGAATCCATGCTGAGTATCATTAATAAAAAAATGCTTATCAAGATGGTTTCTTATAATTTTCAGCTATAATTGACTCTAGTAACTTGCCTACGATTGAGGTAACGATTACGGTAACGATTAGTCCCCTGATTTAATAATAGGAATTACGTTGACTCTCTTCCATATATCAGACATTACACATGTTTGAAAAGATATATTAAAGATCTTAGTTAATGGTCACAAAGTTCCATTTTGCACTTCTTAAGAACCCTTGAAAATAGTTTACCAGGGCCCAGGGATTTCTTTTGTTTCAGTCGGTCTACTTGTTTGATTACCATATCCCTAATGACTGTGATATTACATAATTTATCTTCTTCAGGCCTACTATAAAAATAATTATTGGGATATTGTTAGTGATTTTCCTGTGTGAAAACCGAAAGAAAATAATTATTAAAAATAGAGCATATATCATTCTCCTTGTCAGTAAGATGCCCAGAGTTATTTTTAAGGGGACCTATCTTATCTCTAATTTTTGTTCTATAAACCTGGAAAATCCTTTTGGGCTAGATTTCGAATCCATAGCAACTTTTAATTTCATAATCCCGTTTAGCTTTTCTTATCCCCTTTTTAATGTTCCTCTTAATGTCAATATATTGATTCACAAGATGACACACACCTCTTTTTATGCACCTATAAATTCCTTTCTTCTGCCCTAAAAGATATTTGAGCCTATTGTTCGTCCATTTCGGGTCATTTCTAGTTGATCTAATTTCTTTATATGATATAAATGTTCTTTTGGCAGCCTGTATAGCGTTTAGAAAGCTGTCATATTGATAGCTCTCTTCAATACCACAGTCCACAGATGATAGGTGTTCTTTAAATCCATTGTAATCTGCTAAGCAAAAATCTGGGACCGTTACTGAGTTATCCCTACTATTATACTTCAATTCAATGCTAATGGTAATTGATTTGTGGTCGATTGTGCAGAGTTCCTCTGAAATTTCTAAATTATTAACAAGGGATTCCTTGTTTGCCAGAACCAAGTCAAGTAGGTTATTTTCCTTTGTAGGTTCTGTAATAAACCGCTTTAAAAAACAATCCTGAACTACCTCTAAAAAGTCTTTAGATTCTAAGTTTTTAGTCAAGGAATTCCAATCAATCTGACTAAAGTTAAAGTCCCCTAGAATTACTACATTACCTTGTGGCCCTAACAATTTTCTCTCAGAGTAGTCTTCCTTGGTTCCTATCTAAGTTTGGGGGACGGTATATCACTCCTAAAATCAATTTTTCATGCCCATCTGAAAATTCTACCCAGACAGACTTAATATAGTAAAGTAAAGTAAAGTAAATTTTATTTCATTGCAGATTGCAGATTACATAGGTATTGTTAGTTACAATGTAAATTGAGTGCAAGGAGAGCCACTGACATGCCATGGCATTAGGGGCAGCTTAATCTAGTAACTTAAAGACTATGTACTTAATATTAGAGAAATTTATTGAGTTTATTCTAGTTAAAAATTGTTTTCAAAATTACAATATGATGAAATTTTACTGTTTAAATTATTATATTATATTATTATATTATATGATGTGTTATTTAAGACTTTATATCCGTTTTTATGCAACAATTCAAGTGATCTCGGACATAGAGTGCCATCCCACCCCTCTTTTGGATACTTCTGTCCACTTGGAACAGTTTAAAACATTGATGCAAATGCATCAATGCTACCTGCACTTCAACTATTCTCACTTCGTCCATCTTATTTCTCGCACTACGACTATTAGTATAATATGTATTTAGAAACCCTCTTTGCTCTTCCTGCTCATTTCTGTTCCTCCACTATCCCTATTAGTGTCCTTGTCACCTAGTGTCACTGGCTTTTCAATATTCACCAATAATTCTACCTCATTCTGCCTATAACTGGTATCCCTAAAACTCACACCATCGCTACACTGAGAATTCATTGCTTTACCACAAAAACCTATACCACTAACTATTTCTAGTTTAAAGACCTAAAACACCCTCCACTGCATTGGCAGGGCCCCCTATACCTAGATAAGTGGACCCCATCCCTGGCATACATGTAATTTCTACTGTAGAAGAGGTCACAGTTCTCTATGAATGTTACTGCATTTTCCTTACAGTGTTTGTCCAGCCAGCAGTTGACATCAGTTGCCCTAGACAACCATTTATTTCCAACTCCACTTCTCAGCAAAATGCCACATATCACAGGGTTCCCACCCTTCTTCCTAATTATCTCTGTTGCTGTCCTATACCTGCTAATCAGGTCTTCAGTCCTA
This sequence comes from Cherax destructor, assembly GCA_009830355.1. Classification (NCBI taxonomy): domain Eukaryota; kingdom Metazoa; phylum Arthropoda; class Malacostraca; order Decapoda; family Parastacidae; genus Cherax; species Cherax destructor. Next base: position 28,608 of record WNWK01000736.1, on the reverse strand, counting down.
TGTCTGCCAACATCATTGCCTCCCACACTGAGGCAGATAATAGGATAGCACCCATTACCTTTCATGATGTCGTCTAGATAGCTAACAATATCCTCCACCCCAGCTCCAGTAAAACATGCCCTCTCCTCCTCTTCCTGTCTCTAAGACAAAAAGCCCTATCCATAAACTTAACCTGACTGCCCTAACTAAAACAATGTGCCTACCTTCACTGGTGGATTTGTCGCGACATTCACGATGGTCTTTGTTATGATGGCCTTCATTGGAATGGTCTTTGTTGGGGTTTCAAGGGATGTCACCTCACCCTCATCTGCCAATACTTCCTTGGTGCTCGTTGTAGACGCTCCCAGTAGATATCCTACATTCGTCGGGTAGCACAGAAAATGTGTTTGAAATTTCCACGGTAGTCTTCTGGTTCTTCGTTGTTTCTGTCACTCCATCAGTCAGTCTTCTTTATCCTTAGCTTGGCTCCATGTTGCCCGGCCAGTGTCTAGGTTCCCCTTCTGACCTGAGGACTCACAACAGGAGGATTACTACGAATCTTCTTGTTTTCCTTCTTCAATCGCCGTACATCGAGCTTAGCTACTCTAAGCTCCTCATTAAGCTGCTGGTAAAGTTGTGAAAAGAGGACATCTTGGTTCAGATTCATGGACAGTACACTAGACACGTCCTCACTGAGCTAAGTACAGGTCAGCATATTCATTACCAAGCTCTACCTCCTCAAATACCTTAGCAAAAAAGTTAGTCATTTCGTAAGGCAGGAATGCCCTTTTGTAAAACCGTGCTGATATTCGTTAACCAATTTATGTCTTCCAAGATGGCTACGAGTAGCCTCGGCAATTAAAGATTTCATCAATTTTCCCACACTGGAGGTTAGGTTTATTGGTCTGTAGTTCGAAGTTAAGGACCTGTCACCTGCTTTGTAAACAGGTATCACATTTGCTATTTTCCACTTGTCCGATCTATGCCAGTTCACAGATATAAGTTGAAAAGACTAGCCAAAGGTTCACTAAGTTCCGCCTTACATTCCATTAAAACCCTTGTGAAAAGTTCATTAGGGCTCCAGGATTTGTTAGGTTTTAATTTATCTATTTGTCTGAGAACCATGTCACTAGTGACTTAGATAGTGCTTAACTTATCATTGTTCAGTTCAAGGTAGTTTATTATTTCTGGAAATTCACTATCATATTCCTGCGTAAAAACAGTGAGGAAATAAGTGTTACAAATTCTAAACATTTCCTTATAACTGTCGGTGAGCTGACCTGAGTGACTTTTGAGCAGGCCTATCTTTTCCCTAATCTTACTTCCGTATACCTGAAGGAAACTTTTTGGGTTACTCTTCAAATCCCTTGCCACTTTAAGATCATAATCTCTTTGGTTCCTTTTTATTCATGCTTTAATTGAATATACTGATTTCTTAATGCCTCTCTCCTCTTTTGATTCGTCTATATATGCCTCTCTTTTGACCAATGAGGAGTTTTAATCTAATGTTTATCCATTTTGGATCATTTATGTTTGATCTAATATCTCTGTTTGAAACATAAGTTGTTTGTGCAGCTTGAACTATGCTCTGAAAATCGTCATATTGGTAACCATCACCACCTACCTGACCCATAGACAGGTCATTCCAGTTCAACCCACCCAGGTAATTTTGCAAACCTATGAAATCGGCCAAGCAGAAGTCAAGGACACAGACTTGATTGTAGTAATTAGGGTAATTCCATGATATATTGAAACTAAGTGATTTGTGATCGCTTTCCTCAAGCTCATCATTAACCTCAAGATTCTTAATTAGTGATTCCTTGTTGGCAAGAACCAAGTCAAGTAGGTTATTTCCTCTAGCTGGTTCTGTCACAAACTGTTCTTATGTAGTGTTGCATGACTCAATAATTCTAGTTAACAGAATTATTTAGGGGATGTGAAAATATTACATTTTAAAAAAATACTTATTATTTTTGTGCGCTGTTTGTTAAATAACATATTCGGTATGTTTGTCCAGATTCCTTATGGCATAAATATTGATTTATAATTATATTTTTTGATACTGATTTGTGTATTTTTGTATATGAGTATTTGTATGTTTTATATTCAGCAGTGATTTGGAAAACGAAGACGCAAGAGAGATGCGAGAAATGATGATGGAAGAGATAAGAGAGAAAGATGAAAGAGAGGTGAAGATAATGAAAGCGAGAAGTGAGAGAGGAAGATAATGAAAGCGAGAAGTGAGAGAGGAAGATAAAAGATGATGAAGTGAGATGAAAGAGATGTATTAATGATGATTCTGATGATGAAAGAAACAATGAGGGAAGATACAAGAGACGTAGACGATAATGATATAAGATACAAAAGTGATAATGATAATAATATAGGAGACACAGGTGATAATGACGATGCAACAGAGACGTGGAAGATGAGTATGTACCTGAGAGACACAAGAAAACTGGAAGGATGATGCAAAGATGTCAAGGTGAAGGTTGTGTGTACTAAAACCCCGAGCAAGATGCTGACTCCACACCCTGTGGTGACTTCTTGTGCATGAAGGATGGAAGGAAGGAAGGGAGGGAGGATGGGAGGGAGGAAGGGAGGGTGTGAGGAAGGAAGGGAGGGAGGAAGAAAGGAAGGGAGGAAGGACGGAAGGAAGGAAAGGAGGGGAAGGAAGGGAGGTAGGAAGGAAGGAAGGGAGGGGAAGGAAGGGATGGAGGGAGGAAGGAAGGGAGGAAGGAAGGAAGGGAGGGAGGAAGGAAGGAAGGAAGGAAAGAAGGGAGAGTGGAAGGATAGAAGGAAGGGAGGGAGGAAGGAAGGGAGGGGGAAGGAAGGGAGAGAGGGAGGAAGGAAGGAAGGGAGGTAGGAAGGAAGGAAGGGAGGGAGGAATGAAGGCAGGGAGGTAGGGAGGGAGGAAGGAAGGGAGAGAGGGAGGAAAGAAGGGAGGGAGGAAGGAAGGGAGGAAGGAAGGGAGGGGAAGGAAGGGAGGGAGGAAGAAAGAAAGGAAGTTAGGAAGGAAGGAAGAAAGGAAAGAAGGAAGGAATGGAGGAATAAAGGACGGAAGGAATTAAGGGAAGGAAGAAGGAAAGAAGGGAGGGAGGAAGGAAGGGAGGGGGGAAGGAAGGAAGGGAGGGAGGAAGTAAGGAAGGAAGGGAGGGAGGAAGGAAGGAAGGAAGGGAGGGAGGAAAGAAGGGAGTTAGGAAGGAAGGAAGGAAGGGAGGAATTAAGGATGGAAGGAAGGAAGGAATTACGGGAGGGAGGGAGGAAGGAAGGAATTAAGGGAGGGAGGAAGGAAGGAATTAAGGGAGGGAGGAAGGAAGGAATTAAGGGAGGAAGGAAGGAAGGAAGGAAGGAGAAGAAGGCAAGTATGATTTATGAGAGGCCCAGTCTGATGATCACACGGGTACGAGAAAGATTGATTACCATACAACTGGAAAATGTATCAAAATTTGTTATTCAATTTTTGGGGATTTTTAGCGCATGTTCAATTAGGATAACGTGAGGACTATTGATATTGTTGTTGTGTTTATGTGAGCGAGTGTCATGTGTATACGTGCATATGTATATTTATGTTGCTCTATTACTGATGTTTATAAATGTGAAGGTATGGGATTTCAATTAGTAATGATGTAATTCACTTATTCCGCCAGTAATACCATTAAACAATAACAAAAAGAATTAAAAGTCACAATACCGTGAGTGGAACAATACACAAATAACCCGCACATAGCAGAATGACACTTATGACGACGTTTCGCTCCAACTTGTAGTTAGTTAATTGTCTAAGTCTGTCCGAAACGTCGTCATAAGTTTCATTCTGCTTTGTGCTGGTAACTTGTGTAAAACATTACCACAATACCAGGAACAATACCAAGTTTTTCCACTATTTAAATGCTCAAAATGACAGCAACTTTGTCTTGTTGGTCTCTGGTGGTTAACCTTCCACCGTCGTCATCCTCTAAATTAAAATTGCTGACATTGTCACGAATTAAAAAAACAACAAAAAAACGCATTTTTGTGGTTGTAATGAGACGGAAACAAGAATTTTCCCATCAGTGCTCACTCAATGCCGCCTCACAGAAACAGCAGAACTATATGCAAAGAAATATCGTAGCTAAGTGGACTGAAACCCAGATAGTGATATATGATGGCATGAAGTTGATTGCCACGCTATCAGGATTATTTTATTATTTTTTTTTTATTATTTTTTTTTCTATTCATTTTGAGTTTTCTAATTTTTCACATTTTCCAGTAATTCTTGTAGTCCATGACACTCAAATCATGCACAGTATACATATGGCCAAAGATTGTATACTACACAATACCCACACTAGTAGTGTAAACAGTATACTGTTTACTGAACAAAGATTACACAACAATGCAAACACACACATCCAAATGCTTTCTTTTTTTACTGTTCTAAAATATATACACATGCAGTAATTCCAACCGAGCGACGACAGATGCAAAACAGTCACAGGATGGAGGAGTTGAATGACAGCGCTAGGCCTTTCGTGTTGCAGTCAGCACATTGTCAAAAGCTTGCAATACTGAAATCGAGATTGATGTCAGCTCCAGTAGGTATGTCTATGCAGACATCCTACACAGGAAGATTTATTGTCTTCTTACATAAACCTACCTAAGCCGATGTCCATTTATTGTTCACTATAGCAAGCTCTTGACAATGTGTTGACTGCAACATGAAAGCTGTCAGTCATCTCACCCACCCTGTGGTTGCTTTGCATATATACACATTCACGGACGCTGGTCATGTTGCTGGGAATGTTGCAGACTGAGGGAGTTCCCTGCAACACAGCTGAACACAGCAGGGTTACATTCCCTACACTTCAAAGTCGTTTCTCTGCATTTTACTGGGCACTTTGTCGTGTGAGCTAGATATCTCACCAGAGCTCATTATTATTGTCCATAGCAGAAAGTGTAGACGGAAAGTGATCACCATAGTTCAATAGAGAAGGTATTAGATGATCTGTTCGGTGGTGCAGGTGTTGGTAATGGGAATTTCTGTAATATTTGTCTGATGACTGACAAACAGAAATGGGCAAATGGCGGTCTGATATCAGGGTTGATCTAAGACATATTGTATGCATTCAACATTGCTATGTCATCATCAACAAACCCACTGCATGTCCCTGTCACATTTGTGCACCAAATGTCAATTGGCAGTGTAATCCATGACAGTGTCATGTATCAGTGAAGGCGGGAGAAAGTGACACCTTTAACATACAAGTAGAGGTAATGAGCAGCAGCAGTGCCTACTCCGTCTCACCTCCCATCACTACAGCAGCAGTGCCTACTCCATCTCACCTCCCATCACTACAACAGCAGTGACTACTCCGTCTCACTTCCCATCACTACAGCAGCAGTGACTACTCCGTCTCACCTCCCATCACTACAACACCAGTGACTACTCCGTCTCACTTCCCATCACTACAGCAGCAGTGACTACTCCGCCTCACTTCCCATCACTACAGCAGCAGTGACTACTCCGTCTCACCTCCCATCACTACAGCAGCAGTGACTACTCCGTCTCACCTCCCATCACTACAGCAGCAGTGACTACTCCGTCTCACCTCCCATCACTACAGCAGCAGTGACTACTCCGTCTCACTTCCCATCACTACAGCAGCAGTGACTACTCCGTCTCACCTCCCATCACTACAGCAGCAGTGACTACTCCGTCTCACTTCCCATCACTCCACACAACTCTGCACTTTAACCACCTCCATTTAAATCTTACCTTATTAAGAATAAAATTAAAGACGGGGACAATTAATACATTATTGCACTCAATTACAACTTATTAATACTTATACAACTATAAATATGCCTTGCGAATAGGTAAAACTGGTCAGTTAGCAAGAACTCATTTAAAATTAAGTCCTTTCTAAAAATTTCTCTTATATGTTTGAAGATATATTTTTTCAATGATGTTAATGTAAAAATTAATAATTTTGTACCAAAAGAATCTAAGAAGACTTACCTAACCTCATTATAACAAGCGAAATTTAATTTAGACTAGTCCAACTAAACATATTGTAGAAGACTCGCAAATATGAAGGCCTTCCCCCTTGCTATAACTTCATCCCAATAGGGTCGGAGACCATTGGAGCATGGAGCAAGTGTGCTCTAAAGTTTCTCAAAGAGCTGGGTGAAAAACTCATCATATAAACTAAGGACCACAGGGCGACCAGCTTCCTCTTTCAGAGACTCAGTGTTGCGATCCAGAGGGAAAATGCCTGAAGCATTCTGGGCACGCGGCCCACTGCCGGGGAGCTGGACAAAGTATTTGACATGTAGCTCTGAGTTGTTATCTATGTTGTTTTACTTCCTATTGTATTCTTGTCAATGTATTTTGTCAATGTATTTTGTCTTGAAATAAAGTTTATACAAAATCAAAAGATGGGGTGGAAGGGGAAGTGGAATATTCAAATGGCTTCAGAAAGAAATCTAAATATTCTTCATTGAAGCCTTTTTATCCACTTCTCCTAGGCTATGGGTCCCACAATTTATATATGTATATATATATATATATATATATATATATATATATATATATATATATATATATATATATATATATATATATATATATATATATATATATATTCCTTGTATCCCATCTACCTTTTACTCTCACTGTTGCTACAACTAAAAAGTGATCTGATATATCTGTTACCCCTCTATAAACATGTACATCCTGAAGTCTACCCAACAGTATTTTGTCTACCAATACGTAGTCCATCAAACTACTGTCATTTTACCTTACATCATATCTTGTATACTTATTTATTCTTATTTATTTATCAATAACAACACTGGGACTAGCCGAGAATTCGAACCCATGTTGTTTTAGCCCGCCTCATGGTGAACGAAAATTCCACGACGCTCTAACCCACGGGATCATACAATCCTCTCTCTCTCTCTCTCTCTCTCTCTATATATATATATATATATATATATATATATATATATATATATATATATATATATATATATATATATATATATATATATATATAGGATGGGGTCCAACTCTGGTGTAAATTGTGGGTCCCATAGCCTCGGAGAAGTGGATAAAAGGCTTCAAGGAAGAATATTTAGATTTCTTTCTGAAGCCATTTGAATATTCCATTTGAATATATATATATATATATATATATATATATATATATATATATATATATATATATATATATATATATATATATATATATAGTCGTGCCGATTAGGTAAAACTGGTCAATTAGCAAGAACTCATCTAAAATTAAGTCCTTTCTAAAATTTTCTCTTATACGTTTAAAGATATATTTTTTCATTTATGTTAATATAAGAATTTATAATTTTGTACCAAGAGAAACTTTGAAAATCTACCTAACCTTATTACAACAAGCGCAATTTAATTTAGCCTAACCCAACTAAATATATTTTAGATACGTTAACATTAATTTAATAATAAACAAACACAATGAAATATATTTTTTTCGTTATGTTCAGAATGATTTTGGCGAAATTATTGCATACACAAATTTTCACTTGTCTTATATGTCAAGGTTAGCGTTGCTATTTAAGCCAAAATAGCAAGTTTTACCTAATCGGCACGACATATATGTGTGGTGTAAATATTATGCAGAAAATTCGGAATGTGGAAATTAGAAGAAGTGTGGAGTTACTAAAAGTATTTGTCAGAGGGCTGAAGAGGGGTTGTTGAGGTGGTTTGGTCATTTAGAGAGAATGGATCAAAGTAGAATGACTTGGAGAGCGTATAAATATGTAGGGGAAGGAAGGCGGGGTAGGGGTCGTCCTAGAAAAGGTTGGAGGGAAGGGGTAAAGGAGGTTTTGTGGGCGACGGGCTTGGACTTCCAGCAAGCATGTGTGAGCGTGTTAGATAGGAGTGAATGGAGACGAATGGTTTTTGGGACATGACGAGCTGTTGGAGTGTGAGCAGGGTAACATTTTGTGAAGGGATTCAGGGAAACCAGTTAATTGATTTAGTTGGACTTGAGTCCTGGAAATGGGAAGTACAATGCCTGCACTTTAAAGGAGGGGTCTGAGATAGTGACAGCTGGGAGGGACTTTTCTCAGCTGTCGTATCTGAGCTCCTCTGCAAAGACAGTGATTATGTATGAGTGTGGTGAAAGTGTTGAATGATGATGAAAGTATTTTCTTTTTTGGGATTTTCTTTCTTTTTGGGTCACCCTGCCTTGGTGGGAGACGGCCGACCATGACAGGTGTTTTCAATTGGTGATATAAAGAGCTGCACACTCCACACTTCTGGCTAGGTCACCTACTGTGATAGTTCATCACCTGACGTGATGACCCAGGGTGTAGCAGACTAGCACTTATTACTGTGGTCTCAGGTTGAACCAGAACACCTGGTATCAATATATCACTGTATATCAATATATCAGTCTCAATATATCACTACAGTAGCTATTCTCACAGTAGATTCGTTGGTGTGTCTATTCACCTATTCTGTGTAGGTTGCCTTTTCAATTAAGTTGTTGTTGTTGGCTGCCTGTGGCTGACATATGCATCACGTTCAGGTTGATTGGCGCCTTGAGCAATAGCTTAATGCCCCATTGCGTTTTTACTAACTCTATTTTACATTGTTTTCCATATCACGCACTCAAGTATGTTTGATATAGTACTGTGTAGGAATAATGATACGGACACTATGATATATCTTTAGTGAATATGCTTGGGTCCTTGACCTTGGTCACTGCGAAGTACAGAAGTGACTGAGAAAGCACAGTATGTATAATGGAAGATGCAAGTTGTGGGTGATGGTCGGGTGAGGGTGTGAGGTAATCTACATACAGTAGATGCTGTATTTGTCAACTTTATGATCCATAGAGTTGAAAGAAGGAATTTAAAAGGCTTCAATACAGTGGTGAATATCCGTGCAGTGTTCTCTGTAGAATATTTCAGCGTTTTTTCATTGTTTATGATGGGCCTCTTTAGACCTGAGTACCACACGAATTTCATGTCGGTAGGATGAATATTTTGTTCTTAAACTCTCGTGGAAAGATTCCTTCTAGTTTCTCCTATATACTTTAGATCCCATTGCAATTCCCGCATGCTATAGTGAATACTTTTGCTTAACTCTTGAGTGTGTCATAGAAATATTTCTTGGAAGTGTTATGTTTCTGATCAGTTCCTCATTGTTCAGGATCATGACTAGTATATGTTCATTTCTTATACTTCCTTTGTATAAGAGTAAGAAGACGGCGAACAAGAGTATATGAATTACAGGGAAAGAAGGTTGTTGAGAATACCGGACAAGTGACATGGTAGAGTTATTAACGAAAGAATTAGGAGAGAGAGAGAAACAGAGAGAGAGAGAGAGAGAACAGGATCACATAAGAAGACTGATGTGTAGACTAAGTGTCTGCAAGTGAACAATATTTAAAGATAAGGAATATTTTGTCGCCTTTGTGGATTCAGAAAAGGTGTATTATAGGTCGGATAGGTGAGTGATATGGCAAATGTTGCAAAAGTATGGAGAACTGAGGATAATGTGCGATTATTTTCTAGTAAAATTAAGTCTAAGTTAGGGATGTGTTTCTTCACCATGGTTGTTTTTAACATATTTATAGACATGATTGCAAGGGTGTTGGAGAGAAGTGTGGGATTATAATGTAAAGAATTTGATACATTGTTGTGGTATTGCAGTTAATGTTTGCCGATGACGCGGTTCTGTTGGGAGATTTCGAAGACAAGTAACAGAGGATGGAGGATGAATTTAAGACGGAATGTACAAGAAAGAATTTCAAAGTGAACATGAAAGAAGTCAGGAGGTGAGGGTAAATAAATCTACACACAGACTGAAGGGAGTATAGGGTAAGTAAATGTGTTCAGATATTTGAAAGTGGAACTGTCGACTGATGGGTCTATGAGAGGTGAGGTAAACCAGAGAATTGACGAGGGGATTACTAAAATGTATGAATGAGCGGGAAAAGGGAGGAGTTATTGAGGTGGTTTGGATATTTAAGGAGGATAGAGCAAACCAGGATGATTAAGATATATAATTTTGGGGTGGAGGGGAGGAGGAAAAGGAATCATCCCAGGAAGGGTTGGTGGGAGAGGGTAAAGAAGGTTTTGAGTGTTATGGGCTTTAGCATCTAACAGGCTGGTGAGAGCTCATTAGATTAGTGTGAAAGGAGGTAAACAGTTTTCCTGGCTTGATGTGCTGTTGTAATGTGAACATGGCAACATTTATGAAGGGATTCAGGGTAACAGGTTAGTCAGACTAGAGTCCTGGAGGTGGAAACTAACGTGGCTTACTTTAAAGGAAGGGTGAGAATAGTGAAGCTTGGAGAGCCAGCTAAAATATGTTGTCAGCACGAGTCTGAAAAGTCAGCGATTGAATGAATAACTGTGAATGCATTTCATCTTTGGGTCACACTACTTGTGTGTTAAGTTTGTAGCAACTTGAGGAGACATCAGTGTTAGTCAGTGGTTGAATGAACTGTTATTGTACAATATTTACTGGTATTATGAACTGGTTGTTATTGTTCACTAGTTTATCATAAGTGCCTCTGTTTCTTTCCTGTTTGCTTTTGTAAAATAAAACTGACTTTAGATGTCCATTTACAAAGAGTCTAGGTCCACTTGCAACGAGTCAAGGTCCACTTGCAAAGAGTCAAGGTCCACTTACAAAGAGTCAAGGTCCACTTACAAACAGTCAAGGACTACTTATTTCTTCCATCCGTTAAAACATATTTGACTTACTATTTAGTTAATATCCTCTAATGGATTTCAAGTATTTTTTACTCTCTCCCTCCCTCTTTCTCTCTCCCTCTCTCCCTCTCTCTCTCTCTCTCTCTCTCTCTCTCTCTCTCTCTCTCTCTCTCTCTCTCTCTCTCTCTCTCTCTCTCTCTCTCTCTCTCTCTCTCTCTCTCTCTCTCTCTCTCTCTCTCTCTCTCGGGTGTGTACCATTATGATAGATAATCTATATGAAATAACCTCTTATGGATGGGAACCAACACTGGCTGAGAGGTGGGTGTCAACACTGGCTGAGAGGTGGGTGTCAACACTAGCTGAGAGGTGGGTGTCAACACTGGCTGAGAGGTGGGTGTCAACACTGGCTGAGAGGTGGGTGTCAACACTGGCTGAGAGGTGGGTGTCAACACTGGCTGAGAGATGGGTGTCAACACTGGCTGAGAGGTGGGTGTCAACACTGGCTGAGAGGTGGGTGTCAACACTGGCTGAGAGGTGGGTGTCAACACTGGCTGAGAGGTGGGTACCAACACTGGCTGAGAAGTGGGTACCAACACTGGCTGAGAGGTGGGTGTCAACACTGACTGAGAGGTGGGTGTCAACACTGGCTGAGAGGTGGGAGCCAACAATGGCTGGGAGGTGGAAGCCAACACTGGCTGAGAGGTGGGATCCAACGCTGGCTGAGAGGTGGGTACCAACACTGGCTGAGCGGTGGGTGTCAACACTGGCTGAGCGGTGGGTACCAACAATGGCTGAGCGGTGGGTGTCAACACTGGTTGAGCGGTGGGTGTCAACACTGGTTGAGCGGTGGGTGTCAACACTGGCTGAGCGGTGGGTGTCAACACTGGCTGAGCGGTGGGTGTCAACACTGGCTGAGCGGTGGGTGTCAACACTGGCTGAGCGGTGGGTGTCAACACTGGCTGAGAGGTGGGTGTCAACACTGGCTGAGCGGTGGGTACCAACAATGGCTGAGCGGTGGGTGTCAACGCTGGCTGAGCGGTGGGTGTCAACACTGGTTGAGCGGTGGGTGTCAACACTGGTTGAGCGGTGGCTGTCAACACTGGCTGAGCGGTGGGTGTCAACACTTGTTGAGCGGTGGGTGTCAACACTGGCTGAGCGGTGGGTGTCAACACTGGCTGAGCGGTGGGTGTCAACACTTGTTGAGCGGTGGGTGTCAACACTGGCTGAGCGGTGGGTGTCAACACTGGCTGAGCGGTGGGTACCAACAATGGCTGAGCGGTGGGTGTCAACACTGGCTGAGCGGTGGGTACCAAAATAGCTGAGAGGTGGGTACCAACAATGGCTGAGAGGTGGGTACCAACAATGGCTGAGAGGTGGGTGTCAACACTGGTTGAGAGGTGGGTGTCAACACTGGCTGAGAGGTGGGAGCCAACAATGGCTGAGAGGTGGGTACCAACAATGGCTGAGAGGTGGGTGTCAACACTGGCTGAGAGGTGGGTGTCAACACTTGCTGAGAGGTGGGTGTCAACACTGGCTGAGAGGTGGGTGTCAACATTGGTTGAGAGGTGGGAGCCAACAATGGCTGAGAGGTGGGATCCAACACTGGCTGAGAGGTGGGTACCAACACTGGCTGAGATGTGGGTGTCAACACTGGTTGAGGTGGGATCCAACACTGGCTGAGAGGTGGGATCCAACACTGGCTGAGAGGTGGGATCCAACACTGGCTGAGAGGTGGGATCCAACACTGGCTGAGAGGTGGGTACTACCACTGGCTGAGAGGTGGGTGTCAACACTGGTTGAGAGGTGGGAGCCAACGCTGGCTGAGAGGTGGGTACTACCACTGGCTGAGAGGTGGGTGTCAACAATGGCTGGGAGGTGGGATCCAACGCTGGCTGAGAGGCAGGGGCCAACAGAGAGAGAGAGAGAGAGAGAGAGAGAGAGAGAGAGAGAGAGAGAGAGAGAGAGAGAGAGAGAGAGAGAGAGAGAGAGAGAGAGAGAGAGAGAGAGAGAGAGAGAAAGAGAGAGAGAGAGAGGGAGAGGCAGGGTAGTCGACCATTTGGAAGCCAAGGAGTGGAGAGGCATCCATTGTGTTGAGAGAAGTTATAGAAGGCAATAAACTTAAACATATGGAAGGGGAAACAGAGGTAGTAGGAGATATAACAATGAGGGAGAGAGAAAATAAAGTTGCTTGAGTACAAGTCCCTGTTCCTAGTTCTTTATATCACAGTTATGTTGTTAAATAACTTGTGTTGGTCACTATGTGATTATAAAACAAAAGACTATGAAATAGTATCAGAAAAGTCTCGTTAGTTTGAATAGTTTATAGTAGAAGTTTTTTCCTCTTTTTGATCTCTCTTCTGTATTCCTTTTGACTTTACTGTCTTCCGACTTTCCTCTTTCATGCTTTTTTTTATTTACTAGTATAGGCCGGTAGGCCTACTGCAGGGTTTCTCTGCCTCCTTGGTGACAGGCATTATAGTGTTGAGATTATATTTACTCTCTCAACTCTGTCCCAGGTTCATTGTTATGGAATGTCTACTTCAATGACCTTCAACTAGACCTAGTGTCCGATGCATATGCAGATGACTATACTCTGACATTTTCTTATTCAAGACATAATACCAGCTGCTTTCAGGGACATCAATCACCAGCTGACAGCTATACCAGCCTGGAAATAACGACGGCAGTTATATTTGCTTCTGTAAAAACACAAATGATGATGGTCTCTAGGCATCACGTTATTAATGGTGGAGTAATGGTACACTGAATGGGAGGGTGTTGGGACCCAGGGAAGGAGGGGGATATCATAGTGGGGAAAATCTGATTCTAAAATATCTATCAAGAACCACGTGGTACCTCTGGGCAGGTTGAGACATGGGCAAGCTGCACCAGCTGCCCCTGTTCACCTTCACTTACACCCGCTGCCCATGTTCACCTTCACTTACACCCGCTGCCCATGTTCACCTTCACTTACACCCGCTGCCCATGTTCACCTTCACTTACACCCGCTGCCTCTGTTCACCTTCACTTACACCAGCTGCCCCTGTTCACCTTCACTTACACCCGCTGCCCATGTTCACCTTCACTACCCGCTGCCCATGTTCACCTTCACTTACACCCGCTGCCCATGTTCACCTTCACTTACACCCGCTGCCTCTGTTCACCTTCACTTACACCCGCTGCCCCTGTTCACCTTCACTTACACCCGCTGCCCCTGTTCACCTTCACTTACACCCGCTGCCTCTGTTCACCTTCACTTACACCAGCTGCCCCTGTTCACCTTCACTTACACCCGCTGCCCATGTTCACCTTCACTTACACCTACTGTCCCTGTTCACCTTCACTTACACTCACTGTCCCTGTTCACCTTCACTTACACCCGCTGCCTCTGTTCGCCTTCACTTACACCCTCTGGCCCTGTTTACCTTCACTTACACTCACTTCCCCTCTTCACCTACACTTACACTCACTTCCCCTCTTCACCTACACTTACACTCACTGCCCCTCTTCACCTACACTTACACTCATTGCCCCTGTTCACTTTCACTTACACTCATTGCCCCTTTTCACTTTCACTTACACCCACTGCCCTTGTTCACCTTCACTTACACCCACTGCCCCTGTTCACCTTCAGTATAAAAGTACCTGGATGTTACTCGACCGTTGTGGGTCACATCCTAGGAAATGGTCAAGTACTACAAACCTCTGAGCAACTCTGATGTCTCACAAATGTTTTAATGCCTCACTGTGTCCACAGGATAAAGTAGGAACAAATGAATACGTGTCTTAGAATCCCATGTATATGAAGACGACTGTACTCTGACATTTACTTATCCAAGAGAGAAAATGCCAGATGATTTAAGCTTATCAATTACCAGCTTACATCTATATATCAGCCCAGGGAAAATGATGGCAGGTCGCATTTGCTCCTGAAAAAAACACCGATTTTCATGGTTTCTAGGCACTATGATAATAATGCTTGAGCAGTGGTAAAAACCAATGGGAGAGTGTTGATACCAGGAGATGAAGTTGATATCCTAGGGGTAAAATTTGACACCAAACTGACTATGAAGAACCACGTTGTAAATCTTGCAAACAGAGAGGCCTGGAAACTTAGAACACTTAGAGGCATCTCGTACATGCTCGACAGTAGAGGTTGCAAGTTTCTTTACGAGGCACATAAACCCACACTCCTTGAGTATGCTCCACTTTCTTTGATTGTCTACTCCCTGTCTAGTCAGCGAAAGTAACAGAATAGAGAACAGAGCAAGACGATTCATCTCTTGCCTAAATCCAACCTGAACTGATGTGAAATTTCAGCAGAGCTTTTAACATCAAAGATATATGGGTGGCCTTACTGTTATGAACAAGGCCAATATTATCAAAGTACCACACTTGGCTCCTTTCTGCGGACAGTAAGAAGAGCTTCTACACAACAAGACGGACAGAAAGTAGCAACTACTCTGGAAATAAATGGTATAAAATACCGACAAAATGGAAAAATAAACAGTATAATGTGATCCTTTATTGACAACGTTTCGCCCACGCAGTGGGCTTTATCGAGTCACAGACAGATCTACCTGGAAAATTAATAACATGAATATATATAGGGTATAGTCAGGTGGAGAATTCTTTGTCAGGTGGTGAAAGCTGCATGTAGTGTGATAGTTAAAAACATTGTGTGACTTAAAGGACCTGCAGTGTTCCATTCTTGAGTTCTAGGTGGGATAGCGTTGAAGAAGTTTCTTGGCAATAGGTTCAGCTATGGTGTAGAAGCCGTTGTTCTGGTTGAAGTTGTTGGATATACAGATAAGTGATGATTCCAGGATTCTTCGGTATTGCGTGTTGTCTTCTCTGGCGATGAGTCTTGCGTTTCTGTAGTTGATTAAATGGTTGTGTAAATTTCGACTCAAGAAATGCCTGTGTTTAACACCGAAATTTACACAACCATTTAATCACTGGCTGAGAGGTGGGTGTCAACACTGGCTGAGAGGTGGGTGACAACACTGGCTGAGAGGTGGGTGTCAACACTGGCTGAGAGGTGGGTGTCAACACTGGCTGAGAGGTGGGTGTCAACACTGGGTTAGAGGTGGGTACCAACACTGGCTGAGAAGTGGGTACCAACACTGGCTGAGAGGTGGGTGTCAACACTAGTTGAGAGGTGGGTATCAACACTGGCTGAGAAGTGGGAGCCAACACTGGCTGAGAGGTGGGATAAAACACTGGCTGAGAGGTGGGAGCCAACAATGGCTGGAAGGTGGAAGCCAACACTGGCTGAGAGGTGGGATCCAACGCTGGCTGAGAGGTGGGTACCAACACTTGCTGAGCGGTGGGTGTCAACACTGGCTGAGCGGTGGGTACCAACAATGGCTGAGAGGTGGGTGTCAACACTGGCTGAACGGTGGGTGTCAACACTGGCTGAGCGGTGGGTACCAACAATGGCTGAGAGGTGGGTGTCAACACTGGCTGAGAGGTGGGTACCAACAATGGCTGAGAGGTGGGTGTCAACACTGGCTGAGAGGTGGGTATCAACAATGGCTGAGAGGTGGGTGTCAACACTGGCTGAGAGGTGGGTGTCAACACTGGCTGAGAGGTGGGTGTCAACACTGGTTGAGAGGTGGGAGCCAACACTGGCTGAGAGGTGGGTGTCAACACTGGCTGAGAGGTGGGTACCAACAATGGCTGAGAGGTGGGTACCAACAATGGCTGATAGGTGGGTGTCAACACTTGATGAGAGGTGAGTGTCAACACTGGCTGAGCGGTGGGTGTCAACACTGGTTGAGCGGTGGGTGTCAACACTGGCTGAGCGGTGGGTGTCAACACTGGCTGAGCGGTGGGTACCAACAATGGCTGAGCGGTGGGTGTCAACACTGGCTGAGAGGTGGGTGTCAACACTGGCTGAGAGGTGGGTACCAACAATGGCTGAGAGGTGGGTGTCAACACTGGCTGAGAGGTGGGTATCAACAATATCTGAGAGGTGGGTGTCAACACTGGCTGAGAGGTGGGTGTCAACACTGGCTGAGAGGTGGGTACCAACAATGGCTGAGAGGTGGGTGTCAACACTGGCTGAGAGGTGGGTGTCAACACTGGCTGAGAGGTGGGTGTCAACACTGGCTGAGAGGTGGGTGTCAACACTGGCTGAGAGGTGGGTGTCAACACTGGCTGAGAGGTGGGTACCAACAATGGCTGAGAGGTGGGTACCAACAATGGCTGAGAGGTGGGTACCAACAATGGCTGAGAGGTGGGTGTCAACACTGGCTGAGAGGTGGGTGTCAACACTGGTTGAGAGGTGGGAGCCAACAATGGCTGAGAGGTGGGATCCAACACTGGCTGAGAGGTGGGTGTCAACACTGGTTGAGAGGTGGGTGTCAACACTGGTTGAGAGGTGGGATCCAACACTAGCTGAGAGGTGGGTACTCACTGGCTGAGAGGTGGTCAACACTGGCTGAGAGGTGGGTGTCAACACTGGCTGAGAGGTGGGAGCCAACAATGGCTGAAGGTGGGTTCAACACTGGCTGAGAGGTGGGTACCAACACTGGCTGAGAGGTGGGTGTCAACACTGGTTGAGAGGTGGGTCAACACTGGCTGAGGGTGGGTGTCAACACTGGCTGAGAGGTGGGTACCAACAATGGCTGAGAGGTGGGTCCAACACTGGCTGAAGGTGGTGTCAACACTGGCTGAGAGGTGGGTGTCAACACTGGCTGAGAGGTGGGTGTCAACACTGGTTGAGAGGTGGTAACTGGCTGAGCGGTGGTGCAACACTGGCTGAGAGGTGGGTACAACAATGGCTGAGAGGTGGGTGTCAACACTGGCTGAGAGGTGGGTGTCAACACTGGCTGAGAGGTGGGTATCAACAATAGCTGAGAGGTGGGTGTCAACACTGGCTGAGAGGTGGATGTCAACACTGGCTGAGAGGTGGGTGTCAACACTGGCTGAGAGGTGGGTGTCAACACTGGCTGAGAGGTGGATGTCAACACTGGTTGAGAGGTGGGAGCCAACACTGGCTGAGAGGTGGGTGTCAACACTGGCTGAGAGGTGGGTACCAACACTGGCTGAGAGGTGGGTACCACTGGCTGAAGGTGGGTGTCAACATTGGCTGAGGTGATGTCAACACTGGTTGAGAGGTGGGAGCCAACACTGGCTGAGAGGTGGGTGTCAACACTGGCTTGAGAGGTGGGTACCAACAATGGCTGAGAGGTGGGTACCAACAATGGCTGAGGGGTGGGATCCAACACTGGCTGAGAGGTGGGTACCAACACTGGCTGAGAGGTGGGTGTCAACACTGGTTGAGAGGTGGGTGTCAACACTGGTTGAGAGGTGGGAGCCAACAATGGCTGGGAGGTGGGATCCAACACTGGCTGAGAAGTGGGTACCAACACTGGCTGAGAGGTGGGTGTCACACTGGTTGAAGGTGGTGTCAACACTGGTTGAGAGGTGGGACCAACATGGCTGGAGAGGTGGGGATCAACACTGGCTGAGAGTGGGTACCAACATGGCTGAGAGGAGGGGCAACAGAGAGAAGAGGGAGAGAGAGAGAGAGAGAGAGAGAGAGAGAGAGAGAGAGAGCAGAGAGAGAGACGAGAGAAGAGGAAGAGAGACATGAGAGAGAGAGGAGCCCTGCTCAACAAAAACCCCACTCCTCACATCTCAAAACAGTCATTTAAAACACATTATGACGCAGGTGTTTGCTCTGATTATTAGTGGAAAAATAATTACATTCAAGCAGGTGATGAACTGCAAAGTTATAATGATGATTGTTATCTTTTTTAATAGTTAATTATCCTCTTTAGTGTTGCTAAGCTTTCAGCCGAGAAGCATTCAGGTGTGAAGCTTTCAGGTGTGAAGCGTTCAGCCGTGAAGCTTTCAGGTGTGAAGCTTCAGGCGTAAAGCTTTAACTGGAAGCTCAAGGCGTGAAGCTTTCAGGGTGAAGCTTCAGGTGGCTTTCAGGTGGAAGCTTCAGGGGGAAGCTTTCAGGTGTGAAGCCTCTAGTGTGAAGCTTTCACGTGAAGCTTGGGTGAAGCTTCAGGTGTAACTTCAGAAGCAAGTGAAGCTTTCAGGTGTAAAGCTTCAGCCGTGAAGCTTCAGGTGTGAAGCTTTTAGCCGTAAGGCTTTCAGGCGGTTAAACTTCAGGCGTGAAGCTTGCAACCGTGAAGCTTTCAGGTGTGAAGCTTTCAACCGTGAAGCTTTCAGGTGTGAAGCTTTCAGGTGTGAAGCTTTCAGGTGTGTAGCTTTCAGGTGTGAAGCTTTCAGGTGTCAAGCTTTCAGGCGTGAAGCTTTCAGGTGTGAAGCTTTCAGGTGTGAAGCTTTCAGGCGTGAAGCTTTCAGGTGTGAAGCTTTCAGGTGTGAAGCTTTCAGCCGTGAAGCTTTCAGGTGTGAAGCTTTCAGGCGTGAAGCTTTCAGGCGTGAAGCTTTCAGGCGTGAAGCTTTCAGGTGTGAAGCTTTCAGGTGTGAAGCTTTCAGGTGTGAAGCTTTCAGCCGTGAAGCTTTCAGGTGTGAAGCTTCATTGTTCGGGATGTTTATTTTGTGTGTTATTACCAGGGGTTAATTAAGAAATGATGCTTCGCTCTTTGAGGAGCTGTTTCAGGTGATTGTTGTTTTTTGAAGAGCTTTAAGTTATGTTTTTTTCTCTGTACAGCTTCAGTTGACTTGTCAAGCTATCTACTCACATTGACTTGTTCCACTGACTTGTCCCACTGACTTGTCCCACTGACTTGTCCCACTGACTTGTCCCACTGACTTGTCCCACTGACTTGTTCCACTGACTTGTTCCACTGACTTGTTACACTGACTTGTTATACTGACTTGTCCCACTGACTTGTCCCACTGACTTGTCCCACTGACTTGTCCCACTGACTTGTCCCACTGACTTGTTCCACTGACTTGTTCCACTGACTTGTTCCACTGACTTGTCCCACTGACTTGTCCCACTGACTTGTCCCACTGACTTGTCCCACTGACTTGTTCCACTGACTTGTTCCACTGACTTGTTCCACTGACTTGTTCCACTGACTTGTTCCACTGACTTGTTACACTGACTTGTTCCACTGACTTGTTCCACTGACTTGTTCCACTGACTTATCAAGTTTAGGTTGGATAAATACATGAATGAGAGGGGTAGAATTTGAGTGGGACTTGCACATGAGTAAATAGATTTATCAGAGCTTATTGTTAGGGCAGCACTCAACGTGGGTTGGATTGTAAAGGAAATCTCCCGTATAAAGATAGACTTAGAGCGTTGAATCTCCACTCTCTGGAGAGACGTAGAATGAGGGGAGATATCATCGAGGTGTACAAGTGGATGATGGGCATAAACAAAGGAGATATTAATAAAATACTGAGGATATCGAACCAAGTAAGAACCAGAAATAACGGATTTAAATTGGATAAATTTAGATTTAGAAAGGACATAGGCAAGTACTGGTTTTCGAACAGAGTTGTAGATGCGTGGAACAATCTTCCAAGTAGGACATACACACCAGCCAGTCCCTGGCAGGTCCTTATCACATCCAACCTACCCAACATTCTCCACCTGTCTCCATCCTATAAATACTCACGTACCTTTCACCCATGTAGATATTTGTGACTTGATAAAGCCCACTGTGTGGGGAAAACGTTGTCAATAAAGGATCACATTATACTGCTTATGTGTTTATTTTTTCAATTGTGTCGGTATTTTATATCATTTATTTCCATGGGCCAACAGGCCTACTGCAGTGATCCTCCGTTTTTTTGTTCTTACTGGTCATAAACATATTCACATGGGACTTAGCAAGACTCATTCTTAGCTGTTATAGTCAAGTGTATAATTGTAAGGGATCTTGGTTTGGGAACTGACAGATATTTGTTCTTGGACTAATGTTTAAAGAAGCAGATTTGCTATTGTTAAGAATAAGCTTCAAAACTCTGCTTATTACAACTTTAATTACTCCTTTTCTTTTGAAGGTCAATTAGCGCTTAAAATATCACGGAACGGTTGGGGTTTGAAGCCATGGGAAGTGAGTCCTAAAACTCACAGGCCAGTGCGTTAACCATTCGGGGTTCAAACCCCATCCGTTCCTTAATTAGTTTGCAATCGTGTTATTGCGATTTCCTGAGGCGATCAGTGCTTCTACAACACAACTGGAGATGCAAGACAATGTTCTACGTCATTCGTATATTGTACGTGACTAGATTTAATATATCTTTCCAGGTGGTATCAGTCAATATTAGAGGTGTATTAATATTGGTAGAATTACCGACAATATGTTAAGTAAAAGAACACAAATGCAACTAATGTGAGATTTTATTGTGGCAACGTTTCGCTCTCCTGGAGAGCGAAACTTTGCCACAATAAAATGTCACATTAGTTGCATTTGTGTCATTTTACTTAAAATATTAGAGGTATATTCAAGGTCCTTCTCCATAACTGACCCACTAACTAACAAGTTACAAGTAGAAGTAGTCATGGTCTAAGTCTGAGCGAAACGTCGTCATAATTTTCAGTCTCCCACGTGCAGGTTATTTGTGTATTGTTCCAGTCACGGTATTGTGCCTTTTTTATTCTTTAAGTAATCTTGAGTTAGAGCAGAGTACAGCATTATATTAATGAATATTCATGAGTTTAATTACAAATTGTGAGGTAATAACATTTTATTATAAAGTTTAACTTAGAGATTTGTTTGACTTTGCCAACTTCTTAATAAAATACATTACAATGCATTACAACTCGGGTTTCAATTATTATTTATTCTGATTTTCAATATTCCTGTACAATAATGCCAATTTTTAAAGGGGTGGGCGAGTTAGCCAGCGAAAGTCCTCGGTCAGATGACCAAAACCTCCAGTGGCGAGTCATCATATGAATTTTGTATTGATAAAGCCACTGGATGGCGAAACGTCTACTATAAAGACACCCAGATGTTGCACATGTGTCTTAATTTCATCATATACCACTCTTGTACAACGAGTCATCAAATGACTAAGACCCGCGTCAGGAAACACTTGTCCAGTTTCCTGACAAATCTTACCTAACCTAACCTCCCAGCATAAGAGTTGCTACAGACTCTTAGCGTTGTTGTCATCCTCTGGAAGTTTATTCGTCTATTAACGTTCGCGTTCCATCAGTCTGGCTGTAAACAGATTCCAGTGTAAAAGATTGCATAGGAATTCCCACAAGTTGTATATAATGAAGACTCACAAGCAGCAGCTGGAACTTTTATTTGGACGAAGTTCGGCCATGGCTGCAGGTCTTCTCAAGTCTGCTGATCACACCTGAGAAAACAAAGCTGATTAGGAGAAACATCGACTGAATCACGTTTCCAATTGTTGCTTATGCGTCTTTGTCGGCTACAAGATTTTGACGAGACTCAGTTAAAAATCTTTACTCTCACATAATTTGCTTATATTGACTAGTGTTGTATTTGTAGTTCATTTTCTATATCTCAGTGCTTCTGACAGGCTGTGACAGCTTCTTGTTGTATCTCAGTGCTTCTGCCAGGCTGTGATAGCTTCTCGTTGTATTTCAGTGCTTCTGCCAGGATGTGACAGCTCTTGTTGTATCTCAGTGCTTCTGCCAGGCTGTGATAGCTTCTTGTTGTATCTCAGTGCTTCTACCAGGATGTGACAGCTCTTGTTGTATCTCAATGCTTCTGCAAGGCTGTAATAGCTTCTTGTTGTATCTCAGTGCTTCTGCCAGGCTGTGATAGCTTCTTGTTGTATCTCAGTGCTTCTACCAGGCTGTGATAGCTTCTTGTTGTATCTCAGTGCTTCTACCAGGCTGTGATAGCTTCTTGTTGTATCTCAGTGCTTCTGCCAGGCTGTGATAGCTTCTTGTTGAATGTCAGTGCTTCTGTCAGGCTGTGATAGCTTCTTGTTGAATGTCAGGGCTTCTGTCAGGCTGTGATAGCTTCTTGTTGTATCTCAGTGCTTCTGCCAGGCTGTGATAGCTTCTTGTTGTATCTCAGTGCTTCTGTCAGGCTGTGATAGCTTCTTGTTGTATCTCAGTGCTTCTGTCAGGCTGTGACAGCTTCTTGTTGTATCTCAGTGCTTCTGCCAGGCTGTGATAGCTTCTTGTTGTATCTCAGTGCTTCTGCCAGGCTGTGATAGCTTCTTGTTGTATCTCAGTGCTTCTGCCAGGCTGTGATAGCTTCTTGTTGTATCTCAGTGCTTCTACCAGGCTGTGATAGCTTCTTGTTGTATCTCAGTGCTTCTACCAGGCTGTGATAGCTTCTTGTTCAATGTCAGTGCTTCTGTCAGGCTGTGATAGCTTCTTGTTGAATGTCAGGGCTTCTGTCAGGCTGTGATAGCTTCTTGTTGTATCTCAGTGCTTCTGCCAGGCTGTGATAGCTTCTTGTTGTATCTCAGTGCTTCTGTCAGGCTGTGATAGCTTCTTGTTGTATCTCAGTGCTTCTGTCAGGCTGTGACAGCTTCTTGTTGTATCTCAGTGCTTCTGCCAGGCTGTGATAGCTTCTTGTTGTATCTCAGTGCTTCTGCCAGGCTGTGATAGCTTCTTGTTATATCTCAGTGCTTCTGGCAGAGTGTGATAGCTTCTTGTTGTATCTCAGTGCTTCAGCCAGAGTGTGATAGCTTCTTGTTGTATCTCAGTGCTTCAGCCAGAGTGTGATAGCTTCTTGTTGTATCTCAGTGCTTCTGTCAGGCTGTGATAGCTTCTTGTTGTATCTCAGTGCTTCTGTCAGGCTGTGATAGCTTCTTGTTGTATCTCAGTGCTTCTGTCAGGCTGTGATAGCTTCTTGTTGTATCTCAGTGCTTCTGTCAGGCTGTGATAGCTTCTTGTTGTATCTCAGTGCTTCTGCCAGGCTGTGATAGCTTCTTGTTGAATGTCAGTGCTTCTGTCAGGCTGTGATAGCTTCTTGTTGAATGTCAGTGCTTCTGTCAGGCTGTGATAGCTTCTTGTTGTATCTCAGTGCTTCTGCCAGGCTGTGATAGCTTCTTGTTGTATCTCAGTGCTTCAGCCAGAGTGTGATAGCTTCTTGTTGTATCTCAGTGCTTCAGCCAGAGTGTGATAGCTTCTTGTTGTATCTCAGTGCTTCTGTCAGGCTGTGATAGCTTCTTGTTGTATCTCAGTGCTTCTGTCAGGCTGTGATAGCTTCTTGTTGTATCTCAGTGTTTCTGCCAGGCTGTGATAGCTTCTGTGTATCTCAGTCTTCGTCAGCTGTGATAGCTTGTTGTATTCAGTGCTTCTGTCAGGCGGACAGCTTGTTGTACTCAGTGCCAGGTGATAGCTTCTGTTGTATCTCAGTGCTTCTGCCAGGCTGTGATAGCTTCTTGTTGTATCTCAGTGCTTCTGCCAGGCTGTGATAGCTTCTTGTTGTATCTCAGTGCTTCGCCAGGCTGTGATAGCTTCTTTTTATCTCAGTGCTTCTGCCAGGCTGTGATAGCTTCTTGTTGTATCTCAGTGCTTCTGCAGGCTGTGATAGCTTCTTGTTGTATCTCATGCTTCTGCCAGCTGTGATAGCTTCTTGTTGTATCTCAATGCTTCTGCCAAGCTGTGATAGCTTCTTGTTGTATCTCAGTGCTTCTGCCAGGCTGTGATAGCTTCTTGTTGTATCTCAGTGCTTCTGCCAGGCTGTGATAGCTTCTTGTTGTATCTCAGTGCTTCTGCCAGGCTGTGATAGCTTCTTGTTGTATCTCAATACTTCTGCCAAGCTGTGATAGCTTCTTGTTGTATCTCAGTGCTTCTGCCAGGCTGTGATAGCTTCTTGTTGTATCTCAGTGCTTCTGCCAGGCTGTGATAGCTTCTTGTTGTATCTCAGTGCTTCTGCCAGGCTGTGAGAGCTTACTGATGTAACTAAATATCGTTTCATTACTCTTATTATGCTGATTATCTCGCCTGTCCTACCCGTCATCTATTTCTTAATTTTATTGATTTTTATTTGCCTGTTTATTAATCAAATTTCCATTCACTTCAGGTGAAGGTAAAAAAAATAGTTCTGTGTTTTTTAATCTTGACATTTGAGAGCAGAAGAGAGATTATTTACAAGTAGAAATCTTTTTTCCATACCTATCAAAAACTGTTTAACTTCTGTCTTTAATTCTCGAAGTCTTATTGATTTTGACACTGTCGTTTTGTCTAACCTGTGGTTATTAGTCATTTTGTCAATATTCTGAGAAGGTGTACCTTAAATTATTTACGGTTTCATGGAAACCTGAGCTATTATTTTATAAATGATACACAACACTAACTAGTTAATGAGCGAGGCACAAGTGTGATACCTGGGGATGTTTATTAGTGAGATGTTTAAACAACAGAACAAAGTTTTTTTTAATATAACTCAGAAACATCATGAGGGAGACTAAGTCTATGACTGCTGCAACTCTCCATCTCTCCCAGTACTAGAATGGGAGAGAAACGTGCCGTGGAGGCGAAACATCTCCCTGATAAAGATACCCAAGAGTTTATTGCATGTGTGTTATTCATCGTGGAAACTGGAGCTGTCTTATAGGAAAACATGAACCGTCACAGTCTTAAAGGATAGACGTGAACCGTCACAGTCCTATATGATAGATATGAACCGTCACCGTCTTACAGGATATACATGGACCGTCACAGTCTTATAGGATAGACATGAACCGTCACAGTCTTATTGGATATTCCCAGTACAGGAGACTTCAACTACTGTGATTAGTGTTTTGTGGTTACATTACTTGATTATGAAGCAAAATCAAAGCAGTAGGAAGAGTCAAGGCAGGGAGAGTGAAGGCAGGGAGAGTGAAGGCAGGGAGAGTGAAGGCAGGGAGAGTCAAGGCAGGAGAGTCAAGGCAGGAGAGTCAAGGCAGGGAGAGTCAAGGTAGGAGAGTCAAGGCAAGGAGAGTCAAGGCAGGAGAGTCAAGGCAGGAAGAGTCAAGGTAGGAGAGTCAAGGCAGGGATAGTCAAGGTAGGAGTGTCAAGGCAGGGAGAGTCAAGGCAGGGAGAGTCAAGGCAGGAGAGTCAAGGCAGGAGAGTCAAGGCATGGAGAGTCAAGGCAGGAGAGTCAAGGCAGGGAAAGTCAAGGCAGGAGAGTCAAGACAGGAGAGTCAAGACAGGGAGAGTCAAGGCAGGGAGAGCCAAGACAGGGAGAGTCAAGTCAGGGAGAGCCAAGACAGGGAGAGTCAAGTCAGGGAGAGTAAGGCAGTGATAGTCAAGGCAGGGAGAGTCAAGGCAGGGATAGTCAAGGCAGGGAGAGTCAAGGCAGGGAGACTCAAGGCAGGGGGAGTCAAGACACGGAGAGTCAAGACACGGAGAGTCAAGGCAGGGAGAGTCAAGGCAGGGAGAGTCAAGACAGGGAGAGTCAATGCAGGGAGAGTCAAGACAGGGAGAGTCAATGCAGGAGAGTCAAGGCAGGGAGAGCCAAGACAGGGAGAGTCAATGCGGGAGAGTCAAGACAGAGAGTCAATGCAGGAGAGTCAAGGCAGCGAGAGCCAAGACAGGGAGAGTCATGCAGGGAGGTCAAGACAGGGAGGTCAATGCAGGGAGAGTCAATGCAGGGAGAGTCAAGGCAGGGAGAGTCGACAGGAGGAGTCAATGCAGGAGAGTCAAAGCAGGGATAGTCAATGCAGGAGAGTCAATGCAGGGAGAGTCAATGCAGGAGAGTCAAGACAGGAGAGTCAATGCAGGGAGAGTCAAGGCAGGGAGGCCAAGACAGGAGAGTCAATGCAGGGAGAGTCAAGACAGGTAGAGTCAATGCTGGGAGAGTCAATGCAGGAGAGTCAAGGCAGGGAGAGTCAAGACAGGGAGAGTCAATGCAGGGAGAGTCAAGGCAGGGAGGTCAAGGCAGGAGAGTCAAGACATGGAGAGTCAATGCAGGGAGAGTCAATACAGGGAGAGTCAATGTAGGGAGAGTCAAGACGGAGAACCAAGACAATGAGAATCAATGCAGGAGAGTCAAGACAGGGAGAGTCAATGCAGGGAGAGTCAATGCAGGGAGAGTCAAGGCAGGGAGAGTCAAGACAGGGAGAGTCAATGCAGGGAGAGTCAATGCAGGGAGAGTCAAGACAGGGAGAGTCAATGCAGGGAGAGTCAATGCAGGGAGAGTCAAGGCAGGGAGAGTCAAGACAGGGAGAGTCAATGCAGGGAGAGTCAATGCAGGGAGAGTCAAGGCAGGGAGAGCCAAGACAGGGAGAGCCAATGCAGGGAGAGTCAAGACAGGGAGAGTCAATGCTGGGAGAGTCAATGCAGGGAGAGTCAAGGCAGGAGAGTCAAGACAGGGAGACTCAATGCAGTGAGTCAAGGCAGGGAGAGTCAAGGCAGGGAGAGTCAAGACAGGGAGAGTCAATGCAGGGAGAGTCAATACAGGGAGAGTCAATGCAGGGAGAGTCAAGGCAGGGAGAGCCAAGACAGGGAGAGTCAATGCAGGGAGAGTCAAGACAGGGAGAGTCAATGCTGGGAGAGTCAATGCAGGGAGAGTCAAGGCAGGGAGAGTCAAGACAGGGAGAGTCAATGCAGGGAGAGTCAAGGCAGGGAGAGTCAAGGCAGGGAGAGTAAAGACAGGGAGAGTCAATGCAGGGAGAGTCAATACAGGGAGAGTCAATGCAGGGAGAGTCAAGACGGAGAGCCAAGACAATGAGAGTCAATGCAGGGAGAGTCAAGACAGGGAGAGTCAATGCAGGGAGAGTCAAGGCAGGGAGAGCCAAGACAGGGAGAGTCAATGCAGGGAGAGTCAAGACAGGGAGAGTCAATGCTGGGAGAGTCAATGCAGGGAGAGTCAAGGCAGGGAGAGTCAAGACAGGGAGAGTCAATGCAGGGAGAGTCAAGGCAGGGAGAGTCAAGACAGGGAGAGTCAAGCAGGGAGAGTCAATGCAGGGAGAGTCAAGACAGGGAGAGTCAATGCAGGGAGAGTCAATGCTGGGAGAGTCAAGGCAGGGAGAGTCAAGACAGGGAGAGTCAATGCAGGGAGAGTCAATGCAGGGAGAGTCAAGGCAGGAGAGCCAAGACAGGGAGAGTCAATGCAGGGAGAGTCAAGACAGGAGAGTCAATGCTGGGAGAGTCAATGCAGGGAGAGTCAAGGCAGGAGAGTCAAGACAGGGAGACTCAATGCAGGGAGAGTCAAGGCAGGGAGAGTCAAGGCAGGGAGAGTCAAGACAGGGAGAGTCAATGCAGGAGAGTCAATACAGGGAGAGTCAATGCAGGGAGAGTCAAGACGGAGAGCCAAGACAGGGAGAGTCAATGCAGGGAGAGTCAAGACAGGGAGAGTCAATGCAGGGAGAGTCAATGCAGGGAGAGTCAAGGCAGGGAGAGTCAAGACAGGGAGAGTCAATGCAGGGAGAGTCAATGCAGGGAGAGTCAAGACAGGGAGAGTCAATGCAGGGAGAGTCAATGCTGGGAGAGTCAAGGCAGGGAGAGTCAAGACAGGGAGAGTCAATGCAGGGAGAGTCAAGGCAGGTAGAGTCAAGGCAGGGAGAGCCAAGACAAGGAGCTACGTTAACTACTGAGGTGTGCACAAGTAATTAACGTCTGTGATAACCTGTGTGTTGTTGTTGAAAATTTTTAGGTCACTGTTAATACTGTTCAACTTTTTTTTTTTCAACAAGTCGGCCGTCTCCCACCGAGGCAGGGTGACCCAAAAAGAAAGAAAATCCCCAAAAAGAAAAAACTTTCATCATCATTCAACACTTTCACCACACTCATACATAATCACTGTCTTTGCAGAGGAGCTCAGATACTACAGCTGAGAAAAGTCCCTCCCAGCTGTCACTATCTCAGACCCCTCCTTTAAAGTGCAGGCATTGTACTTCCCATTTCCAGGACTCAAGTCCAACTAAATCAATTAACTGGTTTCCCTGAATCCCTTCACACAATGTTACCCTGCTAACACTCCAACAGATCGTCATGTCCCAAAACCATTCGTCTCCATTCACTCCTATCTAACACGCTCACACATGCTTGCGGGAAGTCCAAGCTCCTCGCCCACAAAACCTTCTTTCCCCCTTTCCCCTCCAACCTTTTCTAGGACG